>QHKN01000070.1:0-305294 GCA_004366955.1 Fusarium humuli | reverse complement strand
CTTTGAAGGACCTGCTCCTCAAGGAAACCCAAAAAATACCTACTTGGCCTGCCCCATTATAAGGTTCTGGCTGAGCATTTTCCTTGCTTCCTCCGCCAAAGAGACACACCACAACGTGATGTACTCTGCCTTGACGATTGATTCCCCGCTTATCATGTTCAGGTCTTGTAGGGTGGTTGAATGTTGGTGGAAGGAAGAGAAAAAAACCAGAAGAAAGCGCATTCCATGCTCAGCTCGAACCTTGTGCAGCCCATTCACGCTTCTCGTTGCGACCGGTCTGATATGTAAGCGTTGATCTCCTTCTTCAACTTATTCGCAGCCCAGTGCAAATTCCGGCGTGCTAGGGTGCGCTTTGGCGCATACTTGCGTTCGATGAACAACTGACTAGGTATAGTAGTTGAGTCAGGATGACGGTCATGTCAAACGCTTGGTGTTGTTGCTTGACATAGTCAGCTTCCACAAATCGATGCGGTAAAGAAGATGCAAAATTCGCAAATGCTTTCCCAAACTTCGGGCGGTAAGTCAGTTCCGCAGATGCCTTCGATGGAGCGAGAGCGCCCCAGACCGACAGTGAAACGAAGTTCACCACGGAGGCCGTGCGAGTGCTCATGACCTAGAGATATATGTTAGCAAATCCCGAGATAGGTACTACACGTGGTGGAGTATACCTCCGCGGCGGATCTCCATCGTCTCCATGCAGGACCAATGCACCCATCAATTTGGCACCCGACCTTGACATGAAGATCTGTCGCAATTTGCCGAAACCAACGGCAGTGGCCATGCTCCTGGTATCGGGCCCTTCATGGCCTACAAGGACGTTTTTTGGTAGAAAGTACAGTGGATGAAACCTAGCAAGCAAATGCTCTTGGGATCTTGTTTTTGGCGCCCGCTATTTTGGTAGATCTTCTTGCTGTAGTCGGACTTGGTCATTCGATACTGGTTGACCTCTCTGAAAATTTCTTGGAGTTGTGTACGAGCCCCATTCGATACTGATTCGTTTCGTTGTTCAGCAATGTTGGAAGACCAACGAATGAAGTGATCGGAAAACCGCCCTAGCCCCTGGCACCAACACCACGGCCTCAACCCAGGTGTGTCGCTGCCGGATAAAATATGGCCATTCTCGTGGGGGAAGACAGACAAGCGCACCACATGCGTGAGAAGTTGTGGTACATTTCGTCATCGGCCGCACAGGGACCCATTGAACACGGGGAGCGTCGACCAACTGCAGCACATCCAGTCCACATTGCTTCCGGAGAAGCATGCCAGTCGAGTAGTGACTCTATCAATAGGTCAATCCTCAAGACACTCGCGATAGATCTGGATAGGTACGAGTGTCTCAAAATCCCCACCGAGAAGAATGAATAATCGGTTGTCCCTCCTTGTCCTGTACCACAAGACTTTCGGTCAGCGATCTTCAGTGTGCTGTCTTGTTGATTGCACCTTTGAGGATCTGTTATCTCAAGAACACAGGACAGTCCTTCAGAGCTATTCGCGGAATATAGAGCATGGAGACGACTCCGTCTTGTTGTGCGAGTGAAATTTGCCGAAACCTCAGGGCCAGGGAAAATGATCTCGGTTGAGGATGGATGGCGAGTCGTAGCGTCTGCTTGTTGAACGGACTCATTGACCAAAGTCTCATCAAAGCCACATCGAACTTGTATGGTTTCATGGTCTTCTGAGTTGAAGGGTGAGTTCGAATATCATTGGTTTGGCCTTGATAGACCCATGACTGATGTGGTCAAAAATCGGGATCGGAAGACGTGGGTGATTCAAAGATTCTTCACTTACTCTGATACAATAAAAGGAAGCCGATCGAGGGGTATGTGGCTGTACTTGCAGCTTGTTTTCAAAGTGTTCTCAGCCTGTCTAGCTCTGCAGGCTTCGAGTTGAACTTGGCACCGTTACCAAGAGCAAACACGTTCAGTTTATTGACAGGGAAGGATTCCATGGATAGAGATGCACAATTGAAGCATGATGACTCTGATCATTGCGGAGACTACTCAGCTTCCTGCCACTAAAACCCAATTTAAACTTGTAGGGCTTCATGATGCAAGGCCATGGGGTGGGATCAGATTCCTCTAACCCCGAGGGAGGAGAAGGCAACTGCAGAAATCAGTTTTCAGGATCGAATGAAAACAGGAAACATATCCTTCAAGGAGTCGAACTCACCAAGGAAGACCAAACAAAACGATTGACCTCCTGTGGGCTTTGGGACCCTAGCAGGTGGACAACCGAAGAATTGTCCTCTAAGGCTTACACTGCCATGATACAGTAGCCTAAGTGCTAGCCTAAACTAACATAAGTGACCAGATAATTTCGTGTCTTGTACTGTCGGGGACTCGAGGGCCAGTTCTTCTGATATCACGAGGCCCGGCTTCATCATTTCAGTTCGGCGATGCCGTTGCAGGCGTACATGGCCCGCAAGAGCTGGAAAGCTGAAAGACAGAGTCAGGAGGTAGGAAATCGTTTGTTCACTTGCTGAGACTGACCAGAGGGGTGAAATAGCACCGTTAAGCACTAGTTGCAATATTGGAGGAGGCAATGAGCCCGTCGTCGGCGTGGGACTCGAAAGTTAGCGCCCGAGTACGAGAGACTGAGAGAAGGTCTACAGAAGGAAAAGGTGCGTAGGGGAAGTACTAGGGAAGCATGAGAACCGCTTTCTTGAGGGGCTAGAAAAGGACGCTGCGGCAAGCGATGATGGAAAGCAAGGAGGCAACGGCGTTGATAAGAGAGGGGGAGGGAGCTGAGTTGAAGTTCGGCGGGAACTCTGGGGTGGGGCTGTGAAAGTTCTGTGGCAAC
The DNA here is from genome assembly GCA_004366955.1 of Fusarium humuli. NCBI lineage: Eukaryota > Fungi > Ascomycota > Sordariomycetes > Hypocreales > Nectriaceae > Fusarium > Fusarium humuli. The sequence goes on along the minus strand of QHKN01000070.1, from coordinate 302,495 downwards.
TGACAGCCAGCTTCATTAAGGGGGCAATGCATGAAAGGAACTTGTGCAGGATTTATGCATAAGATAATCATTTACTCCCATTGATCAAGAACAAGGCACATACTCAAGCCTAAACATCCCCGAGCTGTTCAAAACACTGTCCAGCTGGGCTTTGTCGCAACTGCACAAACAAGCTGAACAACAATTTCAGTGTCAATACGGAACAAGTCTTGTATCCTCTCGACCATTGCGCCCTCAGCCCTTCCTTGAATTGCTTGTTCGGACCAGGAGTCATTCCTCTTGCGAAGATTACTTTGATACCATCACTGCTGTCCTATCAGAAAGACCTCGGTGATTCCAAGTCAGGTACAACGTCGGAAATCCTGTTGAGATCGCTAATTTGCTGACTTGCTTCTGTAGGGACCTCTCGTCAACACCGCCAATCAGGCTTCGACCCACAGCTTGTCAACAACCCGAAAGCACCTCCGCCGGAAGAGGAACCTGAATCACACGAACACCAGGTTCACTTCATATATTATTCCACACACAAAGCGTCGTAGGCGATCAAGTTTGAGAATCTGTATCAACCCTGCATGATGCTGCCAGCTCACTTCGCCACGACATCACTCGCTGAATGCCACCACAGAATCGATCGACCGATTACACACGTTGACACGCCGCTACACAGAAACCATCTTGATTGAATCCGAAGTATTTCACCTACCTAACATGTAGAGAATTGGTAAGCCTCTATACGAAACATTGACAAAGATAAAGGCGCTCCTGAGAATCGCTTTCCGCCCGGTTGCTACACAATTCCCACCAATCCTGCCCTGAAATTGAAGTCAAGCCGGAATCCTCATTCTTGACATCACACCCTCTGCTGTGTATTATTATCATTGGCGCATTAAATGAAGCAATCAGGGTAGGACACCCCTAGATGCAGGTCCCTCCATTCGGATCTGCCAAAGCGAGGTGGGCTCAATGACCTGACAGGGCAAGTCAAGGTAATATATTGCATCCCCACGACACCGAATCTTTTCTATGATAACCTCATGCCTGACTCTTATTAGCTCCGATGAATGGAACTTGGCAACATTGCTCCACGCTTCTAGGACTTCCGGGCTAAAGTCCAAATGCCGATTCCCCCGCCATACCACATGAGCGCACTTCTCACTTCTGGTATAGATGAACGCACTTGCATTGTCATTACGCTCATGCCAGAGTACAAAAGTCCTTAAAAGAGGCATCCGGAGTGCCAGTGTCGACATGGCGAGCAATAGATCATTGCTGTCGCTTTGACCAAACTTTTCAACATCTAGAATGCGTGTCGTGAGAGCCAATGAATGCAGATGACCCCATGCCCAATCTCTAGGGCAGGCCTTGAAGAAATCCTTGGCATCGACAACAAACGAGGCTGAAAGTTCCTCGAGTCTCAAGCTCACTTGGGCTAAGCCTTGACTGTTCTTGGCCGTATCGTCAACTAACCGATATCCTTCATCGCGCAGTTCCTGCTCCTTCAAGCGGTTCAGCCGAAATTCGTCAAATTTTAGGAAGTTTGTCGTGTTTAGAAAGGCATTGTCGTCTTTGAATATAATCAGCCGTTTGAGTGTTGAAGGTAACGGCATGGCCAACACTCTGACATATTCTTCGAACCCTATGAATAGAGCAATTAGTGAATGGATTTCACCGAGGCGATGTACGTACCAGGTGGTTTACGTTCAATGAAGGTGCTCGGTTCAATTAAGCCGTTGGGGTGAACGAGGGTATAAAAAAAGGGCCATGGTTCGTAGATCATGTCCGTGAGGTTAACAAATCGTCTCAAGAGTTTATCCAGACTGCCTGGTAGGAGGAAACGGCGGAATTGGCGACGGATCATCAGACAGGTCACTGCGGTGATAAGACGAAGATCTTTTGCAGGGAAGTTGTTGCGGTTTAGAACAACAGGCTTAAACAACTGCTGCATTTCAGAGAAATCGGGAGGTCTCGTTTGAACACCCTCCAACCAACCGTGCATATCGTCATGCCAACCAGTTTCTGGAATAGGTGCGTCTGTATCGTGATCGTCGTCGAAGCGAAAGTTTTTAGCCCAATAGTCCGTATCACGAGGCGACGTTGCGTTAAGGTCCAAAGTCAAAGGACCTTCTGTCTCCCAGGTGCTAAGAATAGATGTAACTCGATCGATCGCCCGACCTATAATGTGGTCATGGTCTGTATGTCGAGGCCAACGATGCCCCATGCAACGATGACACGGATAACTTGGTAGCTCGATGCTGAGATAAATATGCTTGACGAGGTGTCTCTGTTCAACAACCGTCTCGAAACCTTCAAAGCAGGATTCTTTTCGAAGCTTCAACTTGGCCATATTCCTTTCTCCAATGACGCTTTGCCACTCTTTAGACACAGAGGCGAGAGCCGACCAGCGTGGGAGCCGGAGGTCGACTATTGTGTCCAGAATCGCGGTTCGGATCTCTGGCGGCAGAGATGACCACTCGGGGAGGTTTAGGCTGCGCGGTTGTTCCATTTTGTCGGGGATGTGAGGGTGTCGAAAAATGAGAGCGGTCGCGAGGGCTGGCGAATATATTTAAGATCATCACTGGACTTATACTTTCGATGATGCAGCCAGGCAGGACCGTATCCTTCAGATAGATGAAAATTCAGTAGGTTATGGCGCAGAAGCCTAGTTTCAGTACATTTCTAACTCTCAAAGACTCAGTGACAGAATCGCATGGCATTATGAGAATCTTCCCTAACCGTTGCCACGAAGCTTCCAGCAGCTCATCGCCAATGTTGACATCGTCATTATTTATTTCAAGGCCAGGTCCTTTATTCTCAATTCTAAAAGACAAATGATAAACTAGCCCATTCAAAGACAAACGATCCAGTACACAAAGGAAATCGGAATAGATCCTTCCATATCATCGCAACTGCTGCCAGATTTGTGTTGTCGAGGGTCTCAGGTTCTCCAAGAGGTGTGCGATATTAGTTTGCAGGGCACGGCCCACACCCACCGATAAAGAACATGCGTATCCCAAACCTAAGATGATTTACTTACGAGATATTTAAATATGTACATGTACTTTTAAGAAAAAGCTATACGCCGTGAGGCGGTTGGGCAACTGGCTGGCGCTGGTAGATAACAGGGCTGCCTGCACTTGGCATGTCTTACACTGTCATCGCCGCTTTCATAGAATTGACCAGTACCTCACTTGCAGAAAATAACGACAATTGGAGAGTACAAATATCTTGCCAGGAACTCGTTGAGAGAATCGGGAGTGACTGGACTGCTGGGAAGGTCATTAAAATTGTCGTCGGCATGAACACTCCCGCCCGGTGGGTCTTTGAGTCGTAGTGAACTTTCCAGCGCCTGATCCGCTATAATTCACTGAATGATCCCCATCGTTACGACGGCAATGGAGCTCGAGAAACGGCATCTCTCGGAACCACGGAAGGAAAAAAAAATATGAGCACTTTATTAATTTGATGCACAAGTGATAGAATGGTTTGTGATTAGAAGGTTACAGGATCAAAAGTACTGTTCCAAAGCAACTGGGTCCAAGCCGTTGTTACCGGGAGCTACCTAAGGAAGACTGCCCGATTCTTGGCGAGGAACGACCGGTGTTGGCGTCCACACGTCATTGAAGAAGATACTATCTTAGAAATAAAAAAAAACTGGAATTCTTTAACTAATGTAGCCAAAAGACAGTAAAAGAAAATGATGCATTTCTTCTAGCGCGACTACTGAGTCTAGCTTTAGAGTAGAGGCGCATGTCGAGTCTAGAGTCAGATTAAAGCCACTCGAGGCGGTCATGCATGGCAGAAACATCAACACGAGTCGTCGCGACAATCTCCACGGCCTTCAATTCTTGGTCAAACAACTTCACCTCCTCTTCCCAGCAGGGACTCGCTATGTTCTCTTGCTATTGAAGGGGTATAGCACAGAAATCGAGGTGATGGCAGAGAGGCTTGTTCCCCCAGGAATGATGGGTTGAAGTGGCTATTCGACCTATTGACAAGTTCGATGACTGGTAACTACACCCTTTCCAGGCCAATACATTGCTACCGCAACGAATTCTACCTCATCCCTCCTCCCCGTCATCGCGACGCTGTCAAGTTCCTTCGATCGACCACCCCGAACGCGCCATCTTCCGTACCAACGCCGCTCGACGGTTCTGCGCTCCCGAAGCGAGTTTTACCCTCGCCCGCAGAACAAAAAGTGATGCTGAACAACACCACGGTCGATCCGGTCTTTTGAGGAAGCGATGGGCTTGATCAACGTCGCCATACCTGGGGCCAGTCGTCGCGCTTCTGCTCCGGCGCCTTGTTGGCAGAGCGCTTGAAGCCGCCGCGGCAATTCGGGACGCGATCCAGTAGTCTCATGCGTGGAAGAGTGATACCGACGATTGTCAACTGCACAAGATCGATCTCCGACAGCTGCTCAGGAGCAATACCTGGCCGAAGCGATCTGGATATTAGCATGCCGTTCCCACCTAGCATGCCGAACGCCAGGCTCTGTCCTGCCATAAGTCTCGTGATCCAGAGGTGCTGGACTATGGTTCACATGTCACATTGGCTATCATGGTAATGGAGCCTTGTGATTGATGCTTTGTGATAGTTGTGGCCATGCATTCCCATATTTGCCCAGGTCGCTCACTGCCGGGAGTATCGTCTGTGTAGACCGAGCCTCGTAGACATTTTACTTGTGTGACCTGTATAATTCACCGAAGAGCTCCCTCTTGGTGATGCTGCTTCTTCATCATCTCTCTCGATTAAGCCACCAAAAGCCACCGTGCAAAAAAACTTGCTATCGTAGCCGGTATCCCACTCCATCCATCCCCACCTCAACTCCTTATCACTCTATGGCAAGTCTATTGAAGTTTCTCCCATGGCCGAACCCTCAAGGCGTATAAGCAAAACAACACAATGCTGGCAAGTCAGCCACTGTTTTGTCAAAGTTACAGTCGTTTAGAGTCCTTTGCGTGCGATGCTATTTTTATTTTCCTCTACGCTTTATTTTTCTACTTGCAATGGCTTCGATGCCACGCGACGCAGGATTCTCGAGGCTGAAGTTTTGGCGCCCAAAGTCTGTTTTGTGGTACGGGCAGCGTTCCATCCTGACGATTTCCAAGGTACTCTGCTAGTCTATTATATTCTGAACGTCTCATCACGGACAAACAAACACTTTACATTAAGATCATGAACACTGTTCAGTTAGGCGTGACTATTTGTCACGCTATCACGGAAATTGCTTAAATTGAATCTGGTGTGGCCAAAGAAAGGTTTGGTGAAGGGCCTCATGAAATTACAGGTGGTGGTCCTCTATAGGCCACTGCGCTCTACCGCTCGAGGGTCGTCCAAGGCCCTGCGAAATCCACCCGACGAAAAATACTGCCCGGACTGGAAGTCCTCTCCACTCCACTAATATTAATGAGATCGACTAATAAAGATTAGATAAAAAGACAAGGTGAAGTAATACCCATTTTCTTCAGTTTGATCTTCTTCGCGCTGCTCTATAGTATTCCCTAAAAATTGATTTGAAAGCCCCCGACGTGTTGCACATCATCCCTTACATGTTCAATCACGCTCAGCCCCATCCATACATGAGGAAGATTCAAGCCCTCTCCCCAGTCTCTTCCAAACTTGGCGGTGCTTCTTCGTCTCATGATAACATATTCTCAAAGGCGCAATTAACGTGTCGTTTGACTCGCTTGCCCTTTGGGTATCTTGTAAAAGTTTTGGAGCCATCTTAAAAGTGTAACCTTGTTAATGAAAACTTTGACTGTCGTTATCCCGAGCCTCAAGGGGCCGTTGTCCAACTTGGCCAATGCTATCCATGGTTTGCTCGACCTTCACAACATCCCCAGCTTGGATGATCTTGTTTATTTAAGTTATTTCCGTTTTTCTGAGTGGCCCAGCCATTAACCTGTACATGATCTAATAACACAGTGTTGGATGGCCTTGTTCTTCACTACGGTAACAAAAAAGCATCCCGCGTCCCTCGGTTGTGATGGGTAGACCCCCCTTCGGACATTTCTACGAATTAGATCAGTCCTCTTGGGCTTTACGCGCATAGATCGTATTCACCGAGCTTACCAGAAGATGATAAGCACCTGTAACCTCCCTTGTTTGTCTTTATTCTCCCAGAGGTCCACCCACTTACTGTCTCTTTTCTCCTTCTATCCTTGATGCATTATCTTCAGCGTCTAGTCTATAGCCCTGCCCAACGGCTACAAGCTCCCGTCCATACATGTTTCAATTACTGCTGTAGCCTTTGGGTAGTCTGATTTGCCTTTTAGCTTGCCCGATCCCATAGGATGAATTACGTGAACCGTCGCGGATAAATACGCGAGGGTGGATTTCGTTTGGCGATCTTGATAGTCAGCCGATGGAAGCTAGGGAGTAAGCAGGGAGATCCCCTGTATGCCAAGCTGTTTCGAGTACCTCTGTACCTACACTATGGCTTGAGCAATTGTACGTACCGTTGAGGAAACAAATCTCGTGTGTGACCCTTTTTACGAAACATCAATGTGATCCATAGATCTACCCAATGGACGAATACCTATAACTGACTTGCTTGCTCTTGTGGCTGTCAGTAGTCTGTCCGCCTTCGTATGTTGGGGCTTGCGTCTTTCTTTGCTTTTACTGTTCCAAAGAACTTAATACTTGGAAATTTGTATTTTGACCCTTAAACAGAAAGCAGCGAGTGAGCTGTAAGTCAAGCTCTCTCTATCCCCTCAACCATAGTTCAGCAGCTTCGATAGCTACTGCTTCATACTAGAGCGGACACGGTGTTCTTAGGTTCGCTGCACCTTGACTCACCAGAAAAGCGATCAATTCAATGACCTTTTTAAAGGTACTGGAGTCATAGACATCGCATCTACAGATGGTCATTGGTGTAAAATGATTACCCGCAGGCCGAATCGGTCAACAGGCTGAGACAAACGACATGTCACATCGGTGTCTCAGATCCAGCACAGCCAACAGCTCCGATGATTATCGGACGCTTACGCAAGGGAAGAGACACCGGAATCGGAAAATAAGAAGCATTGGCGATCGGTACCTTGTTTATGTGGGATTGGTGGTGGAATCACAAGCCCATCGGATCGTGGACGAATCTTTGACCTCACGAGGGTTGCTGGAGATTCGTTTGCCGTCTAGACAGCGGACACTAAGTCCCGAGTGACATACCCGGCGCCGTCGCACGGACAATTGGAGTGAAAGAACCAGGTAGGTGGGATCTCTAAATTCGCGTCCTATGCAGCAAAGGACCCTGACGCCGTTTACTAGCCATGGCCGTCTTCATATAATTTCTTGATTGGACTGTGGAGATTCGGGAGGATAAGCTCTTGCTGGATACCTATCTGAAAGTAAGAAGCATCTCACATGCCATCATATTACAAGCTTCCTTAGGTGAGGTAAGAAATCAGATCTCAAGATTGATAGCCTACTTGCTTGATCACTAATCTTTCGGCCCCACAGGTCAATCACTTTGCGGCTGAGAGACATGGCTTCGATCAATGTTTGCTGTTGGCTCTTGGTGGCTGCAGATGATCTAGATACAATCTCACCTTGCATATCCAAGCCACATCGGAGAGTATGTACGCAACACTCTGAAAAAAGGGTCTCGGAAGATTTAACAATGTACAGGGCTAGTTATCTATAAAGGGGTTCTGTCAAGTACGGTTATGAGTTTCATTATTACATCCTCCTCTCAAACACTGATAACACTCCTCTTCGATCATAGCAAAGATGATACAACCAACTATCACTTCCCTCGTCAACAAAACACCAGGAACAAGGTGCCCTACCTGTGCTCTGGCTGGAAAAGAAGTTTGGGTCATTCCCGGACGATGCTGCGGATATTGCGGAACAGCATGCGATACTTGATGTTGACAAGACAATGAGAGGTATGATATTCATCTGTTGGTGAGATGTAAGTATTGACTCTTCTTACAGAGCGCACGATGGCTTGCAAACAATAATATGGAAGACATGGTATGTCGGATTTTGGTGCACGTCATGACTCCAAGCTGTATTTTTGCTGTCATGCAAACGTCATGACGAGCAAGGTCCCTTGTCAGCAGTTGAGACAATAAGACAATAGCGGGACATCACGCATTTGGCGTCAAGGAGATAGATTAGCAATATACAAGAAGGAGTACATGCAATGGTCTCCTTTATACAACAGCTAGCTTGAGGAATAAAGTTTGGTTTGGATTACAATAAACAATCTTATTTGACCTCATTTGTTCATAACCAGGGGTGCCAACAATTGATCGCTGACATAAAACATAAGAAACAAGATATCTCAGTCACTGTATGCTAACTCAGGATACTTTAATTTGCCGCCCTACGCCGAGACAGGCACTTCAGGCTTTACTTCCGTCAGTACTCCCAGTAGTCTTTTCCACATGTTCGAGCTCTCATCATCTGCTGGACCGCCAGTCAACGTCGCCCGGTTCCCAATCACAATAAGCGCCGACCTCGCCCTTGTCAAAGCAACATTTACCCGACGCATGTCCTTCAGGAATCCGATCTCCCGGTGCGCGTTACACCGCACCGTGACAAAGATGATGATGTCGGCCTCACGACCCTGGAATCCGTCTATGCTGCAAACCTCGATTTTCTGTGATATGCTAGGGAGCATACGCTTCAGAGCGTCGGCTTGTCGAGTGTAAGGTGTGAGCACTACGATTGAATGGCCGCTATCTTCTTGGCTAGGTGAGGTAGCCAAGAGCCTACAAACCTGTGTGCAGAGCTCTGCCTGACCTCGATTATCTTTCGACTTTTGGCCTGGCATTTCAGTTGAGTCGCAATTGATGAAGCCAGCTCGTACGTTGTCGTGTGCGCCAGTGTCTTGCCTCTTTGCTCCTGTTATTTGGGGAGATGTGAAATCGCATGCGCCAAGTCGTCTATCTGACATACTGATACCAGACTTCAGATTCCCATAATAAAATTCGTTGGAAGGGAATAGCTCCAACGCCAGATCCGTAGACCGCAAAGTTAATGCTGCGAGCTCCATGATGTCTGCAAGGTCGCTTAGAGACAAAGAACCGAGAGGGATATTTGACAGAATCCTTGCAAAGGGTCCAAAATAAGATGACCCATGGTATTTGCCGAGAGAACAAATGATCGGAGGATTGGTACGAGTGAGGTTTCCAATAGCACAGCCACATCCTCATGCTGTACTCCGTCGGGACCTTCTAGTAAAGAAGCGAAGGCTACAGCCAAGGTCGGCTCGGTTGACAAGGTTTCAATCATCGTCTGCACCAACGTCTCCGACTCAATAGCGACATCATTGATGTTACTTAAGAGATGCTGGAAGCATCGCCATAAGAATCCCTTATCGCTGGCTGATGTAGCCTTCCTGAAGACGGTTTTGTACTGATCCACCGACTCTAAGCCTGTGAGCAGCTCTAAGTTCTCGTGAGTCATAACTTCGATTAGCCACGATGGGTCTGAGGGAGAAACAACATCACTGCGCGTCGGTATAGTGTATTTGCTTGGTTCCTGTGAGAACAATGGCAGCGTGTCCGTAGTATCAACCTGGTCTAGCCAGAGATCAAGATTCTGCATAGATGCAGCATCTCGATTACTGATGACGTAAATTTCCTACATGAAGTCAGTGACACGATATTCCCAGGAGTATTCCTTTTAGGAAGGCTTACTGCAGCGGTGACTGGTGATCGGTTCACTCGTCCGATGTGTGTTTGGAGGTTCCTATTGAACTTGTCCAGTCCTATGCTCGCGCAAACCTCGGCTTGCTTGCCACTGTCGATCGCCACTTTCTGTTTCCGTCTTCTGTCTCCCTGATTGTGGATATTCCGGTATTCTTCATCATTCTGTCCTGGTCGTGAGAGGAAGACCCACGAGTTAGATCTTTTCTTCTCGAATAACTGGAACAAACTACCATCACAGTATACTTGGTACTGCATCTTGGTTGGCAAAGCTAAACGATGTTGCGTCTGCGGTCCCTGTGAGTGTGGAAATGCAAAGAGGCGGCCGACATTGTCGATTTGACAATCTTGTGAGCGCTGGATCTTCTTTGGTATATAGATGGCTAGGGATAACCGTTCGTGAGGTTGGAAAACGATCAGGGTGCGATGGAACATCCCCAAGTTCGTTGACATGGCATCGTGGAAGGTAGCGAGGCGGTCCCTGGAAGAGTCGTATGTTCTTCTCCACTTGATTCCAGCATGATCCAACTGAAATCGTTGCAAGTCACCTCTCTCCAGTATGCTAGACGAGCATAAAGCATTGGTGACCAGGGCGGGCACAGTATGTGATGGTGAGACATGAGCGAGAACCCACGCCTTTTCTTCCGCAGTAAGAACATTGAAGTCGAAGAGATGCAGCAGGTTATCGAAAGACACCCGGTTCTTTGAACACCATGCTTGGGCCCACTTGATACATTCGAACTCGTTGATAGCTATGTCATCCCGAGTAAGCAAGAGTTGTATAGCATCAACATCATATCCTGTTGGATCTGCCTGTGCAGGCAATGACAGATCATGTACCCTCTTCTCCCCATCGCTGTAAAGAACATCGAGTATGAATGGTGGCGTAGTTTCTGGTCTGCTAGGAGGATTTCGCAGCCGTTCTGGGATTTTGGTCCGGTCACCGTCTACACATTGTGAGAATAGACGGTTCAGCTCCTGACATTGAGCGCTCATAGGACCAGTAACTCGGGCACAATCGAGGTATTTATTCTTGACTTGGCCGAGAGAGGAATTGGTGTACTTTGCAAAATAAATAAGGCGGTCGTCGTCGGTAATTGGGCGGAAAAGGATGGGTTCTTTGACTCCAGGATACAAAGCCGGGGTTGAGACGGTTGACGGTATCAGATCCTGATCCCAGCAAACGAAAACTCGGTCGCGTCAGTAAACCTTTGTTGTGAGGATAGTAAAAAATATCACTTACACTTATCACCGTCGAGATCACCACCCGACATACGATCTGCAGCCGGTCGCTTCCCCGAGTTGAAAATACAATGCAGTCTACAAGGTGCGCTAGCTCCGGACGCTCAACAACCCTGAGCTTCTGCCAATCTCCGGAATGAAGACACGGATTTCTGATGACAGCAACTTCGGTGTTCTTCAGAGCAAATGGCCGCCCGTTCTCTTCGAAAGTGACCTTGACGGCACACTCCCCTTCCTTCAGGACATCCCAAGCGTCGCATACCCCAAAAAGAAGTCGTGACTTTTGCACAAAGACACGGCATCGCTGTTTATCTCTCTTATTTAGCATTTTGGCGTTTTCAGCATTGATAAGTCGCTTAATCTGTGGCTTCATCTTCTCGTCTCCATTGAGGAGCACGCGTTCGGGGAGAGTAGGTTGGTTGATATAGCTCAAGAATCGGAACACGTCTTGGAGGTCGGTTTGGGCGTTTTCGAGCAATCGGAAGTGGTCACGCTGTTTGGAAAGAAGTGTCTCTTGGGAGATGCCGAGGGCATGAAGAAGGATGATAGTCTCATCATTGAGATATCCGTAGGAAAAGGGCTTCAGTGATATCAGCGATGCGTATGAGAATTAGCAACCGGTGATATGTTACCTTGGAGTACTCGACAACGGCGAACGAATAATCGTCGCCACCGTTGAACTTCTTCATGGACTTGCGAAGCTTCAGCCAGGCCTTTTGCTTTGCCATACGAGGGTCCACCGTAACAACGCCTTTGTATCCACGGTATCGGATCTGAAAAACAGACGGTGTGTATCTACTATCCCGAAAGATTATCTGACTTCGTCGTGCCAGCTCTCGGGCAAGATTCGGCGCAATAAGCCCGCAGCCATCAGTAAAAACATAGTCGGGTGATTCAATGTCGGGAATATCGACATCGATCCGGGTTGATGGTCATAACGGTTTCTGCTGATGAGAAAAGGAGGCCGATACGCTTTGCCTTTTTCCCCACCGTTTTCATTTTGGCGAAGTCACCCAAGGCCTCGGTCTTTTTCGAAATCTCCTCCTTCGACGCGGCCATGAGGAAACATGATCTCGACTTCAGCTGACTGTTACTGTGCCCGTAGAAGTTATAGTGCACGCCGTTTAAGATGATGCCAGCCCTCAGGCATCGGATGCTGTAATCCGAGACTTCTTGACCAGTGCGAGGCTGTAGATCCGGAGCTGGCCCTTGTTCAGCTGCTGGACCTCGGACAAGTGGGCGGAAACCTTCGAGAGAGAAGACGACGAAGCGATCTAGGGGAACGTTTGCTGTGGCGCGATTTGGCGTGCTGAGTTGGAGGTTGAGAGTCATGGAATGGCGTAATTCTTTCAGGTCTGAGTGGAGACTGATGGCTTTGATCAAGCCGCTTTGCTCCAATCTTGAAGCAGGTGGGAGTTCAGGAACGTGGAAGCCCCAAGCATCATCGCCGAGCTGCAAAGTCGGTAACAAGACATGATGGAAGTTTTGCAAATTCCTAGCGTCGCCTTGGGTAGGCATTCTGGCTTTTTACTTTCTCTTAGCCGAAGTCAATTAGGGAAGTGAAGGTGATGAATTGGCTGAGTGAGGCTTGGGGCTTGAATGGCTTGTTATGATTGGGCTTTGTTGTTATCTCGCTCGACGCGTCATTGTCTTCCAAGGCTGAGGGCCCCAAAATAAGAAAGCCTAACTGCTGGTGTTAATGCGCGTAAAGTGCTGGGGTAATTTTAGATCAGTGGCTGAACCAACAGATGCCAGTGTTTGTGAAACACAGATATGCTTACGCGCTCCTAACTCCTCACTTCCACCAGGAAATCCTGATCAGACTGTATCACACAACCTTTTAAAGCAATCGATATGTCCTCAGAAACTGGGATTCCAAACATTTATATCATCGGACCACAGTCCACTGGAAAAACAACACTAGTGAACAAACTACAAAGCAACCTACTGAGCTGGCCGGCAGATTCATCAATTGGAACCCCCGGTATTATCTCTGAGGTCGCAAGATCCGTTCTCACCAAGCACAAGTTCTCGGCCAAAGACATCACTTCGTCAACTACTAGATGTCTCGCCCTACAGAAACTCATTCTTGAAGCTCAAGCTTCTGCAGAACATGAAGTTTTGCGGAGCTCCCAATGGTTCATCTCCGATCGATCCGGTTTTGATCCGTTGGTATATACCAAAAGATATGTCTCTGCTGATGCGGTAGCCGACCTTCAGCTGGAGTCTGCTTGGCGAGAGGTCAAAGCGAGAATGGCAAACTCGTTGATCGTGGTTTGCGAAGCGGGAACCCCTTGGCTCTTGGACGATGGAGTGCGACTGATGCCTGGCAGTGAACAGGAATGGATGCAAGTGTTTCGAGACTTCTGTGAGCTATTAGAAGATGTAGGCTTTGAGTATTCTGTACTGCCCCGGACTATGTTGGACGTTGAGGAGCGGGCTGAGTTCATACGCGCCAGATGGACTGAAAGACTGCAATTGTCTCATAACGGTTTTGAATGTGGCTCAAACATCAATGGGAAACCATAGCTGTTTTACTAGATGGCGTTCTTGAGAATGTTATCGTAAGCAAAACAATTGGCTCTTCGTATCTTTCTCTAGTCATAACATCACTGGTCTGATATGTAGTTACAATCCCTGCTAGCCCTGTGGAGTAGCGATTTGGGGGATGCATGATGAATGGTGACGGGAAGACGAAGACAATGCACTATGTATATATGCTTTAGTCTCCCCCTTGTAGATTTAACACTTTCTTCATTGGCGACCCTCGACCTATTCCGACTATTCGGTTCTTATACAGAAGTCCTGGAAGCTAACTGATAACGAGCCGCCATCTGTCGTTCCATCGCCTTTAGGCATGCAAGCAGCAACACCAACCCAAATGTTGTTCTGCGGCTCCATATCAAAGACCCAAGTCAATTTTCTCAATGGCATGCGCCGTCCGTCAGACCCAGTAACATAGATCCAGAGAGAACCGTTTAACTTCGCCATCTCAAAAGTGGCGGTACTTTCACCCAATTTTGTCAAACTCCAATCCGAGTAAGGCTTCCCGGCAGCGACAGAGGCGAATAGTTCGCCATCCACATGCTCGATTCCGGCTTTAATCCATGTCCCTGGCGATGAGGATAGGCGAATGTTTCCAGCAGCATCCGGCGTTGGATCGGAGTCAGGAAAGAACAGAATAAGACCGCCCTGTGAATAAGAGGCTACAAAGTTCGCCGACACAGTGACCTTGGCACTTTTGAATGAATTGACGGATAAAGGAGTCGCGTAGATAGGTCCGTTGAAATCATCTCGGCCTCCAGCGCAGGCAGGTGTTCGCCAGATATCCGGTCCTGGCACGGCATGGAGCTCAAAGGGCTCTGACGACGGGTCCAGTGGCAAGAGAGATTGCTGCGCAACGCTTGAGAACAGCTTAAAATTCATGTTTAAAGGTGAATCAAGTGGAATACAATATGATAGATGGTAAGGCAGGGAACAAACTGGGAATGGAGTTCTCAGCGTTGGTCTTTATACTTCAAGGCGGGGTATTTCAAAGTTCCTTGTTTTGCAAAATCCGGTAAATGATCCCACGGTGATGATTTGTGGAGTCACAGCAGACGGATGTTTACACTTTGCAACTCCTATGCCATTAGAACATATCACTGGTCTGTGCAAGAGCGGGCTTTCGTTTCATTCGCCTGATTTGGCAGTAGTCGACGCCTGCTGACAAAGTTACTCAATTTGGAATTGAAAGCACGCCTCAGTGGGGTGGATGACAACTCAACACATAGATTCATAAGGTCAATTGGTAGCCAAGGATAACTTGAAGTACATACATCTAATCCTCCAGCGGAGGACTCACCAAACCTCCATTTCCCAACACAGAATCACGGCCCTCGAGCAAGAATCGCATCACTATATCCGCCGCAGCCTCCGAGTCGTCATCCTTCTCCATGGCCCTGATTGAGCTCGCAACCAATTCCGGATCCCAACTCCAAGCTTTTCCAAAAGCCTTGCAAGTCTCTGTGTTGATGAAGCTATCAAACTCGAAATGTCCTTGGAACGTGAGCACATGATTCGGTTGATAGGCACCTTGGAATGCACAGTGCTCGGTTCGACCCATGGATAGCCATTTTTGAGGTAGCGTCTTGTCTTCGGGGACCTTGACATGATCGCCGTGGATGAATTGCAGCCGCAGTTTCGTGTTATCTCTCGCTTGGATAGAAGGGAGCGAATCTTCAGACATTGGCGTGGGAGGTCCATCTAGCTCAGGTGTGTTTTGTGAGCCTCCGAGTGCTTTGAGGAAGTCTGCTTCCAATTGAATAGCGTAAACTCCGGCTTCCATCCCCTTGGGATCTTTTTCGACGTAGATGCCGGAGTCACGGAGTAAGCTTTGACAAATAATCTGATGACCAAAACAACTGCCGAAGAGTTTAATATGTGGGTGTTCAGTATGAACTCTGGCGACGTAGGCGTCTAGCTGTCTGATCCAGTCCTTGTCTTCATAAGCGCTTGCTCCAGACCCAGAGATTACTATGGCGTCGAAATCGGTAACCGTTTCAGGATACAGGCCGTGATGAACGTCGAAATACTCAGACTCGATAGTTAATTCGGGTGCGACGCGAGAAGCTGATTTAACAAGCAGCTCGTGAAAGATGTGACCATAGGATGGCGCCCGCTTGGCCAGAACATTGGGTACTGGTGTATCGGCATTGAACATAGCAATGCGCAGGGTAAGTGGTAAGTAAGCCATGATATGATCGTGGTTTATCGATGTTTAAAAAAAAAACGTGACTTTATTGAGGGAAACCTTCACTTCTCGGGCAGTTTGTCGAAAATTCAACCTTTAGATCACTGGAATCATAGGGGTATCAAATCTATTCATATTTCTAGCAGAGTTCTCATGTCTATTGTCCGAATGACTGATTCACTCCATTTTTTGACAACAAAATTGGAATAAGACGGCAAAAATTTCCTAATTAGCGATAGCTGGTCCCACTACAGCAGTTTGGCAAACTGTAATTGGCTCAATTCTTATCAATACTCCATCACGCGCCCTTTCGCCACCATTTCCAGGTGTTCTAGCCGCTCAACGAGAGGATTTACCGTCCGAAAATCGGCCCCTTCTTATATATGCAGTCGGTGTTTCTGTATCTTCTTTTAATATTCTCCATGTCTCTCGAGCTCTAAGTTGCACTGTTCCGAAGAGCCGAAATGGGGGGTCTTTTCGGGCAGATGCTAATTCCGGCGATGTTGCGAACCACCCTAGAGACTTGTAGTTTTTCCATCACGATGGAATTTTCTCAATGCTGTAATGACTTGCATACACCGTGCTCCTGGAAGAAAGTGTGTGGAGTGTATTCCACTTTGCGGAAATGAACCATCCATTGCATGGATAGCTTGCTGTTGGTTGTGACTGTTGGTTCTGCATTCACGTAATTGAAACACGCGGGCACTATCCGAGCGGGCATTGACTTTTGTTTGTATGGTTGAGAGTACAGTTTAAGAAGACTTATCCGTAAAAATTTGCTGGAAGTAGATAGATGATGCATGAGTTTAAATCGAGAAACTATACAGTTCTGAGCTATCATTTGGCATATTGACATCGATGTAACTTGGCGGAAAGAAGGGCTTCGGCAAACGCCAAGATGCCCAGATCAAGGCTCATTAAATGTCAACTGATCCATGTCCACTAACAACCAACAACACGAACGAACCCTGCCAGCCCCAAGCGAGCATGTATAAGTTTCTTCAACGTCCGTTCAACGACTCTATCAATTTCTTTCACACGCTCGCGTTACCATGTCTGCCGTCACAACAACCTCTCTTCTTCTTCCTCGGTACTCGGGCCATTTCAACGCCGAAGTCATCGGAGCAGATCCAACAGCTACCACTTTCATCCTCGACTGCGACTACGACAAGTACACCACATCGGAAGACTGTTATGTAACATCCCAAACCTTTGTCGTGGGACCATGGGCCGATAAGACTTTATCCTCTGGTGTCCCTGTTACCGGCATTTTTCGCAAGATCTATGCCGAAGAGCCTGATGGTGATTATGACGGCTTCTCGTACTCTGCGCAGTGCGAGATGAGCAGGACATATGCTAGCATTTGCACTACAGTCAATATCGGTGGAAACGCATATTTTGGCGAGACGGCTACGTTTCCCCGGTCAACGGGCACGGATTACGATGGGTTCTATCGAATGGCAGGTTATGGTGATTTCAGATGGGTTCCTGTTACTATCACGAAAGGGCAGAAGTATCTCGCTGCTGCAGCTGAAGCAACGCCTACAAGCGACTCTGAGGAAGATCGCGAAGCAGCAAGTACTATCAGCGATGTCGTTGTTATCACTGGCGAGGCTGATTCTACCGAGCCAACTTCTAATGGTGTACGTGCGAAACGGGGTTTGAGTGTTTGGGGTGTGGTAGGATTGGCGGTGATCGTGGCTTGCTTATAGCAATGTGAAGCATGTGCCAATTATCACATGAGAATCCAGCAAAAAGAAGATCGGCTGTGTCAATCGACCACGTCAGGAGTCGAACCTGAAATCTCTAGAGAATTGAATATCGGTGAACCGAAATCTAGCGCCTTAGCCATTAGGCCACGCGGCCTGATCGAGTTGTTCTTGCCTCAGCTTCACCAAGCCAGGATCATGTTCGTTGCGACTCATGGAGATCTTGACATTCGACTAGCTCTACAAAAGATAATAGTATAGAAGCAAAAGCGGAAACCTCGGCGATGAGTAGAGCGTTGAGTTGGAAAAGCTTCTGAAGCAAATCCACAACATGACCTTGCGTCTTGGCGATAAACACTGTACGCGTTGAGAGACGTGACTTTCAAAAAGGGAAGAAAAAGAGAGAAAAAAAAAAAAGAAATTAGCTAGACGAATCAACACAACCGAGGTTGCCTTTCAGCCTTCATCGTGGGTTATCACAGGAGATCTCGAACTTGAGCCCATAAACAGGAATTTCCAATTCATCAGATCCACTATTGGAGTGGGGATTGTACAATCTGAAGAAGCATCTGTAAACTTCAAATGCTATATCTAATCTGGATCTGCAGCCTAGTCTGAAGCTATTGGCCTTAGTGCCTTCAGTTGGGCTGAGAATGCCTGCAACCAAGTTCTAGACTCAGAGCTGAGCTATCCTGGTAGGGAACGATTTTAAGCTTACAGCGCTACCAATTTAATAAAAAAGAAAGCCTCAAGCTATTAAAAGGGGAACAACAACATGCCCTAAATACCGCGACTGTCTTGCTCAACCTGATCACTCTCTGTCACTCATTTGCCTCACCAACGTCATTCGCTTTTCACCATGATTTCTGCTTGTTTCCTTACGGGCGCTTTGGCAATCATTGCCGTCAACGGAGTCAGCGCTGGACCGTGCCGTCCCTCAACTATCACAACGACGGAGACTACGGGCACTGTTGGTTCAGCCTCGACTGAGACCTCCATCGCAACCAGCGAAGCGACCACTCTAACGCTATCTGCCACCTCTAATGATCCTGCTACAACAACCGAGCTGATCACCATTTCGGAAGACGTCTCCTCAACTGCAACTTTGTCTGATCATACCACGACACTGATCTCAATCACCACTACAACTACCCAAGAGGTTCAAGATTCCACCACCGTACCTGCGACGACAACCACTACTGCAGCTGCCGATGTGTTTGAATGCACCATCAACGCGGACTGCGAAGCACTCAACGGCGGCGCCAATCCTTTCTGCGATGCGGGCAGCTGTGTCGCAAACAATAACCAGGGTTTCCCATGCTCCGACGACTCCGACTGTACTACTCCCGGAGAGACATGCTCTGCGGACGGTTTCTGTGGTGTTTCAACTACACAACCAGGAGGAAGTTGCAGCGACAACGTCGACTGCCTTTTGTCCCTTCACCCACTGTGCGCCTTGGGCCTCTGCGTCTGTTTGGATGCAGTGTGCTCTCCTCCATCTGGCCATCAATCTTGCACAACAGCCACACAGTGTGACGCAGGGCAATCCTGCCAGCAGGCCATCTGCGTTGATGACGTTAGCTGCAGTAGCGAGAGCGACTGTGTCGCCAACCTGGACCTATGTGCTTCCCTGGGCATTTGCGCGTGCGCGAATGGTATTTGCATGTTATAATGGGGTTACTTGTACCCTGAATACCTATATTCAACACCGAATTGATGAACCCATTGGTGGGGAGATTGGCAATTGCATTATTTAATCGATCGATTAGGGACGGATTCTTGCGTGGTGAGCCAATCTTTCGGGCTTCTAATCCAGGCTATCATTTTGAGTGTTAATTAAATAGATCAATTTGGCTTTGCATTGTCCGAATATTGGTCAACTACATTGCGTTGTGTATCATGTTCATTCCGTTTGTGAATATCGTAAAACCTGCGATCTGGCACTATGTGGAAACATCTCTCAAATTGAATTCAGTTTATTTTCCACGTTGTCCCTCGGGTCTATGGTCTATTCACTGGATACAGGAAAAAGCAGCAGATGCCACTGGCCTGAATGTTGTTATAAACGTTTGGGCGCGTATGACGACTCCGCTCAATCTTCTTTCTCGACATTGCATCGACTCGTAACACTTTGCCTACTTACAGCGAATTCGTTGACCAACGACAACCAGGCTGTGAATTGCTTACTTCCATTCATCTACCACTCTACTACTCGATACATAACAGGCAGCAGTTCAGTGAGCCTAGAGCATCACTGGACTTCTAGCCAGTAACCTCAGTCACTGCAAGTATCTCCTGCAAATCACCTTTACTCGGGTCGCTGACGGTGGTGGCCTCCCCAAGAGCAGTATTGAAGTTCTCTTCAGCATATCGTTCGGCATCAAACCCATGAATCCAGTCCTCTCTTGGGAAACCAATACTACTGGGATCCTTCTTGACCTTGTCCCAGTCCGTCTTATGCCAGAGATCTCTTGTCGATTCTCCAGTTTTCTGGACTGCCCGGACGCGATCGTATCTAATCATGGTCAGTAAGATTAGTATTGAAAAATGACTCAGGTATATATCCACTTACCTCAGATTTTGATGGGCCCTTAACGCTCCGGGTACATTCCCTTTGCCGGCGCGCTTGAGACAAACCGCAATGGTCACGCCATCCTCCATAGCCTGCGTCGCACCTTGAGCGCTCGTTGGCAAGAAAGGATGAGCAGCATCTCCAAGCAACGCGATTCTTCCTTTGTGACTGATCCAGGTTGGAAGTGGGTCGCGATATGCTAGCTTCCAATCGACGACTGAAGGTGTCTTTTCGACGATAGCTCGTGTGGTAGGGTCCCAGTCTTTCAGAAGTTCCAGGACTTCCTCGATCTTACCAGGGAACGACCATGACTCATCGATATCATGCTCATCCTTGTGCGTTAGGACCCAGCAGCAGTCCTTCCCTCCTTTGAGGGTTGAGAATAGGAAGTGGACGTCTTGCCCGATCCAGCCGTTGAAGGTATCGCCATTTTCGCAAAATTCCTTGGTACGAGGATCTTGAATCATGTCTTTGTTTGAGAACCTGATTCTCTTGTTAGCTGGTTCGAAATCTGCCAGAGTACAAATCGACGTACCATGCTCTCCAAACAGCGTATCCACTGCTCTTAGGCTTGTCGACATAACCCAGAACAAGCTCTCTCGCTTTAGATCTCACTCCATCTGCACCAATCACAACATCACCGACGATCTGTTTCAAAATTAGCATATCGGGAACATAAACGAGAAAGCTATGCACACCTTCTCTCCGCCTTTCAGAATTATTCCAGCATTAGATTCAGTCTCGAAATACTCGGACACTCGCTGACCAAGATGTATTGGAATACCAAGCTCGTCGCGCGCATACTTGAATATGATTTCATGCAACTCGCCTCTATGTCCATTCAGCACAGGAGCTTCAGGGTTGGGTGGTGGTCGCTTTTGATGAAGAACGACTTCACCAGTATCCCATTTGTGAATTCTGAAGCCGTAGTCTTGGATGTTTATGCACAGAGGACGTAATCTGGCTACTATCTCTCCGTCAGACCATCGATGGAATATTCTGCCCGCATTACCACCGAAAGAGATGATATCCCCCAGAACCTTAAGTTGGGGGAAGGACTCGTAGATCTCAACCTCATTGCCTTGTCTGTGGCATTCAATAGCAGCTGTCAACCCGCCAAAGCCAGCACCGACGATGATGACTTTGATACCTGACTTGTTTGACGACATTTTCTGATTTTTGGACTGTGACTAGTCTCGGGATATCACAAGCAATACACAAGTCACTTAAGTTTCCATCTATACCAGCCGGATATCGATACCCTGGCTTGACCAAGCCGAGGTTTGTATATCCGGGCTGTTTCCCCGCACACTTTGGTTTAGATCTGCAACCAGCATCCTTCAGTAGCCAACAAGCCAATTGGTCATGCTCGTGTCATGAAAATTCGTCGGGTATTTCGCTTCTTCAACAATAAGAGTAGCCAATAGAAAACACCCGGGTAAAGTTAACCGCAGTATCTGTCGTGTTGCCAACAACGGAGCTCTATCGAAAGCATCTCATGATGGACTGAGCTGTAAGCCATGCATCACTCCGCAGCATTTACCTTCAGCTACTCAACAATTCAAATAGCTTGGCTCTTGATATCTGATGTAAGTCTGCATAACCCCGCAGTTATGGTTGTAATGTAATTGCTTTGTCAGTATAAACCGGTCAAGATCAGCGCCGATAACACATATTGAGGGGAAGATCAGGCCAAGCCGCCAAGATATCAACCAGGAATAATAACGGAAATGGCCACGGCAATTAAGTCGGCAATTGAGTTGTTAGCAAACAACATGTTGGCTGCTTGGCAAGCGACCAATCGGCGAATAACAACCTGGCAATACATGCAGAAGATCAATCATGTCGCAGAAAAGTGCAGTCGGGAGCTGGAGATGGGATGGGTGAGTCACTTGGCGGCAAGTCTAGATCAGCCAAGGCACACGTTTACTTTGTTAGGAAAACATGTGGCTTCCCAGATTAGTAACCACAAGAGTTCCTCATGATTCATTTAAGCAAGATGATAGGTGAAATCCGAGAAAGCCAACAGTTGTCTGACACTTTAGGCTATGCCAAGCAATACAACCAAAACGTCGGAAATGTTACTCCTAGCTTAGCCTCGTCTATGCACCCCGCACGTCGGTTAAGGATCAAACCCCGTCTATACTTGTGCTGGTAAGAGATCGGCACGTTGTAACGAACGTAGTATAGCTGCGAGCATCTTGGTTGTGGCTATCGAGTCGATATATTGATATGGAAAGAAGGAAAGATGTAGTCCAAGTCTCGGACCTTGCCTTTGAACCTTTCGATAAGCACTTCGAAATGACTTCCTCACCAGACACAATACGTGCCCATTGGCGGTGTTTCGTGGCCTGTGGTATCATTGTTCTCTCTCCTTTCCAATATGGACTCGACTTTGGACTTATTGGAGGACTCCAAGCCATGCCTGGCTTTCTAATGGTAAGAATGTCAAGACAGGCAGTATTTTGGCTTCTTACAAGACAATGTTACTGACTTTCATCTTTCCAGGTGTATGGCTACGAAGACCCAACGACCGCGATCGGATGGAACATTTCAACCACTAGGCAACAGCTCATCTCCTCACTAATGACCCTGGGTGCTTTCATCAGCTCTAGTATGGCTGGGTTCGTTGCTGCAAAACTCGGCAGGAAGATGTGTCTTCGACTGGCCTGTCTTCTTTGTGCCATTTCGAACATCATCATGATGGCCACGACCGATATTGGTCCGTTATATCTCGGTCGATTGCTGATTGGTCTGGCCAATGGTTATTTCATGACCTTTTCCCAACTTTATATCCAGGAGACGAGTCCGGCTAAATATAGAGGATTATTCTTGACCGCATTTCATCTGTGCACAACCTTTGTCAGTATCGGGAATACAGATTGATAGACATGGTATGCTAACCGTCGACATACAGGGAACGCTCATCGGAACGATCATCGACTGGACAACTGCAGGGCGCCCCGATCGCTCGGCATACTTGATACCTCTTGGAATGATCTACATCGTCCCTGTCATCATATTCATTGCACTTTGGTTCATTCCCGAGTCTCCGCGCTGGCTTATCCTCCAAGGGCGCTACGAAGATGGTCTCAAGTCCCTGAGCTGGCTGAGACCCGACGGGGCCGATATAGATGCAGAGCTGACCGAGATACAACAAGCTATTGATACAGAAAAGACTCTTGCAAGTGGAGTCGGAATGCTGGATATGTTCAAGAATCCAGTCGACAGAAGGCGCACTACGATTTCGGTCTGTGCGGTTCTTTTACAAGCTGCATCAGGATCCATGTTTATCATCGGTAAGTATCGATCCAAAGATGGCCCGATTCACATTTTAACGATAATTCGATAGCCTTCAAAGCCTATTTCTTCGCCATGGCACAAGTCCAAGATCCTTTTGCCATGAGCAACGTTCTCAGCACGGCTGGCATGACCGCAACCATCATCAACGCTTTCATCGTGGTGCGCTACGGACGACGTCGCGTTCTCCTCCTTGGTGGTCTCGTAATAGCTGGCTTCTTCCAACTAATAATTGCGGTGGTGTACGATAGAAACCCTGGCGAGATCGTCACTGGTAAGGTACTCGTCGCGCTTTCGTGCCTTTATATGGTGGCCTATAACGTAAGTGACCGGAACCATCGTGTCGCAGTGATAGGAACTGACCAGCCACGTTCAGGGAATGATTGCTCCATATTCATGGCTCGTGGCCGGAGAGATCCCATCCCAGCGCCTCCGAAGCTACACTTTTGGCTTTGCAGCAGCCGCAGGGTTCCTAGGGGCGTGGCTTATTACCTTTACAGCACCGTACTTTATTAATCCGAGCGCCTTGAATTGGGGTCCTAGATATGGGTACATCTGGTTCCCTTCATGCATGATCAGTGCGGCTTGGGTGTACTTCTTCCTGCCAGAGGTCAAGGGCCGCACACTTGAGGAGATTGATGTTATGGTGAGTCGGTTTCGTGCAAGACCTTTGCGTTTTGGGTTAATGACAGGTCTTTCTGAACAGTTCAACGAAAAACTTGCGGCGAGACAGTTCCGTACTTTCCAAGTACCGCAGCACATAGCTGGAGAAAACGTTGGAAAGTCAAGTATCGAATTGAGAGTCGTCGAGGCTGAGAGGGTATAATATAGGGTCAAGATCATAGAGGCATGGAATCGAGTCACAAAGGCACTTGTGCAACTGCTTCGGGATCACGTCCCATAGGTAGCTTCAATACTCTTACCGATCTATCATTGATCTATCCATCTTCGAACAACTGTTCAACCATCGCTAACACGTGGTAAGCCTGTTGTCCAAGCCTAATATTCACTTTGGCTCCTGGGTATGATGTTTTTGTTCTCTTCTATAGACCTGTGTAGGTACTAGCTATAGTAGATACATATTCCGCTCTTCATTCTGCTTCAATCATAACACCACTTTGCCTCCAACCTCAATATTCTCCCCAACAATTGCACGGGCGTTGCTCAGTGCGACTATAGTAGTTCAAACATACCAAGGTCCCATGACAAGCACGGCACGGGCATAAGCGCCGAAATGTGACCCGATATTGATCTTCGCAAGAAGTAGTGTGGCCGGTGTCATTGCAGTGCGCCCATACATTCCTACATTCGCCGTAAGCGCACCACTTTATTTCAACGCCGTACCACCCTGTACCTGCGCAAGACTCGCAATTTGGGTTGTATCCTTGTTGTGGCATTGTGATCTCTCTCAAGAGGCTAGACTTTGATGTGTTAGGATCAATGAAGGTAAGGTTGACTAGGTCTTGTTGAGATATAGATTGTTTCTATAGATTATAGCTCGAAGATAACGTTATAGTTCAAAATTGTAGTTTAAACCGGGTTGAATTTATACCTGGATCCCAGGTTCTGTTATTCACGACTGAAAACTGCACTGGAACTCGGCGGTGATAGACTTACGGTTCCTCAGCTACAATACTAAGAGTTTACATCTAAGCCCATCCTTGTATCTCAAACCACTGAATATCTGCGTCGCATACGCAAGTATCGGAGAAAATAGTAGAAAAAGTGATGTAAAGAATCTCAATCACAAAAAGGTAGTTTGAGGCGCAGAGATGGGCCCACTTCGAGCCCTGGACCAAAAAGGCAAAACATACAACAGCGGGGATTCGCTGGTCGTCACCGACCCAACTACTAATCCGCCCCTTACCAGCTTGACTATGGGAGAGCGGACGGGATCCCGTATTTTCTGGTAGGTATGGTCGTATGTATGATTCTGTGTGTTTAACGTTGACTATAATAGCTGAAGCTTAGCGTTAACACTACGGACGCTTATGTATTCAACGGGCACAACAATAAGACTTTAAATCACTATTATCAAGGAAACGTAACAGCGAATCGAAACCTGCTGGGAGACCGTGTGACTGACCTCGTATAATCATACACTCTTCCTTTGTAAGGGTTTCTCCCATCATGGTGTTTTGGCGTTCGATCTTACGATAACACCTCAGCTCCGACAGACGACAGTCAGAAACACGAGTAAACCTGTCGTCTGATGTCTATTATTGGTTATATTTTCCCAAAGGCACCACACCTACAAATTCAATCGACACATATGTCGGCACTAATTCTCGAAAGGGAATATTCCGTGAAAATGATAGCTCTTCCGAGGAAAGGATCAAGGGTAAGTGCGCCGTCTTTGTGGCTACAACGTGGAATACTTCCCGTTTTGGCGTGAAGGGGCGCAGGGTCTTACAATAAGCCTCGTATTTGATGCGCAAACCTGCCATAAGACTAAGATTATATCGGACACAGAAGATTATCAAGACTGGAAGGATGCAGAAAGCTATAAAGTCCGGGAACTGGATCGTCTTAACCCTTCAGAAAACCAGCAAATTACTCAAGCGTTTGTCAAATACTCGGTCATTCCATCGGCATTTGCCTGTTGCAAGCTTTCCCGTAACCCATCAGCAAAATGCAGTTCACTACCCTCTTCACGGTCACCATGGCCACACTCGTGTCCACTGCATCGGCAGTTCCCAAGCCAGCCACTCATTTGGCGGAGGCATTTGTCTATGCCATCAACAAGGTCGACCCAGGATACAAATCAGTCGAGGTCCCTTTCGGAAAGCTCACACACATCGAGTACAAACTCAACAGTCTTGAGCTCCGTGGTATCGGAATTCTCCTTCGCAGGGGTCAGGAGCTTGATCCTGAGGATGTCACTTGTCAGATGTACAAAGACGCGCTTGGCACTCAGCCCGCCAGCGCTGCGTTCAGAATGAGACAACCTGCCGAAATTAGTCCCTAAACCCTGTCAAATTTGGGTGGGTTCTATGCTACGTCAATGTGAACGACAATTGAGCGCTCTCCCAACTGACGATGTCTTTCGAAGAATGGAGCATGGTTCGTGGCTGTCTGAATCACAATTGTTCTGGATGTAATTCGGATAGTGAGCTCTGATATGGCCAGGAGGGCCGCAATTCACTTGAATCACTCCAATATGGATATTCATGAGGAGGACACTCGCCTGTTGTTACTGTACCGTTGTACTGGGCTTGTTAGCCCTGGAAGGAGGTGGTAGACTCCTCGTCGAGTGACAGTCGTCGCTGTAGGACTGCTGTCGATGCTACGGTACATTCATAAATTATCCAAATTATCTCATCAATGGGGTTTCCATCATGCATCCTCTTCAACTACAGGTCGGAACATGTTGCCAAGGATCGCGTAGCACAAATTTTCGAATGAACATTGACATTACAGTAAACGCGGCCAACTTTGCGGCTATTACCCATGTCTCCTATGTTCTCCATAGTGTGCCTTACCGGTCAGAATGCCAATACGTCTTAAAATGCAACACTTAGTGGATGCTGGTTACTGGAAGGGCTACAGCGAAATGATTGGGGTGACTGAAAGTCTGACTGACGATGTGGAAGGGAGGTGGCATTCCACCACATGCATGCACAGGGTTGAACTTCGAGATCTTTTAACCCTATAGACATAACGAAGAGCCTTTAAGAAACTCTAGAATGCTGGCTCAATGTTGTTGTTGAAGATTTCAGTTCATTTGATAGGCTCTTCAGGCTTGTTCTGTCATTCTTATCTGTCGCTTGATTTGGATATTGAACACAGTTCATATTCGACAAAGAGACTCAACGCCTTCATCGTTTGCTCAGTAAGACTTTACAGCTTCTTGAATCACTATGCTTGGATTGATCTTTCACAAAACATACCAAGGTCCTTGACAGAAATGATGTGAAGAGTGGGTCAATTTCTATGGTCCTAGACGACTACCACTGCAAGTTCCATGCGCAGCAATACCATGGTTTGTCATAATACTTCGTCCAGCACCGATGTCGTGCCCCACGTTACAAAAGTCTGTCTCGACTCCCATCACCTTAAGTACCAGTAGCATCAACAGCATCAACAGCATCAACAGGGTTCCGCCATCGCCGCTGTATGTAGCTTTCTTCTCATACAAGAGGACCGCCACAGTCCACACAGCAAAGCTGGTTCGGCATGCTTTCCATCTCCCCGACTAGCATAGAGTACGCAAGCTTAGCGTAATGTCGCGCAGTCTCACACAGTTCCGGCTTGACTTCGCGGTAGACATGCACCAGTTGTAAGAACAACCAGGGTACATAGTTGTGCACCATCCCCCACCCCTTGACCTCGAGGCTGGGCTGGTTGGAGAATGAGGCTATAATAGTGAAACCCAATGCTTCCAGAGCTTTGATGGCGGTGTTACCACCCTCGAAGGTCATGTACTCCCTTGCGTAATAGGTACAGGCAGAGGTGTAGGCGACAGCGAGTTCGATTCGAACTTTCTTGGCTGCTTTTCCATTGTAGGTACCCTTGATTCCTTTCAAAATCCGCTTGCCTTTGGCAACATCGACGTCACTGGTGCCTTGGAAATGTTCGAAGCACTCCTTGAAGAGAACAGCCCGTCGCTGCATCTGGGTGTCGGTAGTGTTCTTGCGATCTTTGCAGAGCGCGCACTCGCAAACGAAACCCCAATCGGAGAGATGTTCCTGCACTTCGCTGTAACAGGCCATGTCGGTGGGAGAATGATAGTGGAAGAGCAGCTCGGTGTTGGCAGGGATGTCCTTGGTAGCCCGAACAATCTGCATGTCGCCGATGAAAGAACGGCGGCAGTTGTCGATACAAGAGTGGTTAATCTTGGAGGCCATAGGCCAAATACCGGCGGTGGCGAATGTGGCATGCATGGGCTCCAGCGACATGTTTCGACCGCGTTCGGTATCAGACATAAGGTTTTCACAAGTCGATCTCGGGGCGCCAAAGGCATTCATGGCGATAATCTTCTCAATCTTGAACCTAGATCTGGTTTAGTGATGGTTCTTGACACGGTTACGAGCAACTTACGAGTCAACTACGGGTACGCCATCACACTCTGTGACATCCACCTTGTTGGTCTCTCCATGGTAAAGCTCATGGAAAACAGGGATGAACTGAGGGTTGTGATACAGCTTCTGAACAACTTGTGGCAGCAAGTAACCTGGGCCTCCGATGACAATCTTCTTGGTACCCGGGTTGAAGAGGAGACGGCTTGGCTCCATTGTCTCGTCGACAAAGGAGTATGCGAATGATTTCTCACAAAGTAGAAGGTCTCCAGCAGCCACAGCCTTAGTCGTAAAGAGGCCACGACCACGACCGGGGGAATCACGAACCTCGACGGGGTCGGAGTACGTAGCGCAGTCGATTAGCGGAGGAGTTACCTTCGCCTGCTCGTACATGCTCTTGTAGTTGTATCGACCAGTCTTCTGTTCCTGCTGTCGTGCCTTGACGCGTCGGAGCTGGGTCTTGGCCGCCTTGTTCTCCGGGAATCTCTTGAGAAGGGTCCGGAGTTTCGCGCGGCATCCTGCGAAGTTGCCAAGAGCATATTGAGCTTGGGCCTGACGATACAGGGTCTTCTCATGTGGCTCGGAGATATCGCAATCGAGAGTGGTAGCGTCGAGTAATGCTTTCGCCGGCCGATCGAGCTTCAGATTGGCGAGGGCGCGGTTGAGGTAGATGACCTGTTTCTGCTCGAAGGTTTCGGCAGTCTCGATCGCGTAGGAGTAGCTAAAAGGATGTCAGGTACCTACGCCTCACCGGGAGATATCATAAATCACTCACAAGCGGTGCGCCGTTGCGTATTCCTTCTCACCCATGCATTTGTTGCCATACATCCGGTAAAAGTCGGTGTTGTGAGGCAAGCCGGGAGGCACGCCGAGAGGCATGCCGGTAACTCTCCACTTCTGTGGGATCCTTTCGTCCCCATCACGCAACCAAACAATATCACTTGGATGGTCGACTTTCAGAGTGCAAGGAGTGTCGATCGACTGTTTGAAAAACGGTTCCTTGATGATAGCGACTGAATTACGAAGCACAACCTCCCAGTGTGGCTCTGCTATGTCTTCGAGCTGCTGGAAAAGTTCGAGGAAAACAGCTGTTCCTTCTTCGTCTTCGACAACGGCAATGACGGTAGTGGCGTGTCGAGCTGGGGGGGAGATGACGCGCAAAAGGGCCTTCTTGCCATGTTGTGTCATCTGGAGGCGCATCTGTGAGAACGGAATGGTATCAAGCTCGGCTGTCGGAACGATGGATGGCGGATAAAGGCTTGCTATCATTGTGAAATGACCTGTAGTCATTTAGCCTTCACCTTTCTTCACCGGCGGTTTCTGGGGCCCGGGCTTATAATTGTTGATGAAAGTTGTGATGATGTTCTCGGGAGGGGGGTGGTCGGCAAGGTGACCCTTCTTCTCGTCTGCTTTTGCAAGGTCACGTTCGAACCCAGTCATGATATCGACCAGTTCGGCATCTTTCGAGGTGTCTAAGATGTCCATCTTGGCGAGGGTAGCTCAGAAGCGGTCCTCTGACGTTCGGGTACAGAGTGTCAAACCTTAGCCTGAAGGTGATAGAGAGAGCAGACAGATCGATAAGGAAGTAGTCAAAGATGAAAGTTGAAGGTGAAAGAAGAAAGGGGTGAAAGAGAAAGATGGAGGTATGACTTGGAATAAATCAACAGCTGCGTAGCAGAAAGAAAATAATCCTGTTGTTTGCTTAGGAATATCCATCCTGTGTTACAGTCACTGCCAGCTGGCCATCAGTGCCGGACAATTTTGGACCTCTTAATTGTGGCACACGGGTATAGTAACAAAGAAGCAGATAAAAATGGATCAATCATGTTCAGTCTATCCTATCCGAGCATAGCAATGAAATTTGTCAGGGCGACCAACATATAACACACCGCAGTGAATGGTCTGTGGCGTTGTCAGAACTCAGAATAGAAACTTGCCGCGCCTGTACCACATTGTCTCTACAGAGATTACGAATCCACACAGTCTTGAAGACCTTTGTCAACTGTACTTTTGAACATATTTGTATACATGCAGACTGCAAGGATGCCGCCCGGGCATCTGGCAAATCAGTTGCTTGTTTCCTCTCGAGAGGTCACTTTCTGACGCGACGTCGCTGTGCCGAGCCGGACGTAACGGAATAACTATTTTGCTTAACGGCCGGTGGGCAGGTTGTGCTAGTCGTTGTAATTAAGCTTGCATTAGGCTTTCGTGCACTTGTGCTTGAGTAACCGGAGCTATGCTGGCTGTGTCGCCCGCCGCGCCTCGTCCATAATCTCCGTTAGTAGACGGAGCAGCGGTCGCATGACCTCGCCAAGCGATGAAAGTACTCAGCCTCCCAAACACAAGCTGGAGCTACTTCCAGCTACTCATTAGATGGATTGCTCAAGGCAGACTGCGTCCTTGAAAAAAACGCGCTTGTACCTGTCCTGGTGTAGCTCTTCATGCAAGGGCCAAAACTTTGTAGTCTGGACCAGTCTCGTGGCGTCCAGAATTAAGGTTAAAAGGGTAGCTTCGCTTAAAGAAGCAACTGACAACAAATCAACTACCCGGTTTCGGCGATTGATGGGGTCCAATCCCATAATGTGGAATGTATTGGCAGCTGTGGCTGACGAAAGATTGTAAGGCTGAATGTCACCAACATCAAGGGTGCTTTCAGCTGAAAGACGCTTTGGTTAGAACTATGCGATCTATGGTTTGGGCTCGCCTGTTGACAGATGATATATTTAGCTTGAATCCTTGCCCAATTACTTACTGTTTTTGCGTATCCTTCATTTCTCTACTCAAATCATGCGTCGCTACCAACCTCTCCCATTTCTGGCCTCAGTTCTGGTAACCCCAGTACTCGCGGGACCAGGTCAAGATCTCAACACAATCTGCAAATCCACCGAAGGCGTGTACGGCTGTGAAGAATACATCGAAGTTCCCTATGGCTCAGAGCCTATCACGACATGCTTCGACACAAGTCCCTGCGGTGTCAAGGTTCTGACCACCAAGCGCAACATCTGCGACTTGGTCGAAGCTGCTCTGCCCAATGATGCCAATTACATCGGTGGTTATACTGCATGGTGCCATCGGGCACCGGAGGCTATAACTGCTATCAAGACCGACAAATCTGTATGGGTCGATGGTATACTCAAGAATGCAGAGTACATCCCCTTGGCTCGTGCTCTGGGCATAGAGGAGGTATGTATCGATCGATTTTGGCAGGGCTTTTATTGGA
Organism: Fusarium humuli; assembly: GCA_004366955.1. Taxonomy (NCBI): domain Eukaryota; kingdom Fungi; phylum Ascomycota; class Sordariomycetes; order Hypocreales; family Nectriaceae; genus Fusarium; species Fusarium humuli. The sequence continues at coordinate 271,046 of QHKN01000070.1, read as the reverse complement.
GCTAGCCTCGCTAATACTAGAGCAGGAACTTACAGGTCAAGGTCTTAAAATTCAGAACAACAAAGCCTCTGTTCTTACTAACCAACTGGGGAACAAGGATGGGTGGACTGTTCTCAAAGCAGGAGAGGTAATTTCCTAAGAACCATCATCAACCAAGATCGCAGACTCATCAGACAATAGATAACTACACCAAAGTACTTTGATTTGGTGGAACGTCTAATTGCTTATCAAACTTGCGGTTCGAGTGACTGCTGGGAGAGTTCACTCCAGGATGTCATGAACTGGTTCATCGAATGGATCCCTCGAGGCACCGAGATCAGAAACGGCAAACTCAACACCATGCTCAAGGATTGGGAAAAGAGTTTTGCCACCCCATACAAGAATCGTATCTCTGCTATCAAGTCTGGAGCTAGTACCGTCCAGACTCGAGTCAAGGCCGTTTCTTCCAAAGTCGACTCTATCAAGAAAAGCATCTGCGCAAAGAATTCATGCAAGGGCAAGACTGCTTCCACGTATCTCAAGAACGGTCAGTGAGTCATCCCAGCAGCTTATACCCCTACTAATTTGATGCAGTTGCGACTACTCTCCAAGCTATCAAAGATCTGTCGAACATCGTTGCTGCAGCGAACACAGCAGATGAGAAGAGAAAGTACATATACTACAACTTTCTTGGAAATATCCAAGCCTCCTACAACCTTCCACCTGATATTCTCGCCCCTAATAACCTCAACGATCTTCTAGATGACGGGAAACTCGACACTCTTCGCGGTATCATGCATGGGTTTGGCACGGTAACCTCTGAGCTACCTATGTATGCACTCGATATCAAGAGAAACCTAACCCCTCTTATCCTCCTCACCAAGCACGAGAGCAGATCTCGCGAGGCGCTGAAGAAGGTCAACAATCAGCTTAGTCCCAACTGGAAGAACAACAAAGAGCTTTCCAAGACTGCTTCATCTCGCAAAGTCCGCGATGGCTTTATCGAGATCCAATCTCTTCTCAAGAAGGAGCTTCAAGGTTCTCTGACTACTCTGAACAACGCCATAGACGCTTTCAATAAAGACTTTAATAAGTTTCCCTTGAGAGGGAATAAGATGGAGATTACATGGGGCGCTGCTCCTTATGATCGCTGGGTTAACCTTCAGTTCAAATATCCGTGCAGAAAGGAAGTCACAGAAACATTCACCGAAGAAGGCTTCTCTGAAGATTTTACGTGGTCGAAGTTCAGTCCTTGTACATTCACTGCTCAGAGGGTCGATCTTCCGAAGGGTTGGATTCCTTATCTCAAGTATCGATTTGTTAAGGGATAATTGCTCAATTGGTCAATTAAAGTCAAAGCTGCCCACATCACACTTCCATTACAGAGTTAAAGAAATAAAGGTCTCATTGAATCCCACGTCCCCTTTTGTCTAAGAAAAGTACCATCCTCAACCCCTTCTGAAGTGGCATCAACTACTTTTTATCGAAGCTTAATACGGGGTAGATCTGTAAGTGTAATAATTGTTCGCCTTCGTCTGAGCACAGTCTTCGCATGTCATCATCTCGTACTTCTCTTCCTCATTCGTCCTACACTCCTTCTTATCCTTCTTGTCTTGGCATTCAACTGTCGTCGTGTTTTCCTTGCCACTTAGTCGTCTCTCATAGTTGCAATTCTCCTCCTGGCACTTGAAGACGGGAATAGTGACAGTGCACATTGTTAAGATTGGAGACTGCGTTGTTTGTGAAAGGTGTGTGTTTTTGATGGTATGTGATGTTCTTGTTTGGATGTTGTTGTTTGGATGTTGTGTTGGCGAGTGTGTTGGTGAGATGAGAATTGGTGGATTTCCCTGCAGACTTATACTATGCTGTCTCTTTCAAGATTTGGTGATGCTCGCGACTAGTCTCCAATGCACTGATAGCAAGCTTGATACATTGGCTCTTAATTAGTCCAATTACAAGCGGGAAATGCTGATTCATGACGTATCGTGACAGCAATCAGCTTAACTCTGTTACAAAGGTCACTCATTCAGGTCTTTGAAAGTATGTAGCTGGGGGAGCCTCTGATTAGGATTGCTCATCAGAGTTGAGCAACCCCAATCAGAGTTGGGCAGCATTCTTCCATTTTACGCGTTGATCACATCAATATAGTCTTCATCACTGGATCCTAGAATCCTACGAGGGTTACGTCTAGTCATTGTGATATTAATTCTTCTTTTTTATTCTTTTCTGACTATGCTATGCATCTTAAACCAAAGAGTCCTTAGGCAAAAGAGGGGCATCGCTCTCCTCCCAAGGGTTCATTCTCTCAGCAGCTCTCACCATCTCGACATGCTTGTCGCTTCGGGGAGTAATGCTGTAAGCGTAATCAACAGGGTGGCTAATAAGTCCAGGTGTACCGTCAACCACAACGTCAATCTCCTTTCCATTCTCGTCAACAGCCTTGCGCATGTTGAACACAGCCAAGAGTCGTGCGCAGGTCATGAAGACACTGTCCTCAGCAAGGTAACGACCGGGGCAGATTCGGCGTCCATATCCGAAGGCAAAGTCACTTGGGTCAGGCTCGTTGCGAGGCGCGATGTATCGCTCGGGCTCAAAGGCAGATGGGTTGGGGTACGTCTCGGGATCGTGAAGGAGAGCCCAGGTCGAGGGGATGAGGTAGGTGCCCTTGGGAATTTGGTAGCCGTTGTACTCGAGCTCTTCGGTGGTCATGTGGGTTGTAGTAGTGGGGACAACAGGCATCCATCGAAGTGCTTCCTTGGACAAGGCGTCGACATAGGGCATCTTCTCTTGATCATCAAAGTTGGGGAGTCGTTCACCTCCAGTAACACGGTCAATCTCCTCTTGGGCCTTCTTCTGAACCTCAGGGAAGCAGATCATGGCGAGAACAAAGCTGCTGATGGTTGAGACAGTAGTATCGGCACCACCACCGTACATAATGGTAGCAGTGGCCTTGACAGCGTCAATGTCTTCCTTGGTAGGCTCTCCAGTACCCTTCTCATTCTTGAAAGACTTGCTGCTCATGAGCTGAGACACGTAGGAAGGTCGATTTGTTCCGCTTGCCATCTGGTTCATAACAAAATCGTAGGGGATATCCAAAGCCTGGTCGGTAACCTTTCGCCACTCCCTAGCAGTCTTCTTGAAGCCAGTACCGGGGAACCAGTCGGGGAGATCATTAAGGCCAGGGATGATGTCGACAGCCCATTGGAGAGGAACGAAAGCTGCTCCGAAGTTGGTCATCATGGTCTCAATAAGGCTGACGAGAGGGTCGACCTTGCTGGGTTCGATGTTGTATCCGTAGATGATTCGGAGGATGATGGCGCTGGCTTCACTGTAGCATATATTGATTAGTCTTTGTTCTTGTCGTCAATGGGGTAAAGCTTACGTCTTGATGTGCTTCTGGAAGTCCTCAGGTCGTTCAATGGTTCGGATAAGGAAGCGAAGAGATTCAAGGTCTTGAGTGTCTCGGAATTCGGAGCAGATCAGCTTAGTGCCCATCTGCTGGTGCACCAACTTGCGGTAGTATCGAAACTTGTCGCCGTAGGGAATAAGAGGAAGCATCACGCTGAAACCACAAAGCTCGCCTCCGAACTTGGCACTGGGGCGAGAAGAAGTCTTGGTAGACCTCTTCTCGAGGAGCTCATGCATGGCATCAGGGCTGTTGAGGATGATCATGGGCTGGCCCATGACATTAAGAGAGCTAATCGGTCCATAGAGCTCCTTGTGCTTGGCCCAGTGCTTGTACTCTGCTGTTCCGGTGGGCGGGAGGTCGAGGAGGTTGCCGATGATAGGGAGGGGCTTGGGTCCAGGCGGAAGAGGAAGACCTGTCTTCTTCTTCGGGACTAGGACATAGTAGACGACGAATATGGCGAGAGCCACAGCCGGTAGAAGTAGTAACCCCATGATGACAACAGCAACACGGAAAGTCAATGCTATCGAAACTCAAAAATGACTGAAGCGGCATGCGAGCAAGAGCTATATATGGGTGCTCAGAAAAGCCCCTCCATATCCAAGACAATCACAAGCCAACCAAGCTTCGATTTTTTTGTACCCATGCTGCGTAAGCTTCTGCAGTGAAACAGCTGTTGGTTGTCCTCCAGGGCTGCACATGCGTGGGTCTTGATACAAGGGGATCTTTTGAATCCTCACTATCTCACTCGCCAACAATGCGAGTCAGCTAAGGGTTGCAACGTCGACGGTGCACAGTCGAACGGAGAGAAACCTCAATTTGGCTCCTGAAGGATTGAGCCCGATGCCTGCACCCTGTCCGCATACTGCATGCACTGTCTAGTTTGCATGTCTGCATGTACGTACGGGGTCAGCTTGACCCAAAGCTCTGCCGAGATGGGGTAATGATATTCGTATCCCTCGGCACTCTTCTGGATTGCATTGCAGCTTAGGCGAGGAAGATAACAGCCCCGTGGCAGCGAGGATCAAAGCTAACCATCCTGAATGTCATCTGCGGCAATTAATTGACAGTATCTACAGGACACGCACGCGCATACGTCTATAATAACTCGCAGGTACGATGAGGATCGCCATAAATCTCCGCAAAAAAGGTGAGACGTGACAGCACTAAATACATACCGAACCAACAACTAAGTCCCCAGCGAATAAGGATATTCACTTTTGTAAGGAAGGACCAGTCACGGCGAAACGGCTTTGAGCCCTTTTGAGTTTATACTAGGGTTTCACTCCAGGATTATTGACAAGGAACGGCCCGGGATTCCTGCATCTGCACCAGAAGGATCGCCATGCTCGTTTACCGAAATAAGGACGTGTGCGGGCACAGTCGGTGAGGCGAGCAAATCCCTATCGTTGAAGAAAAGAAAATGTGATCAGGACAAGAGATCTGAAGAGGGGACAATGCAGCTCTACATGCTGCCCCCACGCGACCATCAGACGATGAAAGAGGTGATAGGTGATAGGTGATAGGTGATAGGTGACAGGTGAGGGATAATTGATGTACGAGGCGATGAGCAAGACTTGAGACAGCTGCGTCAGCTTGTAAAGTAAAACGCAGTGATAAGCTTAGCATCAACCGTCAACCGTTAAGACAGCGGCTACAGCCCAGGTTGGTCAAGTCAGTGGGCGAGTCATGGTGTCTCCATCACTTTCTTTAGCGAAAACAGGGGTCTTTACAAGGGTTGTTCGTCCTTGTGTCGGTAGTTGTCGATCGCCTCAGGCTCGGAGGTTGCTTTACCCGCTGTTACAGTGTTGTGATAAATCGTTCGAGTCAAACAGGGTCCCCGTACCAATTGATGCCGTTCTATACTAAATTAAACTGTTCTAAACAAGACAATTGAACCAACACCCAACAAGGCGCGAGCATAAACTCCACCGTATTCCGTACAAAGCCGACCGTGGAGACAGAACAAGCATAAACATGGAGCCGCTGAAACGGTGGCCGAAAGAGTTCCAGTTTCTTGTAAACTCTATTTAGGCGAAGACATCGTCGGACCGGTATTGGAATGCTACTGTACAGACTGTGGCAGCGCGATGGATGTAACTTTATCCCAGTCTTCCCACGTTGACTGTGTCGTCGCGTATCCAATCCATTGGCACCTGGACTGAGGTTCTTCCAGGTTATCGCCCATCGCACGCGACCCGAGGATCTTAAGAACGTGGTGCTTGCGCATCACTCTCGTGGCCTCCCTGTTTCCTCCAGCACTGGATGACAAATGGCGCCATATCTTTGTGCATGATCCCTTCCGCTTCCCAGGTATCGTCGCTCCCGTTGTCCCATTGAATTAGGAGAACAACGCAGTCCCCGTCGAAGAGCCTCCATGCCAAAGTCTTATTAACAGGGTATCAGTGGTTCAATGCGGTCACTGGGGGTATTTGGAGGGCTCGTCTCCGTTCGACTTCCGCTCGGGCGGCTTTGACGTATTCTTCCAATAGGCGGGGGAACGGAAGCGTCGCTTGCGGGCATCCAGGGTATATCTGGTGAATCTGTAGAAACACGCGTTAAGACGTCTCGCACATGACCATGTATCATCAAAGACTTACCAGCAATCCGTTCGCGCGCTACCGCGCCTCCTCTTACGTCCGTTCGCGCCCAGTACGGGGCTCGGTCTCGCAGCGCAGGTGTCTCTGGAGGCGTTGCGAGCCCTATCAGAGTCAAAGACAATACGGCCACGGATGTAAACTTAGCCTATAGTCAGCACATTGTATACAATCAAATGGTGATCGTCGAAAGAGCGATCACCAACGGCATTGGTCGGTTTACCATCAACGATAATTCTCCACAGGAGAGTCATATCTCGGGTTCCGACGTGCCTCAGCATCGGACGGACCTTCAATTGTCGAATACATGTGCTCGCACGAACCGGGATTGGGAGGTTGTGTCTTGGTCCACGCAGTCGCAACGAAGCGCAAATTGGAGGCCGTCGCAGACGAGTGCGCAATTAAGACTGTGAGCTGACAGCCTTACCATGAGCTGATCTTCAAGGATAAAAGCTTGCACCCTTCTTGTCGTATTACACATTGCTGTCGGTCTGCTCTCTTGTTGCTTTCGCCCGGGAAGTTATTGGATCACAAGCAGCGTGCCCTTCAGATAATGCGCGGCGCCATTCGTCACTGTTGAGCGCGACAAGGCCGCCGGGGCCCAACGATCGGGTAGGTGGATCAAATCATGGTTGATGAAGATTAGGATTTGGAGGCTCTTTCGAGAACATTAAAGCGTCTTTCGCGATTCTTGACAATCTCTCGTGGTGTCCATGGATGGTGATAAGCATTAATTGATTGATGTCCCCGGTAGAGATTTAGCGGCCGTCGCGGGGCCGGATGGTAATCTTAGATCCCCAGGGCTTAGCTACAGTGCCCCGCCTCTGCTAATTTCATCCCCGCCCGCTTAGATTGGGCTGAGATGGTCGGGCCATTTCACGTCAGGTTCCATCAGAATCGTTGGCTAAGGCTTTTGCAGTCGTGCGACATGTGTCTGCAGAACATTCCAAGTAAATCGCCAGTCGACTATTGCGATGGCCATTTCCAATGATAATAAAAGGCTATGATACACTTCAGAGCTGGGTGCCTCGTTCTATCGCTGGGAAGGAATGCAGTACCTCGCGTCAACAGATGTTGCCAATCATCGACACCACCATCATTGCAATCGCTAGGGATGCAGCATTTGTCCCATATGAGAAAGTCTTGCATATATTCCTGAGACCTGCGCAGCTTTGGACAGGGATCTTTTCCGCCAGCAGACTTGCAGAACTGTAGTGTAACGCATCACCTGGTGCGTTTGCCAGTGAGATCTCGACACATCGCAGAAGGTTGCTGCGATGATACAGGGTAGATGTTCGCCCAAATCCAACATCACACAGAGTTCCTCTTCCTCAAAAACCTTGACGGATGTTGGAACACAGTGCATAGAAGGGAGTCGCAGCGTTGTACATCACCATCGATCTTGGCCCAAAAGACTATCACTAGAGGGTACCGTGACTATGTATATGCGTGCTCAAGATACAGAACTCAGTGTGTGGGGTATCGGTGGCTGCAGGCAATCGCTGGTTGTTTTGTCCAAGACAGCTGTCGCGTAGGCCCAGCCATGCGAGACGATCGGTCTATGCATCTTCCAAGATCACATATCCACATCATGAATTGCCATGGCTGTTTGCTTTGCTCAATTCCGACGTCTCAATCCGGCGACTTATCTCGGAGCCGTGGCAGCAACGCTGTTGACGCTGGTCACTTTGCTGATGAGCCGTCAATTATAGTTGCTGGAACACATCATGGTAACTTGGCAAGTTCAGTATGCGATTAAATTATCCCTATAGTATGAGTATCCGCCGTCACAAAGACATTATGAAGTGATCTATCTGGGTATCTTCTTCCAGCCATAGAGCTTGCGCCCAGGCCATTCACAACTTCTAACCACATCTTCCACGCAAATGTGAATGCGTCAGGGCCACTTCTGCTCTGCCCTGAATGCTTCGAACCTGAGCCTCAAGTCCGCAATATACTCCTTGATCTTGTCGTTCGTTTGTTCTACGCGCGCAATCTGGTTTCTCGACTCGCGCAGCACGGCATTCGATTCGTAGTGAGAATTGAGTGGTTCGTTGCCCTCAATGGAGTTTGCACGATTGGCGCGGACCCGTTTCTCATGCGACAACTCTTGGGGAGCGTGTGTGTCTTCCTCTTCGAGGATTTGGGGAAGGGCCGCGGGGTTTCTTATATTGTACGGGGCGTCGCTTCGAACGTGGACGAGTCGGAGTGAGGGTGGAAGTATTTCAGGCGCTGAGCAGCTGTGTCAGTTGATGGCAAAGAAATTAGGCAGTGATCTTACCAGTGTTTTCTGGTTCTTCCATCAGATCTGTGCAGTACCTGAGCGTCCAGGTCATCGGGTCGTATCTCCACAGGTACTCCTCGTCTTCCCGCTTCGCGAGCTCTTCCGATTCCTCCAGTGTTTCTGAAGGCCTAACGGGAGGGTTGATCAGTTTCTTTACTCGATCGAGGTCGGCCTCAGCCAGCGTTATGACTGGACTACTTGAGCTGGGTCTCTTGGAGGCCATCTGCGGTGTCGTTTGGGACGGGGGTAGGCATATTTCTTCCCAATAGATCTTGGACCTTTTAGTCTCGGTCAAGTTTCGAGGCTCCAGCATGACGGCGAGCGAGCGCAAAGCAAGTGACCAAGCGTCGCGCAATGTAAAGCTCGGGGGACGGCGAGTGTCGTGGTGTTGCGGGTTCCCTGCGATGGGTAGCGATTAATCTGTGTCTATGAGCAACTCCAGAGAATCACTCTAGAGCATGCAGAAGAGCGCTTCCATGATGGCGGGCAACAGTGAAAGCAAACGCGCTGGAGATAGGATTTCAGGTTAACAGCAGCCAGCCGTTTGGTGTTTGCTCGGCAGTGATGTAGCAGTGCCAAACAGGTGGCCGTCAGCTGCTTAGCAGAGTGACTGACTGCATTAGGTCGAAGGGAGCATTGGAAGCCTGTATTACCGTTTCGAACTCATGGAAGTAAGTACTCTCAGCAGGCGGGTTGAGTACAGCAATCACACAGAGTGCTGGGCGACAAATGACCAGCATGGCGGCTTTTGGAGTTAGCAATGGTGAAGCAATGGAAGACGCGTCGTTGTACATGACGTCAGGTCCGTAGCAAAAGCGCACGAGTAGATGAGATTGTCCATGCCCATCTTCACAGTGTCCGCGACTTCTGGAGCCCGAGCTTACAGCGAGAAATGTTCAATTGCGGCTGAATGGAGCAAGGCACGACAGAGCGTCGCAGAAAGATGGCAGTCTTCAGTTCGAGATGGTGGACACTCGCCGACACCCAGCAGCTGATAAGCTTATCGGTCACCCACCAATAGTTGGCTGCATATATACAATAGTGGAGAGATGCACTAACAATTTATTTCCACTTTGGCTTCCATGGATCATCCATGCCAATCGCAAACAGTGGGCACCATAACACCGGTCGCAATAATTAAATATCATGTCGCTCTCGCTCAATAGCAAAGTAACAGATTCCAGTTCCTCATAGATAAATCTCAGACTAGTTCCCCATCTCAGCAGACGCGTGGCAAAAGAATTGTCCTCTGAAGCTTGGGGCGCCAAAATAAAATAGCCCAAGTGCTGGTCTAAGCTGGCATGAGGTGACCAAACTATCTCGTCTCTTGCTTTCGGTAATCATTTCTTCTGACACCCTGACGTTCAACCAACAAGACAAACAAAAGCCTCGAATGGGCGGACGGTGATTTTATCCTGCGACAAGTCAACATCGGGGTAGTTGGACAACAAAACCTTGCCCGATTGAATGTCCGTAGAAGCAGGTACCGGCCAGTCAATTTCTCGGTCCCGAAAGCTACAGACAACCACCACCTTTTGCTTGCCGTTGGACCGAGCATACGCGAAGATATCGTCATTCTCTGCATCGAGCATCTTAAAGTCACCGTAGATGATGACGTCCTTCAACTCTTTTCGTAGCATGAGCGCGGATCGCCAGTACTCGAAAACGCTACCTGGCGTCGCGACTTGTGCTGCTGCGTTCCACGTCTTGTAGTCGTCGTTGACTCTGATCCAGGGCGTACCTGTTGTGAATCCCGCATTGGGTGTGTCATCCCACTGAACTGCTGTTAGCATATGCCCTTCCAATAGTCTCACTACTTACCTGCACTGGTGTTCGTGCATTATCTCGCGCCTTGAGCTGATACTCCTTTCGAGCAATCTCGAGGACCGCCGCATCCGAACCCGTCATCTGCTTCAACCTTGACATAAATCAGCAAATACCCAAGTGGAATGAAAGCACGCTCTTACTCTTCCCAGTGATTCAATGTTTCCAGATCACGATGCTCGTTCATCTCCCACTCTTTCGGCATGTTGGCCATGCCCAATTCCTCTCCCTGATAGACAAAGACTGTTCCGCTTTGGAAACATAGAAACGTGGCTAGCATTTTCGCTGACAGCGCACGGTATATAGGCTTATCGGATGCCCATCGGCTAACAGTGCGGGATTGATCGTGGTTCTCAAGGTAAAGGGCATTCCAGCCCTTGTTCTCATACATGAAAGTTTGCCACTTGTTGACAATTCCCTTCAAATTCTTCATCTCCCATTTTCGAGGCGAGAACTTTCCTTGGTCGCCGTGATCCATGTCAACGCTATCAACAGTCGGTCAGCTCAGTCTGTATCGAAGTAATGAACCTGACGTCGCCTTACATCCCAAAGTTGAAGATCATGTTCAGCTCGCCGCGGCTTTCCCCAACACTCTTGATGATTTCTTTAGGGTCCTCCACCGCAGGCATCTCGCCAACGGAGAAAGCATTGTACTCTTTAAGAATCGTGCCAATGTCACGGAGATACTCGTGGAGTCGAGGACCGCAAGCGTAATGGTCATGGCCCCATTGGTACTTGGCTCCAGGGTTTCGGATCCGCGCATCCGGCAATCCATCAGATTTGCTGATGAAGTTGATCACGTCCATGCTGAGACGTTAGAAAACCTGGGATAAGGGCAAAGGCAAGGCCGCCACATACCGGAATCCATCAACGCCTTTCTCTAGCCAGAACCGAATGATGTCGTGCACGGCTTCGCGCACAGGAGGATGTTCCCAGTTGAGGTCAGGTTGTTCTTTGGCGAATATGTGGAGGTAGTATTCATCAGAAGCTGAGTCGTACTCCCATGCACTACCTGAAAGAAGTTAAAACCTAACGAGAGGGTAGAGTCAGGTTCGTAATACGTACCACTGAAGCAAGAAAGCCAGTTGTTGGGAGGTTGTCGCTTGCCATTCTCATCGTAACGAGGCTTCCGCCAGATATACCAATTCCTATAGGGATTGTCACGGGACGATCTCGATTGTTGAAACCACTCATGCTGTACAACTTGTGAGCGATGCTAGTAGATGAAATGCAAAGATGCATACCTGATCCGAGGTATGATTGACGACGAGATCCATCAGAAACTTCAGCCCTCGGGCGTGCAGACCATCGATTAGCCGTTCAACATCAGCCATGGTTCCATACTGAGGATCAATGTTGCGATAATCAGACACATCATATCCCATATCGACCTGGGGCGATGGGTAAACAGGACATAGCCAAACGATATCGACGCCTAATTGCTTCAAGTAGTCCAGCCTCTCAATCACACCGGGAATATCGCCGATACCATCTCCATTGGTATCTTTGAAGGAAGAAGGATAGATTTGGTAGACCGATGCCTCCTTCCACCATGCTGGAGTCACTGGGCTGGGCATATCTTGTTTGGTAGACATGTTAGATGGTGGCGAATGTGTCGTAGCAAGAAGCAATAGCAAATGTGTGAGAAAATGTTTGTTCAGAAAGGAGACAGAAATGGGAGAATGGGAAATGTGCCGCAAATACCGATAATCCTCCCACGTCTTAATAGATGATGCGTTGAAGAGGGTGTCATCTTACCAACATTCCCCCAATCAATTCATTTGAGGCCCTACCGGCCATACTCCAGCTGGTGCGGGCACCTATTAGCACATGCTCGGAGTCTTTCGAGCTCGTTCATACATGAGCAGTGCCGGCTAAAGTTTACGTTCAGGTAGACATTAATGAGGATCCTGCGCTGTAGAATAACTCGGATCTGTGGCCCCGTCACGTAATCTTCCATCACCGGTTTGGCACGCCTTTTATATCATTAAGGTGCTGGTGTTAACAGAAAAAGAGAATGTGAAACCGCTCTCATTTAGTTCAACTAATAGACATGTAAAATGTTCGGCGAATATGTTCACGGCTTTGGCTTGGAGAAGGGAGGGCTACCCTATGGCGATACACGGCGCAATCAATAGGTAAAGTCTATATTAGTAAAAATTGCAAACCATCCTGCAACAATAGCTATTCCTCCGGATTCGGAGATCATCCCCGAATAGCTCAGCTGGAAGAGCGTTCGACTGTAATTGTTATATGTCATCGAAAGGTCACTTGTTCGATCCAGGTTTCGGGGAGCTGTATTTTTGCATTTTCCTCTCCAAACAAACCCCGCTTTTTGTCCACAACCCACCTATGACCTTCCAGTAGTTCTCACCCAGCAAAGTTACATCCAAGATAAAATGATTGACATGCAGACTAATTTGAATGAGCTTCGAAATGGCAAAGATAAATTAATCAATGGCAGAGCTAGCGAGCTGAGCGGCTGCGAATTTAATACTTGTTCTTTTGTCATCAACTCCCTATGCTATAGTTTACCACCATCAGTGCAATTTTACTATCTCCTTTAGATGTCTCCGAGACCCTGGTACCCATAACCCAATCGCGAGATAGAGCTATTCTCCCCAATGAGCAGCCTTCTAAATGTAAAAAACTGGCAACTCAATTTAACCCTAACCTAACTCCCCATCACAGTCCTCGCGCACTCATCATGGGGAGGAAGTAAAGGGAGACCCACCAAGCTGCCACGAGTCGGAAGCTTGTCTGATCACTCTTACGACTGCGGCAGATGAGCATGTGAGCTGCTACCAGAGCCCCAGTAATCATGGGCAGCATACAGCCCACGACGCTGAGACCCCAGTAAAGGGGACAGACCGCGGACCAAATGCAAACGGCTGTAGCTGTGATCCAGCGTGTTGGGGCGTCGCCAAGAATCAACGGGAAGGTCTGGCGGTCGATCAGCTTGTCGCCTTCCTGGTCACGCAGGTCTTGAACCTGGATGGTGGTGACGACTAGGAGGGCAGACATCAGGAACCAGCCTAGACCCTTGGTGGTGAACTCAAAGTCAACACCCGTGTTGGCCTGGATGGCCATGACAGCTACACGAAGGGTTGCCACACGGTTGGTGGTGATTCCGCAACCATTCATCAGGGCTCGCTGCCACCAGCTCTTGTCACCCCAAGCACGCTCGTTATAAAGCCACGTGCAGAAGAGGTAGAAGCAAGTCTCTTGCCAGCCTCCCATGACAGTGTAGCACAACGCAAGGAGTGAGGCAATCGCCACCAGCTGCCATCGATGGGTCAGCTCAGGTGAGATGCGACCAGCTGGAATGGGTCGCCAAGGCTTGTTTGCGCCATCCTCGATGACAGATTGAGGCTGACGTTGGTTTCCGAGATTGAAACACAAGGTCAAATGCCAGGTAAAGTAGAGAGCCACAAGGATCCCTTTGCCCATATCTGACCAGTGGATATCTGCATTGCAGATGGTTCCTGGACCGGCCAGAATCCCTGCGATGGCAAACGTGGTGTTGATACCAGTGGAGGTGGGCATATCACTCTTTGTGAATATCCATAATGTGACACAGTGGTAAGCGAGCCTCTGCATGAAGCTTGACTTGTCCTCTTGTGCATTGTATGCTACCTCAATGTCAGCCACACGTGGAAGTGGATGCTGTTGGTTCAGGGGTGCTTACCGGAATGATGGTCCGTTGGCTTATTTTCCATCCATTGTGTTGAAGTATGCAACGAAATGGGGGTGTTATGTCGCCTAGTGATTGTGACAGACTTGCTAGCCATTGTGACGGTGATAGACGAGGAAGATGTGCAGAAGGAAACTAAGAAGCTGTCTTAAGAACCAGGATGGACTGAAGAGGCAGATCCAAGTGAGAAGACGTCACTATTTATTTGTCCTGCCAAAGCCAGTATCGTCATCACTACCCCCGCCGCAGCCCCCAAGTCCCATAAAGGAACGCGTAGGAGCCATGAAAATTTCGAGTTCACCGAGGCTATGGAGTTTCAGGGCAGACACTAGTAATAGCGATCGTCAACGTAAATTTTGGTACGAGGTCTAGGAGTCTTTGATGAATTGCTGGGCTATGCAAGGGTTCGTGATGAGGACGACCCGGCAGATGTAACCTTGCCCGACCCCATCGGTATTGTAACCCACAGGCCCCAGGGTCCAGCCATCTGGGTCGAGGTTACAACGATAAGGAGGATCTGCATATTGGATAAACGACGGAAAAAGGTATCCCAGACTATTGGGTTTGGAACAAAGGATTGAGCGGTGAGAGTGATGTAGTATCTTGGCCAGGGCAAGTGAAGATGAGCGATGGTATGGAACTTTCCATGACGAATGGTAGATCCTAGCAGCCAGCATTCCTTAGTCTAACAGGAACGGGTGGCAATGTCTTTCCAAACTGCCGGTATAATCCCTGAAGGCATAGTATCATCCGAGGTTACGGAACCGTAAGTCAAGGTTGCATGATCTCGTATATTGAGTCATGGAATATCTGGTAGAAGGGTCTGAGAAGCTTGCCGTAAGACGAAACGACTAGTTCAAGATCTCTTCTTATAGCTTCGCCGAACGCAATGGGTCAAGATCCCCTGAATCAAGCTTTTCTTTATGGTTACATTGAAGATAAGGTAAAGTTGTCCCGAAAGCACAGAGGCATTTGGACATCGTTTCAGGCTTCATTTGGAAAGAAGAGTACTCAACTTCAATGGGAAGTCTTATGGTTGGGTATGCCAATAGGAAAAGGCTCTTGTGCAAATATCGAAAAAATACTTCGAATGACTGACTTTGTCAAGGAAAATTTCAACTTGAATTATTCCAATAGGACAGCTAGGTAACAGAAGAAATATCCTCTAAATCTTAGGCTACTATAGTAAAGTAGCCTAACTGCTAGTCTAAGCTAGAATGAAGTAACCGAATTATTTCATCTCGTATACCTCCGGGGCTGATTCTTCTGATACCTTGAGGCGGCTGGAGGTACACCTTTCGATTACAAGAAGCAGCGAGCACAACGTCATTATATTAAGTCTATTTGGTCTAAGCGCTGATTATGTATGGTAGAAACAAATATCTAAGAGTCCCAGATCGGGCCAAATGCTGGAACACCCAAAGCCTGCAGATCCAAGACCAGATCTATTGTAAGTTTGGGATTTGAAATAACTATCACGGCCTCACTCTCCGTCTTTTTATACAAGTCAAGAACCGTAGGTAGAGTGTTTGGCCTTCCCATAGTTGAAGTGTTGTGAATATGTGCGTCGTCTCCCATCTCCTCGATAATGGAGGCAATGTTTGGTCCGTAGGTCTTGAAGGGGTCTCGAGTCGACCAGAAAAGAGTGACTTTGGTCTGCTTTGCCAGAATCACGGGGAGGCACGGAGCAATACCTGACCCAGTAGCCACCAAAACAATACTCTTGAACATGGGGGCAATGCGCAAAACACCGCATGTTGGTGTACGCCGAGCCCAGATATAGCGAGGAGGGTCGGTGACGAGCTTGTTGGTCCAATCGCCAGCGTTGGAAACTACAACTGAAAACCCATTCTCCTTGGGGTTGTTAACAGTTGCAAATGCGTGCCACTCCATCAATGGACGAGAAGAGAGACGGATGGTTGTGCCAGGCTGTGGGTTGGCATAGTCGAAGTACATCCTAAGGGCGTGTGTTGAGAGTCGCTCCGATTCCACTTCAATCTTGCGACAGTTAAGCCAAGTTGAAACGACGCAAAATGTAGCAATAAAAAGCAGCCAGATATTAGCACTGCCAAAGACGGAAGCAGCAAGTGATGCACCTGGAGCTGTACCGAGCCTTGCTTCAAGAATCGTCATAGCCCATAACAGGATAAGAGTAGACCAGCCAGCGAATCGGTGAACCGCCTCGAAGGCGTTGTGAAGTTTGGCACGGATCGAGGGATATGCCATAACCAACATTGCCATGAGGAGTAAGTCCAGTAGATAGACCACGATAACATGAGCCCACATAACAGGATCACGAATATCTGCTTCGTGGAAACTCCTGCTCTTTTGGATCGAGTACAAGATGAACCAGAATGCGGCAGCCACACCACAGCCGCTGTGAAGACCACCGAGGTGATAGATCTTGCCTGCTCGCTCCCTCATCCATAGCGGCCATGTTGTTGGAATAGAGGTGAATATATAGTAGAGCCCGTTGACGATGTGCTCTTCTCGAATGGCGATAGAGACAACAAGATTGATCGATGTTGCCAGACCACAAGTTGATGAGTTAGGTTTCCCATTGAGCCACCACAGCCAAAGAAAGGCAATGGCGCCTATAAGATTTGAACAGAAAACGAATGTAAAGAGAAGGCGGTATTCGGAAGAGATGAATCTCAGGAAACGAGTAAGCGACAGGCATCCAGGCCTGCTGGAAGGCTGCTTCTCAGCGGAAGCCATGGTCATCTGATAGGGCGGGATTTGAACGAAAGTAGGTATAAGCGAGAAAAGAGCGGTTTGTAAATGACAGACGGACCTCGGACTGGGTAAGATAACGGGCTGCCCAAGAGCAGGTGTTCAGAGCAGCGTTATCAATGTCATATACCAACTGCTAATCGGGAGTATCGGATGATTATCCAAGGTTACCGAACGAGTGGTGATGGCTTATCAGCTCACAATGCGTAATAGACTGCTGGGAAACGGCACCTCCTGCTGAAGTGTTAATCCTTGACGGTTCCCGGGGCGGTGCTGCGCGTATCAGCCCGTATAGCTGAGCCGTGGATGTAGATCAGTCCACTATCTTCAGAAGGAACTTACTGATAATTACGCAGCGGTGCTTCTGAGAATGGAGCCCAAACCCCTGTATATACAGTTTGTTTCTTGCTGTTGAGATTATGTGTCTTGGCAAAAGATTTCAGCTTACTTCCGGTCATTCTGACATGGAGAACCCATTTTATACTCCCCTTTCAACTGAAAACGCTTCTTGTCCCTTCCTAACTTTGAATCCTACGTCCTCTGAACCTTCAATCACAGTTTTTTCTAGAGAGCGAACAAACTTCACACAAAAAGTTAACATGTACACTGAACGATTACCAACATAAAGCTTAGAAAATGGTTTCTTAATAATGAAAGTATTCTTCGAGTACATGACATGATAACCAAATTGAATTTTGGAATGTTTCACAACACCGCCATCGGACTATTACGAAAGCTCCCCGAGGCCAGGTTCCTTTACCTTGGAGGCTAAATAATTTGGATCGTCCATGAGCTGAAGAGTTACAGTGAAGAAATCCTACCAGAGTATGGCTGGGGTGTTGGGCATCAGCCCTGGGGATGTCACTGTGAAAGTGACGCTGATGCATGGGGATGTTACTGAGCCAGGGTTCCGTAATAGGCTTGAAAGATTATGCAGGCGAAACATGCCCCAGTAAGTGAATGGTTGATTTGACAGGTAGCTTGGGAGAACCCTGCACTGGTTCATGGGAATGCACAGTAAGGCGGAGCACAGTTAGTAACGTTTGCGGAGCAAGCTTGGGATGACAGTTGTAGATCACTCTCCAGAATTTGTTTCCGTTTGTTGCTTGCTTTTTGGCATTTCTGGTAAGGCCGACTTATATCAAGGTTCATCGCATGATATTGTTTGTCCTGAAAGTTTATCATTTCAATCTAAACCGTAAAGTAAGTGTGACTCACAGATATGTGTGCCAACGTGACTAAAAATGTTTTCTCTTAGATTTCACAACTCAGTGTTACATAGCCTAGCACAGATGAGAGATGAGCTAACATGGTGATGCCACCTCACTGTGTTGGCTTGCGACGTTGGAAGGGTAGCATTCCTCCCGGGGAAGATTAGGCGACTAGAAGGTTGCATTGGACGCCGCCGAGAAAAGGACAGGATCAGCACAACACTTGACAATTTACGATCCTTGTAGTTGAGAAAGAAAGGTAGTTCTTGTTTAGATCCCTTTGCATGTCATCATCTCAATGAACGGCGAACCCGAGTTTCTGGTAATATTGAAACGTTTTAAGGACCCTCAATCAATCTCTCAGCCCTGTATGTTCAATATGCACAAGTGGTCTGACTTTTTTTTACTTCTACGTTCCTAGTCAGTGGATCATTACTGGGGCTGTCGATGGAGTCCTTTAGCCGCTCTTGGTGTAGAATACCACAGTATCCTTGTTCAAGATACAAGGTCGAGATAGGGTTCGAAGGTTTCCAAACGGCCCGCTCAATAGCGCCAGCGTCAGTGCACAATTTCAGGTCTTAATATCCCGAGCCATGTGGATAGCGTATGTTTTTCAGAAGACGTGTGGTGAACAGGCTTTTCTGGTGACCGGGACAAGGGACCGTGGTTCACAGGCAAGGGTTGCGGACGAAAGGAGACTGACGATGAAAGAGCAAACAGTAACATGGTATGGTATTGAGAAGAATTATACGACAGCATCAATGGCGGCTTGAATTTTTCTGATAGTTTTGTTTATTGATGAATGCTACGCGATAGGATTCTTGGCATCAGAGTAATTGAGCAACCAAAAGGTTTTATTAAGTACAGACACAGGTGAGTTTAATCCTGAAGACACATCTCTCTCTGAGAATGGAAGATCGCCTTATAATTACCCTAAATGCAAATAGTGACCACACGTCGGAAGAGGAAGGATGCACCCATTGAATACCACTCGTTCAATTCACAGGGGGATCGTAGATGTTCAACAAATCAACTACTTTTTTGTATTTTAAACCCGCAGCGAGCGGCAACAAAGATCTTTATCTGTATACTAATACAATCATGTTTGGAGAAGGAAACCAGAAGCAAGAGAAAACAAAACCTAACTAGCCCTGCAAGTCTAACGCCTGGTCTACTGCGTAGTATGCACGTTGGTGATGCTTACATTGGTGGCAGGATCTGGACCCTTGCCGATCAAACTCCGCTCATCAAGCTCATAGTAAGACTTGTTATCCGTCTTGGAGCGCGTGGCCCGGCTACCAGGCCAGCTACCAGTGCTTTTATCAAGGTTAGAGTCCTTGTTGGAGCCCGTGAAGGTCATCTTTGAAGCTATCGTAGCCATCGCGTTGGGCCAGAAATGCTTGCAAAGATGGCGGATAGCTGGAAGACTTGCGCAGACCATGCCAAGCTCTGTTTCCCAGATGGACCAGATGGTGACTTCAACGTATTCCCCTGCCATGGAGATTAGCATGAGACATGAGAATGAGAGATGTGATGACTTACATGTTGGATTGGTGGTTTTACCAAGGGTGATAAGGAAGGGCAGGCGGATGATACTGAAGACGGTGACACTAACGAATGGAGTTAGCTCAAATCGAGGACCCATTTCTTGGACATGGGGGTCTTACACGATGCCGAGAGAGAACATGACGAAAAGCTGAGCCTTTTGGCGATGCTTGACTTGCAGCTTCATCAAGTGAGGCAAAGGCAAAAGCAGGATGACAATGTCGCAGACCATGTTGATACCACCAAAGGCATAAGTCTGCGAGTTGAGATCGTTGCAGTGACCCTTGTGCTCCGCATCCCAACTCGTCCAGTTGTAGCTCGCGGGCAAACACTGGAGAGCTGTGGTGATCATAGTCGCGGCGCCACAGAGGGCTACGAAAATGCCAATCATCAGTGTCAACTTCTTGAACTCTGATGTTGTAAAAATGCCACGGAGGAAGAAGAGAATGGAGAGTTTGGTGCTGTACAGATGAACACTGTACATGATCTGGTCGATCCAGAACAGCTTCAGAAGTTCGTACAAGCGATCAAAAGGAGTGATGTCCCAGATATTCAGACCAAATCCAAGATCAGCGACTGGGGAATGTTAACGACAATTTGCATCGGCCACAATAAGAAACTTACGTCTGCAAGCAAGCCATATATACGGTACCGTAGCACACTACAAGTCTGTCAGTGAAACTTTCACCAACAATTTCCCGTTGAACTTACAGCTGCTATCATAATAAAATAGTCATCAATACCCAGCTTTCCGAGGATCTTGACCTTGGAGTAGAGTCTCAGTATTACAGCGATCTCAGCAATGATACATGCTATAATAGCGTTGATCCTGAATTCCATCTGCTTGCTCTGGACAGGAACGCCGCAAGCCATGTTCTGGACTCTCATCAAAGCTGAAATCATCAGTACATATCCAAGCTGTCATCGAAAATGTCAACTTACTTAACGAGTCCTTCACTGTACACTTCTCCAAAACACAAGCTTGCGTCAAGCTAGCGAATGTTGGGTCAGTGCAGAGACATGTCGTGTTTGTCATGGAGCATGGTGACTTTGGCAGTGCTTGTTGCACACATTTCAGCTGCCAAGCATGTTAGCAAGGGCATGCATTGCATGAGGGTGAAGGCTGACTGACATCGCAGGCGGGTATTTGTGCCGCCAGATCTGCAAAGCTGGCAGCATTGGCAAAGGCAGATAAGGCCGTGACCATAAAGAGGGAAAAGGAAAGTAAACGCATGATTGAGGATGACTGAGTCTAATTCTTCAAGTTTGACAAGTCGAGACCAGCTAAAGTATCACCACGCGATACGAATAAATGAAACTGCCACCGGTCTTTATAACCTTCATCTCTTTCCACAGATTTAGCACTAAGCCCCTGAGGATAATAACTACCGATAAACCTGCGTCCTGGTTGTTGGGACCGAGGTCAGTGTGGACCGTAGTAATTGACATTGCCTCTGCAGCCATTACATGTCGCATTGCACCGAGAGTTCTATCCATCCAAGGAAGAAGCACAATAACATTATCCGCAACTAATCACGCCAATGACGACGCTTCGTGAAGAAAAGTTATGACGGCCCTTGCCACAGAAAACAACTAGAACAAGAATGCCCAACCTAACAGACGTTTGAAACGGCCGGCCTAGTATCCCAATGACCCGGCTACGATGACAGGGTAGTATTCTAGCAACAACGGTCGAAGATCATTATCTCTCCCTGAATAAGCACCCCCAACCCTGGGATCATCAAGTGTTGGTGTTGAAGGTTCCTTGGTGGGCCAAGAATTGTACCCCTGCCTCTACCCGCTCCCGCTACCACACTAAGAAGCAACGGTTCAGGAATGTAACGTGGAGTGCCCTGTTCGTTGGTAAGGAGACCCACGCTCTTGATTAACTGCCGGTACTTGGGTTGGCTGAAGCGTTGTTCTCTCCGCTTCTACACGAACATTGGAAGTGGATTCATGCTATGAAGGAGTTCGTGGAGGATACGACATGATCCTACAAAGACAGGGCTCTTCATACGAATCCTACAGAAGAGAAGCCCTGTCAGATCATGAAGCTAATGTACGTAGAGTGACGCTCAACCTCGAAAGGGGTTGAGTCCGCCCCAGCTTTACCCATGACCTGTCAAATTCGAGAGATTGGCGACGATCAATTGCTCTCTCGGGACTTTTTTGTCCTTGGACAGGGCTATCACGAAGGGGAGGCACCAGTCAAGGATCAACAGTCTGTCGACATACGTGGTACTCTGACTAGGTATCTCTTAGTACGAACCACCGGAAACACGACCCGTTTCCTAGCTTCGTGTCGGTCTCTTCTATGAAGGGCTAATGTTTCCCTGGCTAGAAACGGCTCCGAAATGTTCGAATGCCATGATATCCCTGTTTCTAGAGTCCGCCAGACACAACTCGTTGCATTCTAACTCATCTCGCTCTATTGGCTGATCAATTCAGGAGAGTCGTCCGGGCCCGAACCTTTGGTAGCGCTTGCGTATGATGGGACTCAGTTCCCGGGTCCTCGGCGTTGAGCGTTATTGCGATAATCATGACTCTCCTTTCACTTATTGTTATTTAACCAGAACATCTATCTATGTTCAAGTCCACTGATAAATGAGCAACTTCTCATTCGCATTCATTCCTTAATTGACTTATTGTCTGTTCATTCCTTCTGAAACCATTCGCTCTTTACCACCTCAATTGTCAAGTTGCCGATAATATGAAGCCCTTTACTCTTGCCACAGTAGCCACGGCCCTTCTGTCCAACCAGGCTGCTGCGCTTCCCACCCTTGACCCCGACACTCCCATTCCTCTGAACGCGTTCAAGTTCAACCCTCGAGATGGACAGGATCCTCATCTTGGCATCGACCCTGAGCTCATCCGCAAGTTTGCTTCTCAGGCTCCTCCCAACCTTGGAAAGCGAGTCATCGACTTTGATCCCAAGAAGCAACTTGTCGATGTCCATGGTGATCACGAGTTCAAGGCTCCTGATTGGGATGCTGGTGAGGTTCGAGGACTTTGCCCTGGCCTGAACACACTCGCCAACCACAACTACCTCCCCCGCAACGGTGTTGCCACTGTAAGTTCCCGAATACTACACTCTGTGCTTCAATGTACTAACTCTTGATCCAGTTCACCCAATATGTCACTGCAGTTGGCCGAGTTTGGGGTATGGCTCCTGACATGTCTGCTCTCCTGACCACTCTCGGTGTTGTTCTTGGTGGCAACCTGTTCGCTGTTTCTCAGGGCGGTTGGTCCAAGCACATGAACAACAACCTGCTTGGTCTTCTCGGTACTCCCCGTGGCCTCAGCGGCTCTCACCCTTTCTTCGAGGTTGATGGCAGCCCTACTCGAGGTGACCTCTACGACCCCATTGGCGACAACAACAACATGAACATGTCCTACTTTATGGACCTCTACAACCTTCAGAAGGATGCCGAGGACCCCAACTACAGCATCGAAGTTCTGTACGAGCACAACAAGAACCGCTGGCACCAGTCCATTGCCACCAACCCCTTCGCCTGGTTCGGTCCTGCTAGTGGCTGGCTTGTTCGTGCTAGCCCTTACTCCTTCACTGCTCGTCTCGCTGCCAATCGTTCCGCTGAGTACCCTGATGAGGGCCGCCTGGACAAGGAAACTCTCAAGGCGTTCTTCTCTGTTTACGGACCTGAGGACAACATGACCTACGTCGTCGGCCATGAGCGCATTCCTGAAAACTTCTACCGTCGCCGCTACACTGACTATGGTATCGCTGCCAACGCCCTCGACATTGTCACCCATAGCCATCCCGAGGTCCTCAGCATTGGCGGTAACACCAACGGCGTCAACACTTTCGTCGGTATCAAAATTGATGACCTTGCTGGTGGTATCCTCAACGGCAAGAATCTCCTCCAGGGCAACAACCTGGTCTGCTTCGCTCTCAACGCCATCAAGACCGTCACTCCCAACGCTGCTTCTTCTCTCTTCGCCACTCTGACTTCTGTCACTGATGTAGTATTCGCTGCTCTTGAGCCTATCATGGGTGCTATGGACTGTGCTGTCTACGACGACCTCAGCGTTAACGGAACCAACTGGCTCGACTTCAACAAGGAGACCTACCCTGGCTTCAAGAAGGCTGGAGGTGGCTGGTAAACTCAGTCATCCCCTCTAGCTAGTGCTCTGCGGGTTAACATGCGCAAATGTTCCACTGTACAATACTTCCCAATGTCCATATTATAATCAACAGCCTCGGGGCAATTACATAGCTATTGGCCAGGTTCCTCATATGATCTATCCGTGATAATCTACGTATCTTATTATCGTGCATATCAATAAACTTGACTCCATCATAAGGACAACAGCCTAAGGCCCATAGCTGCTACAGCCTTTCACGCACTTGCCCTACTACCTTGACCAGTCCCGGGTGAAGTTGGTCCACAGATGTACAACCAAGTAATCGCATGTTGCGCTCCAACTCATCTTTGTAGATTCGTATCGCCTTCTCGACTCCCTTCTGCCCATAGCCAGCCATAGCATACAGGAATGGACGCCCGATTCCAACGCCTCGAGCCCCCAAGCACAACGCTTTGAGAATATCGGATCCTCTACGTATTCCTCCATCGATGTAGACCTCGATCCCATTCTGTAGTCCGCGTTCTCTTAGTGCAGGCATAACCTCAGCCAGAACTTCGATCGGAGCTTCGGAGTACTCCAACTGACGGCCACCATGGTTTGACAGAACTACAGCCTCCACGCCACATTCGGCTGCTTTGATAACATCATCTACCCTCTGTACTCCCTTTAGAACGATGGGCATCTTGGTGATGCTGCGAAACCACGGGATGTCGTCCCAACTCAAAGTCGAGTTCATGATCAGGGAAGGATCCAGCTCAGTTGCCGGGGCATCTTCGAACTCGTCATCGGAATCGGCATCAGAATCACTTTGCTGAAGGCGCAAGACTCGTTCCCGGCTTCCAAGATGGGGGTTATCGACCGTAATACACAGCCCCCTGCAGCCGTTCCTCTCGGCATTTTCGATAGCTCTTTTAGTCACGCTCCGGTCCTTCTTGACATACACCTGAAACCACTGTGTCCTGCCGGGCTCTCTCGCGCTTGTAATATTTCCCAGTGGGAATGAAGAGTATAGTGGTATCATTTGGATAATGCCATGCTTATTACTCGCCCGTGCTAGGGTTACTTCGCCGTTGGGATCACCAAGCTTCGCGTGCGCAGTAGCTGAAATATAAATTGGAGCGGAGGTGCGTGAGCCAAGGAAGGTTGTTGAAATATCCACTCGTTCTACATTGACCATGACTTTGGGTCTGAAGCGTATATGTCGGAAAGCTGTGTTGTTTTCTTGCAGGGTCTAATATTGTTAGCAATTATTATCATATGTCCTCAAGAGAGACCTTAGTACTTACAAACTCGTCATCTGAACCGGTAGAGTAGTAGTTCCAAGATGTCGTGTTCATCGTGTTTCGAGCTACAGTCTCGAAGTCTGATATGTTGATGCAGTGCGACAGCTTGGGCTTGCGATAGAGACTGGTCTGGTCAGCTTTGGGCTCCGGGTCTTTGCTTGTAATCACACTTCTGTCGATATCACCGAGGTGCTTGGACGGCTCCAGCCACTTATCAAGCACGTCAGTTGAATGAATGAGATCAAAGTCTCCCGTAGAGTCTTTGCCCTGTAGTCATCAGAGAGTGAAGCGTGATTTTATGCACCAAGACACCTACTGCATTTTTCAAGATGACCTTTCTACCTCCCGGATGGTCTGAAGTCACAGTTTAGCAATGTTTAGAATAGTTTCTTGCCGTATGACATACTTGGGAGGAACTCAGTAAGATCATAGACCTTGTTCTACGTTGCGGTCAGTGAAGTCTCCGACGTTGAATGAGCGATTTTACATGGATGATCAGCCAACATGACTTTGCGCTATTATGCTTTGCGACTTCAGAAGGATGCAGTGCCATTTCCTTTTATCAAGCCCAATAATAGAAAAGGCCGACGATTTGTGGCGGCTGTAAGATGAGATGAGACGAGATGAGATGATTCGACTAATGCAGGAACAGCTTCAGCGGAAGACAAATCTTACCTCACTCAAACAGCACTGATCTGATTGGTCAATCAGACAGAATCGGATTTGTTATCGATTAGGCCGCGGAATTGTCATAGTGTGTGTCGGATAGATTCCGCATCAACAGATGTTACGGTAGCTTGGGTGCTGGAAATCAACGTCATAGACTTCGGGACTTTCTAGATTATTCATGCTGAGTAATTTGTCCGCTAGCGAGTCTTTTCAAGCTACTTAGTCTCATAATTGTGCCACGTTTACGTAGAGGTCGCTTTCAGTCCACCCGAATCTCATTCCACCACTGTAATCGAATCTACAAAGATTCTAGCGTCGTTCAATGAACTGTTTCTAACGTTATGCCGAAGCCATGCCTCGGTAGTTGTGCGCTGCTTCGAGTTATCGCCGTCGACTATGCCAGAATTGTGGTCATAAAGTGGGACATGACGCATCTTGATCGGGGTTATCAATAATATGGTGGCAACAGTAGAGACAAAACCACTAAAAGTCATGACATCACGGAATTATGATTTCTAATGATTGAGACAGTTTATAAGTCTCAAACATCCGACAGTTTTGGAATATCAGTTAGAGAACATACAACGAATTACAACTAAATACTTTCATAATGGCGCCACGAAGATTCCAAGCCGAACAAACCGATGCGAGCCCTTTGGCTCAGCCGCTCAAGTTTGAGTTTAGCGGCCAGACCGCTAAGAACCGACTCATGAAGGCTGCCATGACTGAGCGCTTGTCAACTTGGGATCCCAAGGTTCTCGAGAAGCGAGGCGTTCCTACACCAGAGCTCATCAACGTTTACCGACGATGGGGAGAAGGAGACTTTGGTGTTATCCTAACAGGAAACGTTATGGTGGAATATGACCATCTCGAGGCTGCTGGAAACCCCATCGTGCCTCGTGAGGCCCCCATGTCTGGCGAGCGATTTGAGGCGTTCAAGGAGATGGCTACTGTCGGCAAGAAGAACGGAAGTTTGATGGTTGCGCAGGTCAGCCATCCTGGACGCCAGGTTGCTGATAACATTCAGAAGAATCCTATTTCTGCCAGTGACGTGCAGCTCGAGGGTGAGGTTATGGGCATGCATTTTGCTAAGCCCAAGCCTATGGATGAGCAGGATTTCAACAATGTTATCGAGGGCTTTGCTCATGCTGCTGAGTTCCTTTACAAGGCGGGTTACAATGGTATACAATTGCACGGAGCACAGTAAGTACATCCATTGTCCAGTCGACTGCAGTACTAATCATACGCAGTGGTTACCTTCTAGCACAATTCCTCTCCCCAACCACAAACAAGCGAACAGATAAGTACGGTGGCTCAATTGAAAACCGTGCTCGCATCATCTTCGAAATTGCAGACGCTATCCGTGCTCGTGTGCCTGACAAGGCATTCGGCCTATCTATAAAGGTCAACAGCGTCGAGTTCCAAGAAGGCGGGTTCTCCACAGAAGACTGCAAGGTTCTGTGTCGTCAACTCGAGGAGCATGGCTTTGACTTTGTCGAGCTGTCAGGAGGAACCTACCAGAGTCTTGCCTTCTCTCACAAACGTGAGAGCACCAAGAAGCGAGAAGCTTTCTTCCTGGACTTTGCCGAGACGATCATTCCTGAGCTTAAGAAGACCAAGGCTTACGTCACTGGTGGTCTAAGGACAGTGCATGCCATGGTTGAGGCCCTCCAGACTGTTCATGGTATTGGTCTGGCTCGTCCCGTCACAAATGAGTTCGATCTGCCTGCCAAGCTCATCAACGGCGAGGCCAACGCTGCGATCGACACTCTACTTGATGAGCAAAACTTTGGCATCACAAACGTTGCTGCCGGTACACAGTAAGTCACACCATGCTTCCTCTTCAAGTACACGGTAAACTAACATTTTTAGAATCCGATTGGTTGGAAAGGACAAGCAGCCTCTTGACTTAAGTCGTGAGGACCATAAGAAGGTTTTCGAGGAATCGATGCAGAAGTGGGGTGAGGCTATGGCCAACAATGAGGACCAATCAAAGTATGGATATATCGATATTGGGGGTACCAAGTTGGAGCCTTTTGGTGAAGCATATGCGGCTGCTTAATTTATGATAGTTGTTAGAGCGATGATCAATAAATAATGACTTTACATGCATAAAGTACCAAGAAGATCCACGAGCAGGCGGAGTCATGTCCTTGTCCAATCTTCGATTACTCTGATGAATCGCTCTCATCTTCAATGGTGAAAGGTGATCTCAGTAACCCAGTTTGTAATTGTCTATTTGTTCATCGTCTTTATTCAAGCTATACTTTGAATACGTCTATATACCGGTCCTTCTATAATATCATTATGGCCTCAAACCCTCTCTACATCCTCCAAGTTCTCGGACTGGCTGACATCTCCCTTAACGTCATGACGGAACTGCTGTTCCTCCTGTTTCAGCTCCTCCTTGAGAATCTTGTCGGCCTTCCAAATTGGCTTGAGCTTGAACAAGCGGTGAACCTGCTCCAGAGGAATACCACTCGTCTCAGGGATCAAAAAGAAGGCGAAGATGAACGCAAAGAATGATAGCGTAGCGAAGAACATGTATACGCCGTAACCCATTGCCGCAAACATTTGCTCAGTGAACCGCGACACGAGGAAATTGAAGAGCCAATTGCTAGCGGTCGTGCAGGCCTGAGCAAGCGAGCGGAAACTTGGGTCAAAGAATTCCTGGACTTGTTGTTAGTACTGATAGATACAGAGGTTATGAATGAACTTACGGAGTTGATGACCCACGGTGTACCATTCCATGTCGGCGTATAGACGGCCGTCCAGAGGTAGAAGAACACAATAGCGGCAATTCCGCTACCAGTAAGATGATCTTGTGGGTTCTTGGTAGGGTCGACAACGTAGATGTATGCGCCCAATACCCACATACAGATCGAGCCAGTAATACCACCGATGAGTAGTAGCTTCCGTCGACCGAGTTGATCAACCAGGAACAGAAGCCACACAAAGGTCATGACAGCCTTGACAACACCAAAGATTCCGGTCATGACATTAACTGTGTCACGCTGAACACCAATACTCTGCCACTAGTCAGTCTTGCAAACTTCCTTAGCCTAGAGTGCACACTTACCGAAAACACGGTTGGAGAGTAGTAATTAATAGCATTAATTCCCGATCCGTTCTGCCAGAAGAACAGCATGCATCCCAGGAAAAGTCGGTACATCATGTTTGGTCGTTGGGCAAGAGCTTGGAAAGGCTTGAACAAGCCAAGACCGACAGTATGCTTTTGTATCTCGTGAGCATGATCAATGGCTGCAACTTCTTCTGTGATGTATATATCTGTTGGCGTTAATTGTCGAATCCAGCAAAGATTCTTCATGGCTTGTGTTCTGCGATCCTTCAAGAACAGCCATCGTGGTGACTCCCGAAGCCATAGGGTGCCGAGGAAGAGGAGACCGGATGGGATGATCTGAACAGCGAAGGGGACGATCCATTGTTGATGGCTTTCAGGCATGTGTTTCTCAACGCCGTACTACTCATGTCAGTATCTGACTGTCAAATGAAAAGAGAGTGATTTTACTCACGTTGATCCAAAATCCGACCAAACCACCAATTTGCCAACCAAGCTCATACAGACCAACAAGCCGTCCTCGTATAGCAGGCGGCGCAAGCTCGGATAGATAGATAGGGATAATATTCGACGCAATACCTGTTCCGAGACCCGAGAGAACACGACCAGCGTATAGAATACCCAACCCAGTGCCTGAGTCCGCCCCACACTGAAGACCAGCTCCAAGCGTGAACGTAGCAGACGCGATGGCAAGACACCACTTGCGACCAACCCAATGACTGAGCAGATATGTAAGAAGCGCGCCGAAAAAGGCACCAGCGATGAACAGCGAAACGATATTCTCACTGATCAAGTTTCGCTCCTCTGCGCTCTTTTGATCGATGCCGAATTCTTTCTTGAATGAGTCGAGAGTAATGGTCGTTCCGATGAAAGCGCTCGTGTATCCAATCATATTGGAACCACAAGAGGCCACGATAGCCAAGACATACACCCTCCAGTTGTACACCGAAGGCGGCGTAGGCCTATCTTCAGCAAGAGTGAGGATACCCATTATGATTGTTGAGCAGAGAAGAGATCTGTCGAGACAACCAGACGACACAGGACACAGCACTTTATAGCATATAAGATTGGAGCAAAATCCGGGGCCCCAGCTGGAGTAACTCTTTCTCTCTTCCCCGTGCTGATAAAGATTCCTTCTCCATACGCTACGCTACGTTACAAGATTTTCCACCTCCATGAAATCTGAATTTTTTGAGAATATTATGGATACTATGGGGCATCTGAGTCGGCCCGGACGAGCGTTTTCCCCATATGGGGCAGCGATATCGCCGTCGGTCAAGCAATACGCCTAAACGGGTTGCAGCAATTGAGTCAAATAAGATTAAATGATTGGAAGGCTCGGCAAAGATATTGCAGGAAGAGAACTGACTTTCAGCAATGGGAAAGTAATAGGAACGATTGATCATGTAGTTGAGGGGCCGCTATCCCTTGACCTCCGACTTACTTGAGCCTCATTTGAGCCTCAAACATTGGCATTCACCGCCAAGCGCCTGCTTTTCACCGTAAAAGCCATCGAACGCCTCTCTAGAAGCTCTAGAACCGGGAGACTACTTGGCGTATTCCACGCTGTTTCCGTCTAATGCCCGACCCCCGGATAGTCCGGAGATCAGCGCGGAGTTGCGACTTTCGTCCATCCGGGAAAACGTTTAACCCCGCAAACTATGAGTCTTTTCCACGGGGGAGGGATAAAAGCTCGCATGGGCCACATCAGACGGTCAAAGGAGAACGGGTAACGGCACGTCCTCATGCTTCGCTGATCAACATTACATGGTATCAGCGTCGTCCATCTACGTCAGCTTGACCAGTTAACCCCAGAGTACCCCATGGTGGTCGGCAGAGTCTTGATCCGGGGTGAATATTTATGGTCAACATTGAAATAATATCCAGATTAGAGCTATATGTCATTATGTAATGGAGCCTTTGCCAGGCTTGTACTTCCATCCAACGAGTCCCAGTCTGGTAAATCAGGTAGATCCGGTGTCTTGATAAGTGCTTCGTCGATCCCTGAGTCATCCTCCTCCTCTTCATCATGTTTATCATCAAAACATGCTATGTCTTCCAAACATGTCTCTTGCATCTTGAGCACCGCGTTCACCCTATCCACGCTCGCAGGGAAGCCGTTTACGAGCCTCATCAACGCATCCCAAGCCAGAACCTGGTCACCAATTTCGTTGAGGTTATCCTCCACAGTGGCAGCGAGCTTTTCACGAGCGGCCTTCTGCCGATCAAGAGCCTCGATGGTTTGCTGCAGCGTCTTCTTTGCATTTGAAATTGCAGTGGTGTTTTGCTGCAATCTCCTATTGACCTCATCCAATTCACGCGGCTTCGCCGTATCAGGGTGAAGCATCACACTCCTAAGCTTCTCCCACTCCTTTAATCGCTCTTTGATTGGCACGCGGTCCCTTTCGAGCTGCTGGATGCTCTGACGTAGGCACTGAATCTTGCTCTCTAGAGAAGCAAGCGCTTGTTGTTCAGTGTAGGACCTTGTTGAATCTTGAAAAGCGGCTTGCTCTGCAAGTCGTAGGGCAAGCCGCTTCTGTAGCGTTATTTCGTGGTATCTCATCTCAGAAAGGGTAGCACGGATTCCATCAGGAGCATGACCATCTGGTCTATTTCGAAGCTGAGCTTTCAAGTCGTACAGAGAGCTTCGAGCTCGTTTCTTTGGTGGAAGAGTTGGAGAGCTGCTTGGACGCTTCTTGTTTCTACTTGCAGAACTTTGTGGTTCGAAACCATGGTCCCAAAAGATTCCACGTTTGCTGTCACGAGTTTCAGGTTCCATTGGAAATGTGTCCTCAATGGCAGGTGCCTTTTCTGCTGTGGGATCGGCTTCGGGCATAACCATTGTCCTCGGCACAGGTTCCGGTTCTGACATATCCGTTGACTCTGACGTTGTATTTGCCATATGGGTCGTCTCCGGTATAGCCGCTGTTTGTGGCATGTCCATTGACTCTGGCATTGTGTCGGCCGGACGGGTCGTCTCTGACATATCCGTTGTCTGTGGTAGACCTGTTATCTCTGGCAGATACATTGTGTCTGGCATATCCATCGAATCTGACATATTCATCGACTCTGGCATATCCATTGTGTCAAACATGCCGATTATCTCTGGCATGTCCATTATCTCAGGCAGATCCGTAGTCTCTGGCATGCCCGTTATCTGTGGCACAGGTTCCGGTTCTGAGAAATAGGTGGTCTCTGGCCTATCTGTTGTCTCTGGCAAACGGGTTGTCTCTAGTCCAAGTTCCTGTTCTGGAACATGGGTTGTTGTTGGTATACGGATCGTCACTTGCATATCCGTTGTCTCTGGCACAGGTTCCGATTCTTGCATCATTGGTAGCGGTGTCTCCAGCTCTGGTTCCTCTTCTGACATTGGGGATGATACGAATGGGCTCATTCAGTTTCTACTGGATGTGTCGAAGTAGCCATTGGTGCTCTTGATGTCGACAGATCTGGTGCATCGATCGTCTCTGGCAACGAAGGCATCTCTGACATAAACCGCATCACTGACAGCGCTCTCTCTGGCATTGGCATTGGGGATCCCATGAAGAGTCTTGGTTCAGCTCGACTTGATTGCAATGAATTTATGGATGTAGTCATTCGTCCTCTTGCTGTCGAACGTTCTGGTAACTCTGTTGTCACTCGTGGTCCTCTTGATGATCCTGGTTGTGAAGTTTGTTTTGATGTCGTTGGCTTTGCCACTGCTGTAGGCTCATGTCTTGTCTTGTTGACAGGATTAATCGTCTGTGCTCATCTTCCGTCGTACCATTGGACGGAGAGGAGTGTTGAGGCTTGAACTCGTTGATGACTTTGTTGACGTCGCGCTGATCCAGAAACTGGTTTTTCTTGTCTGTAGTCTTCCTTCTCTTCATTGCCCGTATTAGGGGCAGTTTGGCTTCGTTGAGATTCTTCCCACTGCGCTTGTAGGTTTCTGCAAGCCTCGCGAGGTCTTGGACCAAGGCAGGGCGCCATTGTCGGGGGGTTCAGGTCATGGACGCACCATTCCCAGGGCCATTGACCCGCTAATGCGAGGAACTTGCGTGCGGCTCTGCAGAACTTTTTGCCTCCCTGACTCTTGTGTCCTCTTTCCTCTTAATTGCTTTTTCCCAAGACAAGAGAAGACGCGTCACAACGATGATCCCCCGCCGCCCGATTAGCAAGAGTTCTCGTGCCAACTGCGCTAACTAACTTTTTCGCGAAATGATCACGAGCAGGTCTCAGGTCTCACAGCCAGCCATTGAAGAACCCGGTAATGGTTGGAAAAAGCAATGACTGATGCTTCATTTCGGTACCCAATGGCTGGGTATATGATTGGCATATTTCAGCCACTAATCAAACTTAGCATGGACACGACCAGAGATCAGCTAGTTATTATTAGGTATGCTATTGGGGAAGACAAATAAATATGTGGAGTTTGCTGAGGCGCTAAAATCAAGTAGCCTATTTTTCTCCTCTTCTGTTGTAAACTCCAATTGAGTGACTGAAATATTTTGTCGCATTGTTCTGAGACTGTCCCTCCTATTGTAGCTCCTGTTTACTCCACTGGCTACGTCACTTTTTATGATTAATATGGAAAACACCAACTGCAGGGTAACTTCAACAAGATATGAGGACATTTCCCAACAGTCATTAAATATCTGTGATGAGTAAGAATCGCTGTAACTAACATTCTACCATGAAGCTCCTTGCTTCAAAAATATAAGTTTCTGATGCATTGTTTCCCAGGCAGTTCTGAAATTATTCACACACGCGGTAATCAGGCATTTGTGTGGGAGTTGAAACTACAAAAGTTCAGTAAGATCACACAGTAATGGGTCTATAAACTCCACACAACGCGGAAGTGGTCACTCTGGTAACTAAGAAGAGCATAAAGACTTTACCTGAAACATTAGTATTTAACTTATACTTATCAGAAATCGATTCATGTATGTGGTTAAATGACAGCATATACCTGGACGAAGCTACTTTCGTTGATAAGATAAAAATATAATATAAAGACTTTCACAGTGCAGGACCTCGCAGCACGCCACTTAACACTGTAGATTAGATAAGATAAACGATAAGATAAGACAAATACAGTGCAGACAAAGCCACTCTTCCACAAGCACTGTGCATCCGATAAGATAAGACAGCGCGACATGTTCTGCGATTGCCAATTTGTCAATTACCTCACTCTGCGTTTCAGTGTATGGGATTAATGTATCTGCATAGGTACCCTCCTCAGCGGTGGGTGGCCTTGATCATTCTACCATGGACGAATCAATGTCGGATCGGGACGCTCTCTCACGAAGGCGTAAACGCGTCGCGCCTGTTGTGCCAGTTCTAGCCTTGTTTCTACTCGTCAATCTCTCAATGAGCCTCTATCAACTGCCTTCCAACAGATTGATAGAAAGACGTCTATGTATAGATTACTATCGGCGGAACGATCCTTCGAAAGTCGTACATGGTGTTGTGGATGAGAGACTATGTAAGATTCGTGATATTGAGAAGGATCTTGGTCGAATTCAGGGTGTGATGGAGACGTTATGGGTTGCTGGAGGTAGCTTGAGTCGTTTTCTCATGATATGCGCACTTGACTGACATACTTCAGACTTCGTCATGACCATTCCACTCAGTTTTCTTGCCGAAAAATGGGGTCGTCGAATCATTCTTAGACTTAATCTCCTTTCTCGCTCGTTTCTGCTACTCTGGGCCATCATGGTCGGCAATTTCGACAGTATACTCGCAACTCGAGCTATTCTTGCTGGCCCTGTCCTATCAGTACTAGGCGGAGACTGTGTGTTCAATTCGCTGACATACTCGCTCGTTTCGAACTTGACAGATGACCATGTTCAGCGAGCTATCTACTTTGGCTACATGAGCTCCGTTTCTTATGTCGTGGCATTGCTCGGCCCGGCTCTAGCTTCAGCAACCATGTCACTATCACTTTCACTCCCATTCTGGCTGGGTATCTCTTTGCTCTTATTGGCTGTGCCAACGATACAGAGATTGCCTTCGCCTACGGATAAAGGGCAAAACGCTGAAGATCTTGATCAAGAACAGCAGGCCCCTTTGCTATCATCGCCACTACTGAAGGCTCAAGAAGATGAGCAGTCAATCTTGCAATCTGTGGTAGAGCGTCTACGGACTATCAAAGACATCGTTACAAGTCATCCAAAGAATTTCACATTGCTACTTTTCAGCTTTGTACTCACATCGCTTGCCAGCTCTGACACGAAACTTCTCGTGCAGTATATTTCCGCACGATATAAGTGGACGTTTGTATCAGCTGGCTATCTCATATCGGGAAAGGCAGTCGTTAACTTCACACTGCTCACGTTCGTCATTCCCAGACTCTTGCGAGCCGCACGCTCTGTTCCAAACGAGACATACCCAGAAGCTGCAGACAAGTCTAACATTCGTCATGGCATGTACTGCCTGTCAGTGTCTGTGCTTGGAGCCCTGGGAATTGCGATTGCGGGAGAGATCTGGATACTTATTCCAGCAATGTTTATCTACGCTTTAGGGTCCGCGTTACCGATCTTCACCCTCTCGCTTCTAAAGTCACCAGTTATATCACCAAAACAAACATCAAACACTGCAGAATCGACCGATATCGAGGGTCACATCTTCTCAATTGTTATGCTAGTCAAGACTGTAGGCTCCCTTATTGGCGCTCCACTGATGGCTGCACTCTGGGTCTGTGGCCTCGAGCTTGGTGGACTTGCCCTCGGCATGCCCTTCTTTACTAGCACGGTCTGTTACGCTGTAGCTATGTATGTGTTTACCAATATCGACATAGAAAGATATTGGATGAGCCAATAATTACAGACAATCTGAAACGAACCTTGCGAGGGACCAACCGATGCAGTATGCCTATCTGGCATGCTAGTACAGAACTTTTGACAGATTCTATGGCTGGAAACATGGCAATCCCAGGTACCTACCTATGTTAAGGGAAGTAAGGAAACATAGGTGACTGAGTAGTTCAGTCAGTTGATAATGAAGATGGATATTGGCAGCGAAAGCATCCACATGCCGGAAATGCCGGCACGTGGGTGTCAGGAGAATTGTACTCTAAGGATTAGGCTACAGAAAAGAGTAGTCTAATTGCTAGTCTATGCTCGCACAAGACGACTAGATCATTTCGTCTCTTATGCTCTCGGCGGCCAATTCTTCTGACACCTTGACGACCGGATAATGGTAGACTCTCACAAAGGCTCAGAGAAAGTCGTACTCTATATCTACACCCTGGGGCTCGGTTTAACCCTTTTGTATCAACGGATGTAAGGCGACAGGTTCAACCTTGACCAAGGATGATACTTACCCCGCGCTCGGTTCTCCAGAAGAGGCAATTATCACGTCGTACATGGTGGCTTAGAGCTTCTAAACCTGCTTATCGTCATCGGACTGCATATCCGCTGACGCCTTTTAATTCTGTTGCCTGGATCCTGCAAGAGGAGTTGGTGTGCTGTCGGGACCGGTAGGGTCGTGCCGAGATGGATGTACCGGTACTTTGAATACCCCAAGCCTTTTCTCCACCACACTTCTTGCATAAGCCCATCTTACTGATCGGGATTGCACTCCT
This sequence comes from Fusarium humuli, assembly GCA_004366955.1. Classification (NCBI taxonomy): domain Eukaryota; kingdom Fungi; phylum Ascomycota; class Sordariomycetes; order Hypocreales; family Nectriaceae; genus Fusarium; species Fusarium humuli. Next base: position 235,074 of record QHKN01000070.1, on the reverse strand, counting down.
CTGCCTTGGCTACCCGCTTACGGACGACACAGTAAGTTGCCAAGAAATATGGGTTGATCGACGCCGTGTAGTGTCAGAATAATGAGAGAGCACTCACAATCAATTCGTGCATCGTGAAAGCCTCACTATGGAGCCAAAAAAGATCATGTCTCAACAGGATATAGATGAGAAAGCACTGGAAGAGATCGCCAATGCGTGTGGTATCTCGATTGACCAGATCGAAGATGTCTATTCTTGCACGCCCCTTCAAACGGCGATTATGGCCGAGTCAACAATTCATGCTGGCGCAAGTATTTTCCAGTTTGTTCTCAACCTATCATCCGCACTCGATCTGGATCTCTTCTGCACTTCCCTGAGCCAAGTCGTCTGTTTCAATGCTATCTTGAGGACTCGGTTGGTAGAATGCAGCGAAGGACTTGTACAAGTCGTGATGAACGAGAAACACGAAACACAACGTTTACCAGAGAAGACAGATATCAAGAAATACATGATCGAAGATGGGAAGAAGCCTATGGGCCACGCAACACCCCTCTTCAGGACTGCTATCATCGGATCGCAGTTGTTACTTACGATTCACCATGGTATTATGGATCATGCTTCACTGACGCCATTATTCGAGGACGCTCTTACCATTTGTCACGGAGGTGAAGCCAACAAGCGAGCGGACTTCAAAGAATTTGTCAGCCAATGTTCATGTATCGATGAGGACGAAGCGAAAGCGTTTTGGTCCTCGCGCTTTAATGGCTCACCATCCATCTTCCCTAAAGTCAATCCAGGTTATTTACCTTTTGGCGCGAGCACATTCACCCGGAGAGTCATTCTGGAACAGATCGGCAAGGGAATTTCTGCTGCTCATGTTCCCTCGTATATCGAGACAGCTTGGGCCATGACGGCAGCAAGCTACAGTGGAAGCGACAGCGTGGCCTTTGGGCTCATCTTTTCGGGACGCAACTCGACATTTCCAGCCGCCGAGACCACGCTGGGCCCGACTATTGCTATCGTGCCTGTGCAAGTGACCATATCAAAGACCTTAACTTTGGAAGGGATTCTGAAAGAGCGATCATCGGCTCGACGACAACTCCAACAGCACCCGAGTCTGCAGTATGGCATCCCCAAGATCCGAGCAGTCAGTGAAGCCGCTCGAGTTGCTTGCAGTTTTCAAACTCTGCTGAATATTCGTCCACGATGGTACGATCCGAAAGAATCGTCTGAAATATCGTTCCAGCAGATGAAAGAACCAGCTGAACCATTTGCTTTATCGCTTAGCTGTGATTTGGAGGATGATGGCATTACAGTCCATGCATCAGCAGACTCGAAGATGGTACCGGGCCAGCAACTAGTGCGGATTCTTGACCAATTTGAGCATATGCTACTCTCACTAACCGAGGCTGCTCTCGACACCAAACTGGATGCAATACCTTGTCTAAGTCCTGGCAACCTAGCCGAGATCATGAAGTGGAACAGCACTCCAGCTCAATCCGAGCAGAGACTTATCGATCATGTTTTCCGGGACCAAGCTCAGAAGCATGCCAAGTCGCTAGCAGTGGAAGCCTGGGATGGTAGTTTGACTTATGCCGAGCTGGACGATCTTTCTGGCCGAGTTGCCAATCAGCTACGCACGAAGGGGGTTACGAATGGGAGTCTGGTCGCTTTCGTCTTTGAGAAGTCTTTATGGACAATTGTTTCGATACTCGGCATTCTCAAAGCTGGGGCAGTCAGTATCCCGATCTCAGCTGATGACCCTCCAGCACGAAAGCAACAAGTCATCTCGACTGCAGGTATCGATACGATCCTAGCCTCCACAACGGCGTATGCGGAGTGCGCTGGATTTGCCTCGAATGTTGCAGAAATCAGCGCATCAGCTGTGAAAGCAATGCCACCTGCCGATTACAACAACGACACAGGGCGAGATCCCAGCGATCTTGCATTTGTTATCTATACCAGCGGTAGCACCGGTTTGCCAAAGGGAGTCATGCTCGAGCATCGGAACCTGGCATCAATCTTCAAGCTGTTCATAGACCAAATAGGTTACAAAGCGAGGGAACGAACACTTCAATTCTCAGCCCACGTATGGGACATGCATCTTGGAGAAACATTTGCTTGTCTCCTATCGGGCGGGACTCTTTGTGTACCATCCGAGGAGCAACGGAAGTCAAGTCTCACACCATTCATCACTTCCAGTCATGTCGATCACATCTGGCTCACCCCAACAGTGATACGTACACTCATACCGGAGGATATCGCAGAAGCCAAAAGTATGATCTCGGCTGGAGAACCGATCTCACCAGATGCTGCTACGGTCTGGGGAAGTAAGCTCAAGCTGTTCAATGGCTGGGGTCCATGCGAATCCTCTGTGGCCAGCGCCATAGCAGAGGTGATGTCTGACTCGCCTTACCCAGAGAGCATTGGCTACTCTTTCAACGGAACCTTGTGGATCGTTAACCCGAGAAACATTGACGAGCTTGTCCCGATCGGCACGGTTGGCGAAATCGTGATCGATGGGCCAGGTGTCTCAAGAGGGTACCTCAATGACGAGAGCAAGACCAAGATATCGTTCATCAAACCACCGCTATGGGCCTTACAAGTGAACAAAAATGCTGCGAGACGACTCTACAGAACTGGCGATCTGGCAAAATACAACCCAGATGGAAGCCTATGTTTCTTGGGACGAAAAGACAGCCAAGTCAAGATTCGCGGTCAAAGACTGGAGCTCGGAGAAGTTGAGAACAATCTTAGTGGATGCGAAGTCATCCGAGAGATATTTGTCACTACCAAGATCGTCGAAGGTCGTACGCAACTAGTTGCAGTGCTTACTTTGGACGACCCCGGGCTCCTAAGTGAAGAAGTGTTGATGCCAGTGCACCGTCAGTATGATGATGTGGTTATTAAGCATCTCAGAGCAATTGGTGACTATGCTAGGTCGAAGATGCCGTCCTACATGGTGCCAACAATCTGGTTGGTGGTACAACAAATGCCTCGCACTGAGTCGGCGAAACTTGATCGATCCGCCATTTCTCAATGGCTCAAGGAGAAGGGTCGACTGTCAGCAGCCAAAAGGACCATGGATGTCACGGCAATGGACTCGGTTACCAGGCCTAACACAGACGAAGAGCTTCTGGTTCAATCGATCTGGGCGAAGGCTCTCCGCATCCCAAGGGAGAAGATTGGACGTGAGAGCTGTTTCGTTTCCCTTGGTGGTGATTCTATCCTGGCTATGCAAGCAGCTAGTCAATGTCTTAGACAGGGATTATTCATCACGACTGCAGAGCTCCTGAAAAATACTTCACTACAGAAGCTTGTAGTGTCTAGACGCGCAAAGGAAACAGCTAGAAAAGGTCTCATCCAACTCAGTGCTTCGAAGTACAGCCTAGAAAAGGTTCCTCAAATCTTGTTACAGCACCTAGAATCTCTCGGCATACCACGTCAGAATGTCGAGACTGTCGTGCCAGCCACTGATGGCCAGGCGACTATGCTTGCACTTGGAGAGACTGGAGAGCAGAGGGGATACTACATTGACTTTGAACTACAGTTCAGGGAGCCTCTCGATGCCGCAAGGCTACATAATGCTTGTGGAAAGGTTATTGAGCATCATGCAATATTACGAACAGTCTTTGCTTTCCAGGGCTCAAACATCTTTCAGGTGGTTCTGAAAGATGTACCATCAGACATGATAGACGATACAGTCACACAGAAGCCCAAAATCGTGTTCAAGCAAGGAGATCCTCTGGTTTGTTTTCATCTCAACTTGCATGATGATCTTGGCTGCCGAGGTCTGCGTCTTGAGATACATCATGCATTGTACGATGCAATTTCCTTGGGCCTCATCTTTCGAGATCTTGATGCCATGTACAGGGACAACGCTTTGTCTGAAGGTGTCCACTTTCATGATTGGGTGTCACATGTCGAGTCTCTTAACATAACAACTTCACAGGGGTATTGGAAGGAAATGTTGCAAGGCTCTAGCATTTCATCTCTCATTTCTACTCCCAAGGGGGCGGTTCGCGGACATGTCCTCGACCAACAACTCGATTTGCATGTTCCACTCAGGTCGATGACTATATCATCTGTCACACCATCAACGTTAGTCAAGACAGCTTGGGCATTGGTGTTATCACAGGCTCTAGGCACAGACGATGTCGTGTTTGGAGAAGTCGTTGCCAATCGTTCTTCACCTCTTGCTGGCATTGAGAGTGTGAGAGGACCTTGCGTCAATCAAGTACCCGTCCGCGTCCGCTTCAACTCTTCGACGACAGTGGCATCTCTAGTTCACCGGACACAAGACCTGCACATATCAAGCATGCCGCATCATCATCTCGGGACTCGGTCGATAATTCGGAAGTGCACCTCTTGGCCCAGCTGGACTCGATTTAGCACTGCTTTAGTATATCAGAATCATGCGTCATTTGGCGACAGTGTGCCAATTGGAGGGAATAATGGCTCTCTATCAATCCATGGGGAACTGGGCGATTCAACGGATATACACGTCATTACAGTCCCGCACCCAGAAAGGGATGAGTTGGAGATCTCACTACGCTATTCCGACCTTGTGTTCACAGCTGATCAAGTTCATTGGCTATCTCAACGATTTGGCCAGATACTGAGCATGTTACCTTCAGCCATGGAACAGAATCTAAAGGACTTCAAGCAAGCACTCATTGAGAATTCTGAACTATCTGTTGGCTTTAATGAGCTGCCTCGACGTCCCGAGGAATCGAATGCCTCACAGGGCAACAACAAAGATGGGAACGCTCATGTGTCAGACAAGGCTATGTCGATAGTCGAACAGGCATGGGAAACAGTCGGAATGTCGCCTAGTAGTCTGGACGAAGGTATCTTTGACTCAATGTGGGATCAAGGTGCTGATGTTGTGTCAACTCTGCTGCTCTCAGAGCAGTATCGCTCTTGTGGATATACCGCCAGTCCAGGCGATATCCTCAGGAGCCCTAGCAAAAAGTGCCAAGGCGCCTTGATCGATAGAGAGCTCCCTCAGGAAAGCCCGATTGACTTGGTTCACGATGAGGTTGTAAACAAAGACAGAAAGTCGGCAGGCGATCCGAAAAATAACCAGAATACAGAAAGCTATCGATAAGATGACTTAGACATACTTAGGCATAAAGCTTGGAGTAGACTATCCTAATCTTTATGGTGCCCTGAACTAAGTCGCGAACTTTCTTTAGCCCACCTGGTCGGGTAATCATTTTCACCAGATAGCTAGCAGGGACTCGGGGATTGGGGCATAACGAGAAACCAAGGGTTTGTATGGGATGGACGAGGTACATATTCCTTATTCCTTACTGATTGAAAATTCTGAACTATTCTTACTCGAGTGCATCAAGATATTCTACAAGATTGGACCAAGTCTTCTCTGGCAAAACACATGACATCCAAACATTACCGTCCTTATCAGCTCCCATAACCACTACCAAGTGCATGATATACGGGCCCTCAACACTCCCTGGGTCCGCAGAGTGATAGTAGATAGGATGACCCCGCTTCCGTCCAGAGCCAACTTCGGCCGAGGCCTCTTTCACAATCGCCGGACTGAAATCAATCTTGTCAAAAAGACTCGCTTTGAGCCAATTGGACATGAGTTGAAAAGACATGTCCTTGTCACCAAACATGGTGTTCATGTTGGTTTTACGAACAGACTCTGCGGATAGCACTGAGTAGGCCTTCATTTGTTCTTCAGTCGCTTGCTCGCTGATGGACTTGCGAGATAGAAGTGCAAGATCCCCAAGAGACATCTTAAGGGCTTCGTCTGCTGGGCATTGGAGAAAGACTGCAGTAGGTGAGTTACCAGCATAGGCTATGCCGTCTTGGAATGCAGATGGTGCCCGGCTGCGAGGGTCAAGCGCCATCATCGTCATGATATTACGCTTGGACCCGACCGGCTGTTCCTGCGCATTCAGACGACAGGCCAAGGCTGCTAGAACATCGCCCTGAGAGATGAAAGTTGATCCGTCAGATGAGCTCGTCATACCATCCCGTGCTTGAGTGGTAAGCTTATCCATCTTCTCCTTTGGAATGCAGAGAATGCGAGACTCCAGTGGTGCACGCTTTGACTCGTAAAATGCCCAAGCCAACCAATAAGCAACTCTCCAGCCTGTGAGTTCTGTGCCAGCAAGAACGTGTTTGGCTTCCGTGGGAGGATCATAAAGGCCCTTCATGCCGTCTTCTTGTACTCCGCCGAAAGGAGCCACCTGCTCCGGTCGTCCAGCGAGTTCGTGACACCAAGCATTAATGACAGCAGTAAGCCCAAGAAGATCAGCTGTCATATGAGAGTGGGTGAGGCCGACAAGAGTGCCGTTGGTGAAGGTGTTGACATGGAGTGAGAACTGGGGTCTATCTCCTTGAATCAAATCGTCAAAGCACGAAGGTGATCCTGGACCCATGGCAAGTGAATTGAAGGCTCGAGGGCCCATAAAGGTTTGGACCTTGCCAGTTGCTCGTGGTAACTTGGATGCCAGAGGATGGTCTTCGAAGCGCATGTCAAACATCTCCTTTGTAAAGTGAACCGGCGGTCTTTCACTTGTAAAGGGCCTCGGGATGTGAATTTCCAACTTGCCATCATCCTGCAATTTCTATCAGCCAAAACAATGGCCTAAGGATACCAGGATAACTTACGCGACGGCGGTATCGGCCACCAAGTTTGTGCCACCCGTCTCTCTGAAAGACACGAGTCAAAGAAGAATGCAGCTTTTCCGGATCGAGTATCTCATCAAACCGAAACATCCAAACCAGAATGCATCTTTGAAGCCCGCTGATGCTATCGAACAGGTGCACTGGGACGACTTCATCTGTTGGCACCTTGGGTAGGATGTTAAGGCTTTGGTGTCGAAGGAAGGGAAGTCTTGAGAGCCACGACATCTCTTCGTCTGTGTCTGGTAGGAGGACCGAAATGCCCCAAAATCGTGCTATTTGCAGTGTTGCCCGTTGTGCCGTCTGAATCAGGCGTAAGCCGCAAAACAGTAGAGATCGATCGATATACGTCTTGCCCGACGAAACTATCGCCTACTTGTTTCCTCTCGGAATATCGAGCAGTCAATTGGATCGGATGAGACTGTGATCTACATAAGCATTACCATAAATATCATCAACAATCATGATCATGGGATAGAATATTGTGTTGTAAATGCTGCCAAGCTATGCACTACCCTTCTTAACTCGGAAGGAAATGAAATAACACGAAGTTGTTGATAGTCGGACCCCGTTTGGTGAAATATCATGGACGCGACAAGAGGTACAGTACAGTAAGTCCTGATACGACGCTTACCCTCCATTGCTTCCTTCAAACTTGGCGACCTTGGCTAAGCAAGGATTGTATGGGATGTCACCCACCAGTTCTTGGCCTGTCAGCCTTCCCGCTTCTCAGGGTATCAGAAGAGTTGGGTGTCAATCGCATACGAGACGGAGTAATCTGATCAATTAGAGGTAACTTGGACATGCAGTTCGGCCACTCTATTTTGGCACCCTAACTCAGAGGACAATTCATCTGTTGGCCACTTGCCGCTGTATACCGTCCCGGCACTTTCGCGGGGTAAGTCAGCTTATTATTATGACGCTGGTAATCGCCGATACTATCAAGCTCCACGTAGTCCCATTGGTCAAGGTTCGGAACGTCTTGGGCCTTTGGATAGCACAACGCAATGACCTTTTTGTCTCGTTGGAAAATAGCGCAGATTGTCTGAAGATTATTACTTGCTACCTATTGTGCTCGCTGACATGCTTTGTGTAGCTTGGCTTCGTCGATGGCATCATACCTCAAGCTTAGAAGAATTCTCCCCGCATTATCCAAACACTCTATCAAGACGGCACGACGAACTTACGAAGTAACCCTGGTAATGCTGCTGCCTTGGATCTGCATAATCCATCTAGTGGTTCATTGGATGGAAAGGTTTTGACTACGAGGATCCTTTGTTAAGCTGATGCCTGATGTAACTTGACAGGGTAATGATCCTTCAGCATCATACGTTGAGGGGACAAAGTTTAACCATCCTTTGTGGGGTAACGACGAATCTAGTAATCCGGCAGCATGTCTAGAAGATGTAGCAATACTTTCGTAGGATCTGTCGGACCTTACGGAGAAGCGGGATTAGATCAAGCTGACTAGTGTGTGGCTAAGCGGGTAGTGTTCCAAGTATTCTGGAATGACAGCAGAGCTCTGCCGCGGAACATTGTACCAGTTGGCGGGCAAAAGACCGAGGGTAGTTTGAGCGAGAGTATAAGTTCATGAGAAGTCTTTGTTGACCATGGGGTACTTGCATACCAGTGTTACTATTCTTGGAGTTAGAGTCAAATAAAACATGCCTGATCACTCACCGATCGCTATTGTAGGCCTCTCCTACCGAGCCCCTGGGGTCGGAAGGAAGGGCCTATGGGAGTATCTCTCAGAAGCCAAATCAGCCTGGTCCAAAGTACCAGCCGATCGATTTGACTACGATGCATTCTATCACCCTGATAGCAACAAAGCTGGCTGTATCGCAGCTGCCGGAGGTCACTTCTTACCCGAAGATGTCTACAGTTATGATGCTCCTTTCTTCAACCTCAGGCCTGAAGAGGCACGGGCTGTTGATCCTCACCATCGCATGCTGCTCGAATGTGCCCTAGAGGCAGCTGAGAGCGCAGGCATCAGCTTGACCGATCTTGCGGGATCCAACACGGGTGTATTCTCAGCGATCGGTTCGCCGGAACATGGTCATATGCTTGGTGAGGATATGCCAGCTTCTTCGACATGGACCTGCGCGGGAGGAGCTCCTTGTATGTTCGCCAATCGACTGTCATACTTCTTTGATCTGTCTGGACCGAGTATTGCTCTTGATGCAGCTTGCGCAAGCAGTACCTATGCTGTGCACATGGCGTGCCAGAGTCTGCAAGCAAGAGAATGCGACTCTGCTTTTGCTGGCGGCGCTGCTTTGCTGCTTGGCCCTGGTCAATGGAGCTTTCTTGATACGATGGGGTAAGTGGCTCCAGTCCCAACTGTCTCTCATAATACTTATTCCCAGAACAGAGCACTATCACCAGAAGGCAAGTCCTTCTCATATGATGTCAAAGGCGCCGGCTTCGGCCGTGGAGAGGGAGGAGCATGTGTTCTGTTGAAACGTCTTGACGATGCAATTGAAGCTGGTGACCCTATCCATGCTATCATTCGGAACTCAGCTTGCAATCATGGTGGTCGCTCGGACGGTATCACCATGCCGAGAAGGTCTGCGCAGGAGACGCTACTCAGACGAGTCCACCGAGAAGTCGGATTGAACCCCAACGAGACTCCGGTGGTCGAGGTAAGTCTCCTACAAGTAGTTTCTTCTTAGCATCCAAACTCATATATCTCAGGGCCACGGAACCGGCACGAAAGTCGGGTAAGTCTTTTCTCAAAACGATGGTGTCTGTTAAGGCTGACCATACAGCGACCCAATCGAGGCAGGATCATTCACTACAGTACTTGCTGCTGAGAGAACCACGGCGAACCCCTTACACATTGGATCACTGAAGTCAAATTTTGGGTATGAGTCTTCTCTTACAGCATGACGAGTCCCTTCTCTGACATGTAAATAGACATCTTGAAGGCGCCAGTGGTATTCTAGGAATGGTCAAGGCCATCCTGATGCTTCAAAATGGCTACGTCTTGCCCAACGCGAATTTTGAGAAACTCAACGAGAGCATTGAGAAGAGGGAGCTTCTTCGGGTAGGCCCACATACACCGAAGTGAGGACATGAGCTAAACATATGATCATCAGGTTCCTCCTACCAAGATGCCATGGCCACCAAATGAACCAAGACGTGTCTGCGTGACCAATTTTGGTAAGTCTCATTGTCCATGTCTACCTCTGTCTTTCGGCTCACATGCATACACAGGTTTCGGTGGAAGTAACTCCGCCATCCTACTAGAGCGATGGCCTACAGCCAGCCCCAGTACTAATGGCGTCCGCGTCAATGGATCAGCCACCAATGGAAACGGTGTGCAGAATGGTCATAGCCAGGCTCCCCCCAAGCGACTCTTTGTCCTCTCTGCCAAATCTGAGAGCAGTCTCGCCACTTATGTATTAAGCTTTCAAGAGTTTCTCGATACCGAGGAAGCTCAGAAGGACGCTGATGTCGTGTTCATGAAGGACCTTGCTTATACCCTTGGACAACGGCGCTCACATCACTCATACCGGGTTGCCATCGCAGCGAACTCGATCTCTGATCTCAAGAACCAACTTGAGACGTCGAGGCCGAAGAAGGTTAGAGAACGTGCAGTAGCACTCGTCTTCACTGGACAAGGCGCACAGTAAGTCTATCTGAGCTAATGTCTGGTCGTCCACTAACAATGCCAGGCATGCCCAAATGGCCACAGGTCTGGAACATTTCAAGATATTCTCCGAAGCTATCGGTAAAGCTGAATCAATCTTGAAAAAGTTGGGCGCCAATTGGTCACTGAAAGGTAAGAAAGGCAACTCACACTTCTGGGTTTTGGCTTACTAACAGGAAAAACAGAAGAGCTTTCCCGGCCAGCACCTGCGACGCGAGTGAATGAGGCAGAGATCAGCCAACCAGCATGTACTGCGGTACAAGTTGCGCTCACACTCTTACTCAAGTCTTGGGCAGTTGAGCCAGCCATGGTTACAGGCCACTCTAGTGGCGAGATCGGGGCCGCTTTTGCAGCAGGTCTCGTATCTTTCCAGCAAGCTATTGCTCTTGCTTACTTCCGTGGACTAGCAACGGTCGAGCTGGCACGCAAAGGACAGAAAGGAGCCATGTTAGCACTTGGCATTGGAGTTGAAGCTGCCTCTGAGCTCTTGGAGAAGATCACCAAAGGCTACGCTACTGTGGCTGCCATCAACAGCCCTTCGAGCGTCACTGTATCTGGTGACGTTTCAGCGATTGACGAGGTCCTCGAGCTAGCTACGTCAGAAGGGATCTTCGCGCGTAAGCTCAAGGTTGAAATGGCCTACCATTCGAGACATATGGAACAAGTGGCCGAGTTCTACAGGACGTCCATCGATCCATACTGCCCAAATGAGCCAGTAGCTCGCGAAACTAGCAGCCCAGAGTTTGTATCGTCGTCTATCAGCACTTCCAAAGTACTCGATACCTTGTCTGCTGATTACTGGGTTCAAAACCTTGTTAAACCGGTCCGCTTTGCTGATGCTATCACGAAGATTGTCTCCAAGCAACCTGACGCTGTAAAGACGCCCAATGTCGTTATCGAGATTGGTCCGTATCCAGCTTTGAAGAATCCAGTCAAGCAAATCGTTGATCTGATTCGGGAACAGCAGTCTGGAGACCAGGGACGTCGCCATGCTGGCCAGTTCACTTACTTGGCCTCTTTGGAGCGAGGAACGGCAAGTGAAGATGCGCTATTCGGCCTGGCCCAGAACCTCTTTTGCTTGGGTGTACCTCTTGACCTTGAAGCTATCAATCAGACTCACCGACAAAACGCACACGTCAATTCAGACCTCCCCGCATATGCGTGGGATAGATCAGTACGATATATGCTATCTTCGCGCATCACCGTAGCCAAACTGCACCCAGGCCAGCCATACCATCCTATGCTGGGATGGAGAAGCCCTTATGCCGAAGGACAAGAAATGGTCTTTCGCCAGGTCTTCACTCTGGACGAAATGCCTTGGATCCGAGAGCATGCTGTCGGTGGAACAGTTGTCTTTCCCATGACGGGATACCTGTCTTTGGCTTTGGAAGGGTTGAGGCGAGTTGCTACGGGGACTGTCTCTAGTCTTGTAGTACATGAGTTCCACGCCAAGCGCAGCCTGGAGATTCAGGAGGATGAACGTGTCGACATCACCACCAAGATCAGACCAGCAGCCACGGGAACAGAGATGTTCTCTTCCAGCCTGTGGGTATTTGAGATTCTCAGCTGGAATCAAGATTATGGATGGACAGCTCATGCACACGGACGCGTTGAGGCAGAAGCCAACGAGCCCACCATCAACACACCAACTCTCAAATCGTCATTGCCGCTCATTGGTAGCAAGGAGCTAAAGGAGCGCGATCCAGAACTTGAGTATACCTCTGACCACAAAGAGGGTACTACGTATGGCCCAACCTTCAAACGGATGAAGAGGTTCTGGTCGGCACCTGGGTTCACAGTCATGGAGTCTGAGGTTCGCGATCTGGACTCGGGATTCCCCTCCCCATATGGTTCCCCAGTCTCAGTAGACACTCCAACCCTAGACAGCTTCCTTCAGGGTTTGGGTCCCCTGCTCGAAGAGTACGGTGAGAAGCCAGCCATGATGCCCAACTACGTCAGTCGACTTCGCATCTCGAACAACATTTCCACCGACGCAAACTTGCGCTTGACTACTGTCACTCGTCTTCTCGACTATGACCTCAAGGCCGGACTTATGCGCATCAGCGTCGCTGTCTTTGACACCAAAACACTTTCTCCCGTTGTCGAGTGGGAGTCAGTCTCACTTCGAGTTGTCGCTTCAGTCTCTTCTAGTAATCCCACCTCAAACCTACCATCAAGCTACTGCTGGGATCTGATCCCCAGCCTGAACACTTTAGCCAATAATCAGATGCTGGCGGACTTCTTGGAAGTTGAACCAGTCGCTGAGAGTGAGCGGGAACGAGTTCGCTTATTGAACAAGGCTGGCCTACACTTCATGGGGAAAGCCCTGCAAGAGACAGCCCAAGATAGGAACGTGCTTCCTCCACATCTGGCTCGCTTCAAGGTCTGGGCGGCCGCCTGTGTCAAGGAAGCTGAAGAGAAAAACAATACTGCAAATGAAGATATAACCACGCTCGTGGAAAACGTTTCAACTTCGGGTGGTCAAGGAGAGATGGTATGCGCTGTTGGGGACTGTCTTACTGATATACTGCGGGGCAACGTCCAGGCTCTCGAGATTATGCTTCACGACAACCGGCTCTCACGCTACTATGATGATGACTTGACAAACGTACGGTTGAGCCATATCCTAGCCAGATGGGTGCGCCACCAATGCGATGTCAAGTCTAACCTACGTGTTCTTGAAGTCGGCGCGGGCACAGGAAGTGCCACACTTCCTGTATTCAATGCCATCTCTCGTGGCACTGATAGGCTTCCCGATAATTTCAGCTATACCTATACTGATATTTCGTCGGGTTTCTTTGAAGCAGCCCGCGAGAAGCTGGATAAGTGGTCCAAGTACGTCACATACAAGAAGCTTGACGTAAGCCAGGACCCAGCTCAGCAAGGCTTCTCTTTGGAAGATTACGATCTGGTGATCGCCTCCAATGTACTTCACGCGACACCCAACATGACAAACACGATTGATCATGTGCGTTCCCTCCTCAAACCCAACGGAAGACTCGTAGTTCTGGAAGCAGGTCTCCATGCACCGCTTGTCCTCCCATTTGCTCTACTGCCAGGTTGGTGGCTCGCTGAGGACGAGTACCGCTCGCTTGAGCAAGGACCACTACTTTCTCAAGACAAGTGGAACCAACTGTTCTCGGATCGCGGATTTTCGGGTTTGGACGGAGTAGTGGAGGGCTATCCAGGTGATCCTGAAAACATCTTGAGTATCCTGACGACCACACGAGTCAGCTTCCCTGATACTATTGACGGCTCTACACCGATCACTATTTGCGGACCCATGGAAGACGACGATGAGACAGAGTATACTCAACTAGTCTCGGATACCTTAGCTGAGGCGGGCTACGAGACTGAGGTCAAACCCTTTGCGGAGGTCGAGCCAACAGAAGAGCAGTACCTCTTATTCATCGATTCGGCCGATAACAGCATCTTCAAGGATGTCTCGGAGGCAACATTCACCTTGTTACGGGATGCCTTCCTCCAGGTCAAGGGTCTGCTTTGGGTCATACCCGAAGGCCATTCACCTGACGGTGACATGGTAAAAGGAATGCTACGCACGGTACGACTTGAGCAGGGTTCGAGAAACATCCTCATGCTTGAGGACTTTCCCTGTAATGTGAACGGCCTTTCAGCTATCACGAACCTGGTCAAGAGGCTTTACAATCCAGAGTATATCAAGTCCCCCGACCACGACTTCACTTGGGGTGACGGTTTCCTGAAGCTACCACGATATCGTCCGCTGCATGAAGCGAAGGATACTTTCGCCTCGGAAGCGGGTGTGGTTATTCGTAAGGAGCAAGACATTTGGCAGGAAGATGTGTCATTCGAGATGACGGTCGATGCTGCCGGAAGCCCTGACTCGATCTTCTTCAAGCGGACAAACACTCTTGAAAAGCCATTAGCCAACGACGATATCCTTGTTCAAGTTGAAGCCTCAGGTGTCAACTTCCGTGACGTTCTTCTTGTGCTTGGCTCCATCCCATGGACAACACCAGGTTTCGAGGGCGCTGGCACTGTACTCCAGACCGGCTCTGCAGTAAATGACCTTCAGACTGGCGACAAGGTCTTCTTTGGCGCTCTCCATGGAGGCAGCTTCACCACTCACATGAAGATGCCATCATGGCACGCAACTAAGATACCAGAAGGGTTCAGCGTGACTGAGTCTGCTAGTATCTCTGTTGCGTATTCGACGGCTATCATGTCAGTTCTGCGTATCGGTCGACTACAACAGGGTGAAAGTATTCTGATCCACGCTGCTTCGGGTGCTGTTGGTCAAGCATGCATTGTCCTGGCTCGTAGTATTGGGGCAGAGGTGTTTGTTACTGCTGGCTCTACAGCCAAAAGGAACTTTCTGCGAGACGGATTCAACATCCCCGAGGACCACATCTACTCAAGTCGGACCCCCGAGTTCCGCGACGGAATCCTGTCCGTCACGGAGGGAAGAGGCATCGACCTCGTCATCAACTCGCTCAGCGGTAACCTCCTTCAGCAGACATGGGCGGTTGTTGCTGACTTTGGCCGCTTTGTTGAGATCGGCAAGCGAGATTTCTTACAGAACAGCTTCCTGCCAATGAGACCGTTCGACAACAACATCACATTCACTGGCGTTGATCTTCGGAAGATGTTCCTCAACAGACCCCAAGAACACAAGCGGTGCTTGGCAGATATGGCTGGTCTGATTGAGCGCCAAGTTGTCGTGCCTATTCGACCAGTGACGTCTATCCCTGTCTCACAGATCGGCACGGCTATGCGGAAGCTACAGTCAGGGCAGAACATTGGCAAGATTGTTATAACCATGGATCGAGGTGAACGCGTCAAAGCCGAAGTCGCTAAACCTCTCATTGGTTCGTCTTCGAAGAGCCTACTTCGCTCCGACAAAACATACATCATCACTGGAGGCACAGGTGGTATTGGTCTTTCCCTTGGGCCGTGGATGGTTGAACACGGAGCGAGGAATGTTATCTTGCTCGGTCGAAGTGGCTCGAGTCGTCCTGATGTTCAGAAGGTGCTACAGCAGTACAGTGACTCTGATGTGACTATCAGAGCATTGGCTTGCGATGTTGGTCGTCGAGAAGATGTTATCAGCGTTGTCGAATCGATCAAGGACCTTCCTCCGATGGGTGGAGTCATTCATGGCGCTTTGTTCTTGAAGGTAAGTGTAATCTTGGCAGGTTTGTACAAGACTTTACTGACCGTATGCTCAGGACAAGCTACTCAGCAACACTTCATACCAGGACTGGCTGAATATTGTTCTGCCACGAATCAGGGGAGCTTGGAATCTCCATGAGTTGCTACCCGATAACTTGGACTTCTTCATCGCCCTGTCATCTTTTATTTCGGGAAGCGGAAACATTGGCCAGTCTGTATACTCAGGCACAGCTGTAAGATATGATCTGTCAAGAATATCACGTCTTTGCTGACTCCTCCTAGTCGTTTTATGATTCCTTCGCGGAGTACCGTACTTCCTTGGGACAGCCAACGGTATCGGTTGCTCTCCCCGTAGTCCTCGACGTGGGCTATGTCGCAGATCGCGATATGGAAGGCAAGCTCACAAGCTCCTTAGGTGCAGTCTTGTCCCTGAAACACTTGCGAACTGTCATCAAGGGCGGTATCATGGGTCCAAGCTCGGGTCTATATCGGGATGGCAAAGCTATTTCCTTCAGCTACGCCCGGGGAGACGACAGCAGTACACTTCCCTGGCAGGCTTTCCATCCACGAGCCCTTGTCGACTACATCAGAGCGGAGACACGAGCTGATGGTACGGCTGAAGGAGGAAATACTCGTGACTCTAAGAGCAAAGGGTTCAAGGTCACGGATGGTGGCGATCCACTTACCAGCCTTCTTGCAGTACTGATGGATAAGGTTTCCTCCATCACGATGATTGAAAGAGATGAGATTGAAGCCGATGCGCCACTTTCTAACTACAGTCTAGACTCACTTGTGTCAGTTGAGTTGCGAAACTGGATCCGACGAGAAACTTCTATCGAATTGCCTCCTTCCAAGATCGCTAATACTGCAAATTTGCGAGCTTTGGCAACGTTCATTCTAAGTCAGATGGAAGCAGTACCTAAGAGAAAATAAAGCTGGCGCCCATAAGGGTCCTCACATAATGGCTATATATGTATATGCTCAATAAAAGTATTCCTCTCAGGCGGCAGGCCACCCTGGTGCTCCATGCGCCGCTAGCTCCTTTTCCGTCCACTCCCAAAGCTCATCAGTGAGCTTTTGGTCGGTAAAGAACTTCTTCTTCTCCTCCAGAACACCAACTGGGTCATAATAGGCCCCGTTCTTCACATCTTTAGCGAAAGCAACCCACAACCCGTTCAGTGCTCCTCTCTCCACGCCAACTGACGTTATATACATGAACGGTGTTACAAGGAATTTTATCATCCAGGGACCCATCGAGGTTGACTTTCTGAAGAGGTCAGTCCAGACCTGGCCGGGGTCGAAAGAAACAAATTGAATTGATGGATAAACTTGTGAGAGCTTCCGAGCGAATAGTATGTTTGCGATTTTTGAGTGGGCGTATCGTTGATATGGAGATGCGAGCGGATCTGACTTCTTCATCTCATCAAGGACAAGCCCATTTGGCGGTGGATCCAAAGTTGCAGCCATGGAGGATGTTGACAT
This sequence comes from Fusarium humuli, assembly GCA_004366955.1. Classification (NCBI taxonomy): domain Eukaryota; kingdom Fungi; phylum Ascomycota; class Sordariomycetes; order Hypocreales; family Nectriaceae; genus Fusarium; species Fusarium humuli. The sequence goes on along the minus strand of QHKN01000070.1, from coordinate 218,153 downwards.
TATGCGGACTTCTCTACCGTTCTTCGCCGTCTCAAGCAGTTTGGGCATCAGTAGTTGAGTGAGCAGCGCATGGCCCAAGTAGTTGACGCCGAACTGACTCTCGTAGCCATCTTCAGTCAGAGACGGGGCCGTCGATGAGATTCCGGCGTTGAGAAAGAGCAAGTCCAGCTGTTTCGCTTCTTTGAGGAATTCAGATGCAAACTCCTTGATGCTTGTGAAAGAGGATAGATCCAATGGCAAAACCACGATACTGACATCTGGGTTGGTCGCCTTCATCGACGAAACGAGCTCTTCAGCTTGAGCGACGGAGACCGGACGGACGGTGAGGTAGATGACGGATGGATTGTGAGGAGCAATGAGTCTGATAGTCGCAGCACCCAGTCCAGTATTTCCTGTATGCCTTTAGTAACGGATCTCCATTTCTCAGTCAACAACTGTACTAACCTCCAGTGACAAGAACGCTCTTCCCAGTGAGATCAGGGATGTCTCTGGCGGGGTCAAAGCCATTGTCGACTGGGTTGAGAAAAAGCGGCATAACGACTTGCTCTTGAAGGAGGGGAAAAGGTCTAAGGAATGTCGTTGCCTAGGCGGGGGAGCGGAGGGCTTAAATACTTCCACATCATCCGTGCTTATATGTAATGTGACCTCTCTGAAGATCTCTGCTTACTGTGCATACAAGTTATCTTGGTTATTGGTAGGATCAGTCAGCAAAGGATTCCCTACGTCCATTGGTTAGTTGACCTGTCAGATACATGAAGCTAGCACTGCATCAATCACATTTACGACTTGCAGAAAAGTACAACTTCTCGCTGGACACTTGGTAAATTATATGTGTAACTAAGCTCTTTATTTGTCACAGGCTTATTTTTCAGCAGATACCGCCTTCATGCAACAGGTAGAACGTATCTTATAACCCTGGTGCCATTTATAGCCAGGATTCCCCAGAACCTAGTCAGTCAGGTAGGTAACAGAAGAGATAACCTCTGTTATTTGAGCCGCAGAAGTAAATTAGTCTAAACTATTTCATCTCACATGCTTCTAGCGACCAATTATTATGGTACCCTGACGAAGGTGCACGTCTAAATTGCCTTGCATGCTGACTTTCGGGACTCGGGCTTCTCCTCAGGCTCGACCGTCTTGTCGCTAGCAGTAGGTTGAGCCTCGGCCGCCTCGCTCTCATCAGAAGACTCTGCAGTCTGACTCTGACTGGCAGCGTTGGAACTTCCAGATGTATCGATCTTACCAGCGCCAGCATTCGCAGGGACAGACTTCTTGGCCTCCTCAGCCGAAATAGCCGAAGCAATCTCATGCTCAGAGTACTCAGAGAAGAAAGAAGTATCAGTGAACTCCCAGTCGCCCTTAGACTCTTCAAGAAGGTTGACTTCGCAAGCCCGACCAAAGGCAAGCTCACATTCCGCAGCGGAGCCGCTGTTGGGAGTGGTGAAGAGTCTTCCAGCATAGTCACCAACGAGCTGGTTGACATTGATGAAAGCGTTGCCTTCGAAGATTCCACGGGCCTTGTCCTCGCCTCCCTCGATGGCATGACCGTTGTTATCCTCCCAGACATTGTTGACAGCGTGAAGGAGAGTGTTTCCGCTCAGAGCAGGGCTTCGACCGGCGGTGCGGTAGATATAGTTGTTTTTCATGGTGATTTGATCGTCTTCACCGACCATCTCGAAGGTCCAGTAGTGGTAACCATCGCCGCCAGTGGAGAAGGGAGATTCGCCGTTGATGAAGTTGTTTGAGAGGGTGATCTTCTTGCTGGGGCTGTGACCGAAAACGTAGTGTTGTCGACCAGGTCGAGCAGTCTAACAAAGTTAGCATGATAATATTCATGAATGCGCAGAAAGGGCTTACAGTGACGTGGTCGACCCAGACCAGCTCGGCCTCGTCAAAAGAAAGAATGTCTCCACCCCAAACGTACTCAGGGTTGAGATCCGTAATAGCGATGTTCTGGATGATCACATTCCTGGCACCGCCACGGATCCTCAAACCCTTGCCTTTGATAGCGGCCTTGTCGCCAACACCAAGAACAGTCTTGTCCGAACCAACGTCGATAGGAGTCCTGGGTGCCTTGGGCCAAGTAGCCTGAGAGCTAGGGCTGTCACCACAGTCTCCATTGTCTGCAATGATCTTCTGGACACCCTCGCCATCGCCCCAGCTGTGGCAGACGGTGCCGGTCTCATCCCCCTCGGAGTCGGTGTAATCGAACTCCTTGGACAAGACGATAACTCGAGGCTTGTCATCAGTCAGAAGATCGGTCAATTCCTCGATCGTTTCAGGATGGTCGGGTGTTGCATTGCCTCCACCAGTAACGCCCGCGGCGAAACCTTCAGCTTTGCCGACAACGCTCTGTGCAGTCGCGAGTTGCGCCAGACCAGCTAGGGCAACAAGAAAGGTTGGTACAGATTTCATCTTGGTAAGAAGGTAGTTAACGAATGTGGGGATGCTGATAACGAATGACAGAGAAAGATAGGGAATAATAGCAACAAAGGATAGAGAAGGAATGCAGATCGAACCAATAAATCAGAAACATAGATGTTATCGATCAATATATAAAACTGACCATCACCTCCTATTTCATTTCAGACAAGACATTTGATTAGTGGAAGTTCACTCTGCTCCACTGAAATCATCAACAAAATCAGATAACACAACGCTTGGTCCAGTTTACGATGAACCTGCCAAGCTGCCGCGTATAGTTCGAAGTGAAATACGAGTAAAGTCGGAAAATGTTTCCATTTGCTTAGAAACGAATTGCGAACGATGATTGAAACAAACTACAGCGCCATTTGCCGCTCGTCATCGCAAAGTCGTCCCAGAACGGGAACACTCCGAGGGCTTTCCACTTCAGGATTGCCGGATGTCTCAAATACAGGTCATTCAACGATGCATCTACATTTCATCAGGGTATCATGCTAACAGACTGGGTCTCACGATGGCTTTCAAAACGGCGAGCGGAAACGGTGGTTTGTGCTGGTGCACGAAATCCGGCCTCGACTGCCTGGTAACAAAGTACTCCCATCTTCCAAACCTTCCGGAACTCAGTTCGCTGGGAGTTTAGGGGTATTCCCACTATTAACCATTTTATTCGCTGGAGTACGATGTCGCATTCGCGTAACGCTGGGATGAAATTGGGACGAACCGCGATGCCTACCCTGCAGCAACTCTCGTGTCATCAATTTGCTTCGCCTACTGCAGAAAGCTATCTTCATTGGTCTTCTCTGAGTTGATTAAAAGATTAATTAGCCATCGAACATCAGAACGATTGCTAAAAAACTAGGTAGTCGCCAAGATGAGGTCAAGAAGTGCCTGACCAGGGGCTGTGTTTGTGTAGCGCCCACTACCAATCCGAGCCATGTATTTAGATGTTGTACTTGACAGTAACTCTGTAACATGTGCATATGCATGAATAGTGTATCGATAAATATTTATTTCTGAAATCGCAGGATGGAAGTGTCAGTCAATCACAGACAAACATGACATGTGGTATCCCAGGCCTGGCTGAAACATAGACAGGCCTCCAACAATTTGCTGACAGCCTGATGGGTTAAACGAGGACCACGAAACATTACGACTGGAGTGATGTAGTACCGTGACCTTGTTCACCAACTTGGCCGACGATTTGGCAAAAGCTTGATTGTAGGATTGTTCCTGAAAATGTCTTGGCCGAGATGTGATGGGGACTTCAAGGCTGATTGATGAAACAATGTGGGCTCATCAAACTACTACGTTAACTTAGCGCGTGGGACAGCAAACGCCAAAAGGTCTGAACAGATGATCACCCCAGACAAAGCTTGAAATAAATTGTCCGGCATTTAAAAATAGTCAGAATAATAAGGATACGAGTAAAACGACCCGAACACAAAAGGTATTATAGCATGCTGCGACAGATCGCGCTGTTAAGCTTAAGCTGCTTAACGCCTGGACCCCAGTAAGGGGCCGTTTCAGCATTGGGGTTTTCTTCATGTCCTGAAATTAACCAGTGATCGTCGTCTTGTGTCATTGCAGGTACAAGGATCAGCTCGCTTATGATAGGTGGTCTTTTTGACAACTGAAACAAGCCTCGCAGGTTGTATCATTTAAGGATTTTATCATGGATAGTTTCATACCTAAGCTCATACCCAAGACAAGAGAAACTTGGCTTCTGGGGCGATCTGCAAATGGTATCCATAGATGTCACTAAATTGACGAATCACTCTTGAATGATGACAGGCTTATAAGGTTGTTGTATGTCCCGATCAATTAGCATTCTTGTCCTCAGCATCACTTTCTTTACTCTTCATTTCACTCTTTTACAAGCTGTGCTTGTTCGTTCTTTTTTGTCTTAACAATATCCAGTCGTTTCAAGAGGTTTGATACCACTTTCTCTCTTTGCATCCTTCGATCAACCTTCAACAAGCATCAATATGCAGTACCGTTTGATCATGGCCACTTTGGCCCTCAGCGTTTACGCTGCTCCCGCTCCTATGATCACCGGTGCTCCTTCTCTGTCTCGACGACAAGATGGTGGCGGCGCTGCTGGTGGTAGCAGCGTTCTCAAAGAACCCATGACCATTGCTGCTGGCGAGTCATTCGACGGTGGTAACGCTATCTTTGACCGTGGTGTTTCTTGCACTGGTCAGGAAGAGGGTGGTGACTCTGATGCCGTCTTCATCCTTGAGAAGGGTGCTACCCTTTCCAACGTCCGAATCGGTAAGTCGAATAAGTCTCGTCCGTTGGTACGCATCATCTAACAGCTGCTATCACAGGTCCTAACCAGATTGAGGGTGTCCACTGCAACGGTGGCTGCACCTTGAACAACGTCGTCTGGGATGCCGTCTGTGAAGACGCCTTCAGCATCAAGAAGCAGGAGGACGGTGAGACTACTACCATCAACGGTGGTGGTGCCAAGGGCGCCGAGGACAAGGTCATCCAGCACAACGGTGGTGGTACCGTTATCATCAAGGACTTTGAAGTCTCCGACTTCGGCAAGCTCTACCGAAGCTGCGGTAACTGCAAGTCCATGCCCGCTCGTCACGTCGAGATCTCTGGCGGTTCTGCCACAAGTGGAAAGATGCTTGTTGGCATCAACCCCAACATGGGCGACACCGCCAAGATCTCTGGCATCAAGATTACCGATGTTCCTAAGGAGTGTATTACCTTCGAGGGTGTCACTGATGGAAGTGAGCCAAAGGAGGTTGGCACCTGTGATGGTGCTGGCGGTGCCGGATCTGGATCTGGATCTGGTGATTCCACTGAGGCCCCTGCCACTCCTACTGCCCCTGCCGATACCACCGAGTCCCCTGTTGAATCTCAGGTCGCCGATCCCGTTCAGACCTCTGTTGATGGTGGCTCTGACGGCGATAACCAGTCTGGTGACAACGAGAACAACAATGACGACAACGATGACGATAATAAGGATGATGATAAGAAGGATGAGGACGAGGAGAACAAGGACCAGGATTCTGGCGACAACAACAACAACGACCAGGAGCAGCCTTCCGGCGATCAGACCCAAGGCGGCTTCAACGGTCAGCAGCCTCCTCAGCCTCAGTTTGGTGCTCCTCCTCAGTTCGGTGGATTTGGTGGCTTCTAAATGGTGTCTGCGCAATTGCTTGGCCAGTAAAGGAGGAAATGGTAAGACAGTAATAATATGCTGTCGCTGCTGCGAAACCTGGATTTCTTGTATGTAACTATTTATTAACAAGATTAAGACACACTTTTGAGCACACTTGATTTACGTCATACTTTATGTTTCTATAAAAAGGGCCATTTGTCCGCTATCGTGCAAATGGAATGGAATAGGGCTGAGTCGAATTCTGCATACTCCGTTGAGATTGCGGATCTGTTTCTGAAGCTTAGTGGAAACCTGCAGGGCAAATTACTGCGCCGCATTAAAATCTGACTGGGCTGACTTCAGCACCTTGGTTAGGGCCAGGGGCTCTAGGGTCTTTTCCAGTGGTGCCATCTCACTCTTGACCAGTGGTTATGCTGGTTCTGTGTTGTTTGTCGTCTAAACGTTGACTTGCTATTTGTTTTACAGGTTTTAGAAAAATCTTGTATTTTTATATAAAGATAGATGGAAGAAGTTTGGCGAGTGACATCCATATGCGATCGCATAACGGCTAATGATTGTGCTGACGGTGCCAAGTCCTCCGAATGAGGGAATCTCCGTTTTCTTAGGCATTGGCCACAAGTTGATTGGACCAACGCACTCTTGAAGGATTGTCCCTTCATTTCATTTCGCTAACAAACGCGCTTGCTCTTTAGCTTATGCTGCCTAGCGCGCTGCAGTTTTTGTCAATCATCATAAAAAGCGAGACCCTGCTCCATCGGATGGAAGGTCATCTTCTTATCTCCGTTCTCCACATTCGTTTCATTCATTCATTATGGTTGCATTGAAGAACATCGCTAGCCTCGCGCTGTTGCTGGTACAGTCTGCGACTGTCCAGTCTATGGACCTCGACAGCAGAGAGGGTATCCTTGACGCTTCCAAGGCGCTTGCTGGAGACCTCATTGACTTTTATAAGGGCAACAAGAGCGGTGAAACTCCTGGACTCTTGGATCCCGGCAACACCCTGCGTGATGGTTACTATTGGTACCAGTCGGGGGCCTTCATGAGCGCCTACGTCGATTATTGGCAATTGACTGGCGATGACACATACAACGATCTGGTTAGAGAGGGCCTGGAATGGCAAGTGGGAAGAGACAAGGATTTCATGCCGGCCAACCAAAGCACATCGATGGGAAATGATGATCAGGCTATCTGGGCAATGGCTGCCATGTCAGCTGCTGAATATGGCTTCCCTGCTCCCACTGACAAGAAGACCCAGTGGTATGATGTTGCCAAGAACGCTTGGGACACGATGCGTGAGCGATGGGATATTGAAGACAAGAGTGGTGTCTGCTACGGTGGTCTGCGATGGCAGATCTTCACGTTCAATAATGGGTATGAATACAAGTCAAGTACGTTGACCCCGGTGCTAAACCTTAGTACACTACTGACATGATCTACACAGCTCTCTCTAACACACTGTTCCTAAACCTTGGAGCGCGAATCTACAGATGGGCTGAGAGCGATGCCGTCGCCGACTATGTGACCATGGCCTACACGTGGCTCGAAGAGCGACAGTTGATCGACGACAAGACTAGCGCTGTCTATGACGGTGGCCGTGCAACCGACAACTGCACTACCATCAATAAAGTCCAATGGTCTGCAAACGCTGCATCGTTGTCCATGGGCCTCGCCTACTTTTATAACGCCGTAAGTCTACAAGCTCATGTATGCACATAACCATCACTAACCCATGTCCCAAGACTGGCGAATCCAGCGAACCCAGCATGTGGAAAGACGCCGTGGAGGAGCTCACCACCATGACCCTCAAGACCTTCTTCACAAAGGACGGCAAATTCAAGGAAATCGCGTGTACGAAAGACACATGCCCTCGAGATATCCTTACCTACAAGGCTCTCACTCACAGGTGGCTCGCTGTGACTGCCCAGCTTGCTCCCTTCCTGTCCGAGAAGATCATGCCCGTTCTCCGAAAGTCGGCCAAGAGCTTGCAGGCAGAGGGCGATGGCAAGGATGCGCTGGAGCAGAAGCTTGCCAACTTTGCCGTCGTTTCCAACTTGTTGATTCCAGATGCCTCTTCTCCCATGAAGCAGAAGGATGCCAAGACTAAGACTGAGGACGACTCTTCAGATGCTACCAGCTCAGCTACTGAATCAGCTACGGGCTCAGCCACCAGCACGGGCGCTGCTGCTGAGGCGACAGTCCCGGATAGCTCTGCCAACAGCCTTTCTGGCTCTGGTAGCGTCTTGGTCCTTTCGATGGTAGTTGCGGCTGTCCAGTGGCTTCTGTAGAACTCATCCTTTATATACGATGAATTCGCATCAAGATTTATGAAGTGTCAAATTTACGCGCACGTGATATGATGAAAGGTGCAAAACTTGAGTTTGGGCACTAGAATAGGGTTTCTAACTTAAGCCCTATTTCTGTTCTTCCCGAAACTCCAGCCCGGGATGAGAGGTTGAAGTCTACCCAGTCGTAGTAGATCCGGGTACAAAAGCCAATACCTTCTAGTTTCCGTCAACGGACAAGCGGAACTGATCTATTCCCTCTGTAAATACCGACGTAAATCATCCAACTAGTTACAAGTTGCATTTACATTGGCACGGCGCTGGTTGTGGAGAAGGTTACAATTTACGCCTTTTCAGATGAGTTCAGTGCCATCTTGGGAAGACCAGATAGCGACAATAAAAATGGGTTGAACAATCAAATAATGTTATTTGAACTTGATAAAAAATATATACATGGTGCTTGCTTGAACAAATAGCAGCTGTAAAGGATGCTTATTTACAAAATGGGAACGCATCTTCCCTTTGCCGTCATCGGAGTGATAAACCAGACGTCGGCAGCTCGGAACTACTTTTGAGTCCCGACATCGGTATCAAGCCACCGCGCTTTGGTAGTGGGCCCGCTTCTCCACCATCTCCGTGTAATTGCTCCAAATTTCAAGGTCAAACTCTGGCAAAAACGTTCTCGAACGCGCTGTGCAGTTTAGGAATTTGTGGCGTGGTATGTTATTGTGAGGCGTGGTTGGTCATTTCATGTCGTTATTGGTGGGATAAATCCCCAAGCGATGTTGGCCAGCCTTTAGATTTGCGGCGAAGCCATTGTTGGTGGTGTGTTTGCTAATGTTTGTCTGATGAATAGCAAACACATCTATTGGCGTCCAGCGGGGATGTTGATGCCGGACCAGCGAGGAGCAGACGAAGGCTCGAAGACGTTTGTTCCCAGAGGAGGGTCTCGGCTGGATGAGGTAGACATGCTGGGAGTCTCGGTAACCACGGCGGAAGACTCGGAAATGGTGTTAACGCGAGTATTTCCCCAGAACTTGTCCATGATTGGGTCATGGACAGCGGTGTCACGGCCGTTGGAGAGGCTACGGCTGGGATCTGTGGTGCTCAGTCGTCGAGTCTGAGTAAGACCGAGACGGAGGGTTTGGGGAGCAGCACGGGCGCCACGGCAGAGAGTCTGAATAGAGGAGCTCATGTTGATAGACTTTGGTACAAAGTTAGTAAGAAGTGAAGTAAAGAGAAGGATTATTATTATTGAGTTTGTTAATGTACAAAGTCTGGGGAAATCGGAGTTATACTTATACATCTCTCGGTTTGTTCCCGGGCTGAGGGCGCTTCGGCTGAGGGCTCGGATGAAGGGAATCTGGCTGGAATAGGAAATCCCCCACACCAACTTCTTCCCCGCATCCGCATGCCTTTACCCCAAAGTGGGCTGATACTTGTTCTGGAACTGGATGTCGGTAGATGGAAGAGGAGAGAAGATAGGATAGTGACTTGCTTATCAATGGAATCTTCTCCGATATTCGGGTATCTCCAAGTTTGACTTTGACGGAGGGGCACCACTCCGTTGTCTGCCCCTCTTCCTCATTGACGGCTACATCAGACCACATCGGGCCACATCGGACAAGATAACGACCAACGGGAACACCAAAATACATATACTACAGGTATCACTGGCGGGTATCAATGTTCACTATCACATACGTCAGTTCTTGCGCATGTTGTGAACAAAGACAAGCACTTCATTGAGAGGCTTGTTCTGCTTTGTGGTCCAATATGATACTGGGCATCAGTTTAGGTTTCATGACGTGTCGATGCAGCAAATTGGCGAGAGAAGTTGTGTTCCTCATGTCGTGCATGTGACCGAAAGCTTGGTACAGCGACCCAAGCACTGGGGTTCGTACAAAAAGCTTATGTGGCTGGCTGGTGCGACATTGGGCAGCAAAAGCCAGAACGTCCTGAGCTGTTACAACATGTCTCAAAACATACAGGATTTCTTGCCACTATCACATGTACAGTTGGAGATACAGCTTACTTCTCAACAATCGTTACATATATGACAATCGATAGAGCAGGGATGAGGTAATCAAGAATTGTATTCTGTCAGCTATACTAGCAATTGAAGCTCAGCTACACGCTTCGAAGCATCCTAGACAGATGATAAAACATATAAAGTGGAAATCTAGCAAAGGTTTTTGTTTTGAGTAGTTTGACCGTACACGCACACATAAGACAATCTCAATGAGCATCATTTACCTCTGAAATCATTGGACCCATACGTTACGCCTTGCCTCGAAAATCAAAATGTTGATAAACGCGCATGCCTAAGATGAAATCTGGCCTGAAGATCCAGGTGATGATGGTAAAAAGGAAGTGACGGATATAGTCGTTACGTCTGTGTCGTGGGGAAAAGAGCAATCGAGAAACAGGCTCAGAATGCTGCAGTACGTGATGCAAAGGAGATCGGATCGAGAGATTATTGCGCCAATGGTTTTCCAAAAGCGTCTTCTTTTTAGTATGGAAGCCGAATTGCGAGCCTTGCAACGGACGATGATTCGAGCCGGGATAGTGATATGTGATGAGTCCAACATGTGCAAGTCGAATTTTGAGGCTTATTCGGTCGTCCATGCAAGCTGCCGTTGTTTTGCCGATAGCGTATTCCAACGCTAGTAATGCCAAAAGGAAAAAGGAACCTCCGGATAATTCCACCAGGCAGGTTGCCAATGTTGTGAGATGTCATTCTCATGACAGTGAATTTCTGCCACGGCGACCACGGCGGGATTCATTGGTGACGGTCGTGGTAAGGGCGTTATCCACCACGACATCGTCCCTGGTGAGCTGTCCTCGTGGGATCCAGAACAGCTGGATCGCACCGATGATGGCAACCAACACACAACTTACCCACGCGAACACTGAACCTGCAAGGGCGTAGAAGACTCCAACAAGGGGAGGAGCAATGGTACGCGCCAAGCAAGCACCAGACATAGCCAAACCGTTAACTCGTCCCAGGACAGCAGGGGTAGGGGTAGCATCCTTGATGAGAATCAGGCAGACAGGGGCCACGATCAAACCACAGATACTCTGCATCAGAAGCGATAAGTAAATGCCAGCAGAGGTCCAGGGCTCGGCAAAGGCGGAAAGGAAAGGCATGAGCATGTAGGACACAGGATAGAGAATAATCATGCTGAGGAAAGAGTGCCACACGCCCATGCGGCTGACGTACAGGGGGAAGACGACACCCTGAATAAGGAGACCCAAGACACCGTTGACGGCCAAGTACAATCCGACGTCGTGCACGGTGTAACCGAGACCACCGACCAAGTCAAGTGTTCCGCGTGTCTCCGAGGGCTCGTCGAGTAGATACGTGGCAAGAAGGCTGCTTGCAGCCATCTGGTGGTACGAGAAGATGAGCAGTGAGACGATGAGCATCATGACGGTGTAGTTGAACGTCTTCTCGCCCGACTGGGACTCGTTCTCCTGCTCCTCGTTGGGCGGTGTCAGAAGATCCTGGGGCAGTAGGACAGAATGTACGGTTCCAAAGGAAGATCGGCGCAGATCGATGAAGTCGTGTTCAACAGCCATACCCAAACTGGACTCTGCGAAGCGGGGGCGCGATCGGCTGGTCGAGGGAGACATGTGTCGCATACGGCTGCGGGAAACGGAACTTCGGTACTGGTTTCGGACGCGTCCGTGGAGAGGAGTTCTCTCGTCGATGGACTCCAGGTCGTCGACAACGGGAATATCCTGGTAGTTGAGGGCGGCATTCTCGGTCTCTTCTCCGGGTCTGACGAGAGTCTCCTCGAGAAAGAAGATACCCTGGATAACGGCGATAACGACAACAATCACCGAAACGAGGTTAGGAAGCAAGAACGGGTATCGTCCAAAAAGTCCGTCTTCGGAGAAGAATCGAGGGTACCAGTAGGCGGGCTGAGCAAGGAATCCTCCCATGGCAGAGCCAATGATGCCGCCAAGAGTCCAGATGAAAGGCTGCACGGCGTACGCCTTGGCTGTAACGTAGTTAGCTTCTGACGAATTTTCATCCGAATGAAAAATGCGCAAACTTACGCTCATGCTCAGGCAATTTCACCATCTCGGCTACCATTGTCTGCATGACAGAGACGTTGCCATTGAGGGCACCGCCCACAAATCGTGCCAAAAGAGCAACCCAGTAAGACTTTGCCAGACCGAAGATGAGACTGGAGATAGCGACACCGACGAGTCCGAACAAAACTACAGGCTTGCGCCCAATGCGATCCGACAAAATACCCCATCCCATAGAAGTCAGCGCCTCGGCGAGGGCATATGCCGAGACGAGCAGTCCGGCGTAAAATGAAGCATCTTTCTCATCAATTCCCAAATCCTTGACCATCAAAAATGTGTAGGCCAGGATGGAATTAAATGCGATGGGCTCAGAGAATCGACATATTGCTGGTTGTTGTTGTTAGCGAATGCATTCATCCTGAGTGAGGGGCACGCGATGCGACGGAGGCGAAATTAATGGCGGTGAAGGCGCAGTGGCAGTGGCAGTGGGCTGGACTGAACTGGACTGCTCTGTTGCAGTGGGCAATGACGTACCGAGAATCGTTAGCTGCCTCGTCGGGAAGGCGTTCGGATCTGTTTCGCCTTTTGCTTTCCTTAGATTCATGGCGCGACTTCTTTTTCCTTCTGATCACCAATTAAATGGATGAAACCACTGTCGACGGTGAGGACGGGGGGATGGGAAGGGGAAAGATAAAAGGGAAAAAAGAGGAACGGTCGGGAGAAAGAAGAAGGAAAGAAAAAAAATCTTTTGGCGGGCCATATGACTCTCAAGTAGGTACGAGTAGGCTAACAGAATTTCACACCTCGGGCGCACTGAATCAGGCGCCTGCTTATGGTAGCCCGGCCCGTAAACCGACTCGACTTTGGTGCTACGCTGCAAACCCCCACGTACAGTGAGTTCCAGGTTGCCACCGACCCCGGTAAACTCCTCCTCAGTGGTTATCACTTGGCGAGCAGAGGGGGGTTACAGCGCCTACAAAAGAAAATGATAATCCCGGACAAGCTTCAGCTGCCTGTCGCGATCCTGCATTAGGATTCAGGACAAAGCATGGGGTAAAACCTTGGAGTGGATTAATTATCCACTCACCATCCGAAGCAAGACATCATCCATTGTGAGATTTTTAACGATGGAATGGGCGTTGACCGAGGGTCAATACCTCGCATTCCCGGGTTAACCCTTGCTCATTACTCAAGATACCGATTCTCCAACACTAACATGAATCACCACCACGAGAAGAACTTTTGCTTTTTTTTTTTTTTCTTCGTCTTCGTCTTCGTCCTTCGCTTTGACCATCTTGAACAAAAGATGCCGACTAAACTTCGGCTACTTCACGAATTTATGTCCGCTGACCTTGTTTTTCGTGCTTGGGATGACAATGCCATACAGTAGACTGGATGATCAGTGGCAAGCTGTTTTGTTTGATGTTTGCTTGCATTTTTTGTCTTCTGTGGCAAAATATACTTTCGCTTGGTCGGATGTCGTCAATGTGCATGCAAAACATACAGTACTTGAGCTGTCAATCTGTCAAATGAACTTTAACACGAAAAAGACAGCACACAACTGTAACAAGAAGCGACAACAGACTTTGTCGCTGTCAAACAAAGCTTGGACTTTGCACATCTTGGATTAACACCAAACTGACATCCCTGTCTCAGTTATCATCAACGATCCCAGATCTTGTTCCCCTCTTAGCTCCGGTGTCTTTCCCCATCGCACACCGTTTTTCCGCCAAGTGATGACACTAAGGCATCGCCAGGTGTGGCGAAACGGAAATCGTTCAAATGGCGAACGCTAGCGCGGAGAGAAACAAGCCAATTGATGCTGGTGCTTTACAAGTGACGATGAGGCTGAAAACGGTAAGGTCATTCTCTCAATCATTGATTCCCACAAAAGAACGGCGACATGATATGAGTGATGATGTGGTATCGGGTAGGCGAGGTGACAGATCGGATTTGGATCTCTCGCTTTTGCTTAGCTTCCTTATTGAGGTCCATGCTTGCTGATCTGCAGCGAGCGGGCATCAATCAACAGGGCCTGTTCCATTCTGTCGTGTGTGCTCTGCATATGGATGCATGCTTCTTCTTTTCTCTCCCCTCTTCTGATGGAAGCATCCATCCATCCATCCAACAGGCACGGACCCTTAGCAATCCATCCTTGGCCCGATATCGTATCGTATCATGTCGGAAGATAAGCACGATAAGACGCTGGAGCCCCAGACATTGACGGTTATATGCACTGTAATACACCCGGACCAATAATTGAACCTTCTAAACAATGCAAGAGGCTGACGGTGCATTTCTTAATTGCTAGTGTATCAAACTGCCGCGCTCGTGAGGTGAGCTGATCGTCCCTTCCCCGCTCGCTCACCGGCTTTCTCTCGTACCGTACTAATTCTGTCCTGGTGGCTGGTAGCGGGTAGCAGGCAGAGTCAGATTCGGGCTGGGGACTGGCCGTTCAGTCTTGTATCACCACAAAAACAAGTTCGTCAAGCAAATCTTCGTCTAACAATTGACGATGGAGCGGGTATCCATGGATACACCCTTGATCATGCGCGACTTAAATTGCGCACCATCGTCGTCGCCTGATAAGTAACCTGGTAACCTCCCCGATCGCGCAGGTGAGAAATCCGATTATATGGGTCTCCCGACTCGCCATGAGATGGGAACTTGAATCAGACACTAAATAAGTCCGATTCTGAAAGACCATTGCCAGATATCGTATATTTAGCACATGGCTTTGACAGCTGATGTCTCCAGAGTCTAGATCTTGATCCATTGTTCCGGCGGTGTGGTCGCCATCTCCCAGACCTACTGAACGTTAATCCCGGGAAACGCACATCGAGACAACTTCCATTTTGCAACAATCATCGATCAAAACTGGTATGTGGCTGAACAATGTACGCACCCAAACAAATTGCTTTTGTCTGTAATGTGCGACAGATCATTTCAGAAACCGGGCTTTGGTTGAATCATCATATAACAATCTGTGCACAACATTGTATTACCGGTACACAACAAGGAGGAATTCTAGGTGGGTAGCACAACGCTTCGTATCGGTGTGATCCCTGCATGTGATTTCTACCAGTCCCTACGCACGGGGAAATAAGCATTGTAGTCCAGGAACGTCCCGCTGGTAACAAAGTCTCAGCGTCATAGAAACTGAAACGGGTGAGACAAAGGTCTTGGCTTGTAATGAGCCATGCCGCTGTGTTTCACTTGTAATTTCTTCTTCCTTGAGCCGCGTACCTGTATCATGCTATGCAGGTCGCCTTGGTGATTCATCAAACTATCATGGATCGATACTGACCGAGATCGAAAGGTTTCTATTCATATATCATCTTTGCCGACACTCCTGCATTACCCTTGGATAACACAATGGGTCGCGTGACCTTGTATATGGCGGCGATCTGACTTGTATATATCGGTTGTTGGTAACGAAATTTAGTCAATCACTGTCATGAATGATATTGACAATCACGTTCGGTATCAATAGAAGTGTCAGCTGAACGAACGTGTTGATTCACGTCATGTAATACTCTCAGTAAAAAGGAAGCAAGCACTGTTAGTTACACGCAAGATACCAAACCATCATCAGCAAAATCAAGCAAACTTCGTCTTGGGCCGTTCCTGCAACTCCCCATCCAAGATGATATCAACCTTCTCGTTATAAAAGCAAACCATCTTGGCGATAGCGCCGCTCTCATGGGTCGGGTGATTATAATACCAAACCAGATTCTCATACGTCTTTCCATCCACGACCACATGATAATACTCCGCCTCTCCCTTATAAGGGCATTTTGTCTTGAGATTGCTCTTCCGCAGGAAAGTTTGATCAACTGCAGTGAAAGGCAAGTAGTAACGGGTTGGTAGACTCGTCTCGAGCAAATGCATGGATGATTCAGTCTTGGCAACCGTTTTGCCAGCGACTTTGACTTCGATGGGGCGTTCAGAGCGAAGGATGTCTACGCGCTTGAAAGGGTCTTTTGCATGAACAAAGATGGGTTCATCTTCCTCCAACCATTGGTCTGAATAGCTGTTAACTTCGTAGTTTCATCTTGTTCCGATGAGCACATACCTATACTGCGAAACTCGATTCTCACCGTGTCAGAAAGCGGCCCAAGGGTCACATCCTGAAAGAATCGTAGAACTCCATCTACCTTCTTCTCCTCCAGAACATCATGGCCAGGAACAATCAGTTGCGAAATTGCTGCGCGTTCCTTGAGCTCCACAGAGATGTTCTGCTGATCAGCTAACTTGCCGTTCGTAATATCTACCAAGGGCACGTAGATGGTAGGAAAGCTGTCGTGCTCCCAGACATAGACAGCTTTCGTGGTATCGACGACAGTAATGTGATTGTGAATAGCTCGAATTCTGCGAGATGTTGGAAGAGCCTTGCGAGGGCCGTGCTCGATGAGGTTCTGTGCAAGCTCTGCGAGAGCGTGTCTGCTACCCATTTTAAATCGTCTGAACGGAGAAAACCAACGAGTTTTGACAAGAGATGCTTTTTGCATAAAGATTTTGTAGGTATGGTAGTAAATAATTGACAGCTTAATATCAAGTTGAGGATGGTGGTTGTTATAATGTCATACCCCGCTCATGATGACGCAAAGGAGTATATGCAGGATTAGCCATTGGACCCTTGATTTATAATCCCCTCCATGGAAGGTACCTAAGATACGACAGAAACGTCTTGTCATCAGAATGGACTTTTCTCTATAAATGCGAAGGGTTGGGCCATTCGCAGGCAGCCGAAATAGTCTTACATTATGTAAAAGTGCTTCTTGGTACCAAATATCAGATTTATAAACTAGACAGTAACTGCACAAATCCATTATGAATTTGCATACAATGAATGCTTCATATGATGCCTTTCTTCGTTCGGTTAATAAAAGTGGTACACCTTATCCAGATCGTCTGTGATGTGGACGTTCCAATCCAGTCCATGCGTCTTGATTGCTCTTTTCCAAACCTCGAGCGTCTCGTCACTTAGCTCAGGCATAGCCGGTTTGCCTGCAAACTCAAGACAGGGTACATCTTTCGACTTGGTGTTGAAGCAAATACCTATTTGCGAACGACCGTGGTTGATGATATTGAGCTCCTCGATCTTTGGCATTCGAGCAGCGCAAGTACCAGCCGCGATGGCGAACCTGTTCATGATATTCTGGTCGTAGATGTATGCTCCACTACCACCAAGTGTGAATTGGGCAATGCACTGGCCCGAGGGCAAGTGCTCTTTGAGTTCGAGGTTATAGGAGCGTAAGCTAGGCCACAGAGCATCGGGATTTGGTTGTGCAGGTAAAAGTATTGTGCTGTCTATCCTGGCTATAAGATAGAAGTCTTCGAGACCTTGCCTTTGCGTGAAAGAATAAAAAGACAGACTAAGAGCATCTTCTTGAATAGGAGGCGGGACTATGCTATTGGGACGGTCGGTTGATCCCCGTGGCGGCAGTCGTGTATAGCTTAAAATGAGAGATTTGATAGACATTGGAATCATCCCAAGTGTCCGCGCGAACACTACACCGACCACATTAGACGTATCTCATTCATCTTTTTGTAAACTCACTTGTTCTTTGACTCGTCTCGTCATAGGGCTCGATGAACTCTTCATCGGTGAGCCACCATTCCAGCTTCGACAGTCGTGTCATCTTTGACGCAAAGCGGTTAATCGAAGATGGAGAGAAAAGTATGCTTGCCGAGCCAGGTTCCACTCTGAAATAATGAACAGCTGGTATATCGCCAATATCCACCTCCCAGTCTTTAAACAGCTCGACGAACATAGGTGTCACAGTCCCACAAAGCACTTGGAACCTTTCGACTGATCTCTTTGTTTCGCCCCTCAGAAGTCGTAGGGCGAACTTTTTCGGCGGTGTAATAAAAATCTCTAACCCTACAACCGGCTCTGGTCGAGGAGGAATTTGTGACAAAACACTGAAAAGCTGTTTGGCGCTTCTGTTGAAGACCAGTTGATCATCATAATCTTCTTCCGGATTTGTCGATATGACCAGATTGTGTGCGGGGAATTCGAAATCGTACCAGATGTACCGGATATGGCTGAGGCGAAGAGGACTGAGGTAGTTTTCGCGCTGAGCGACATCAAGTCGAGTCGAGTTCAGGATTAGATGCCGAAAGGTAATCGATTCTACAATGGATTGCCATTGTCGAGAAATCACTGCGTAGCGCGCGAGCGGTGTTACTGGGCAATGTTCGTTTATTTGGGGGAACCAGCGCGACTTGACAATCAGGCTGAGGATAATGTTGCGAATGATCTCTGATGGAAGGTTATCCATGGTTTTCGGACACGCTCATCTGGGTAAGTGAATCTGCGTCGATGTGTGTCTCAAGCTTCCATGTTGTGATGTTGGAATCGATGGTGAAAGATGACCATATCCGCGTTGCAACCAAAACATGTGCCGCAGTTGCTTAGTCACCGACCAAGACTTGAGGAGCCAAAATAAAGTGGCCTAATAGATCCCACCTAAGCTAGCATAGTTAGCTGAATTATTTTGTCTCTTACGTTCTTGACAGCCAATTCTTCTGACACCCTGCCGGCAAGGCACACAAGGTCAAGCCCACTTGTGTTAGTTTCAATATTATGCACCTCAGCCCAAATTCTGGATACCTGTCAGATTTTGGCTCTGTTCTTAGCGCTGCAGGCGGGCTATGTTCATGATAATGTGCCATCGAGGCGGAGCAATTAGGCAGATACCTCTGCTTATATCCAAGGCTATACTATATACTGAGATAAATAGACCGATGAGACGCATGTCTTGTTCAAACCAATCTACTCACTTCTCAAACCCCCATCAAATCCAAGCAAAATCAGTATATCACCATACCTTGCAGTACCACGGCCACTTCCGCATAATGCCTTCAACCACCAAAAAGCAACGCGCTAGCTTCGGAAACATCAAGGCGATTCAAGCTCCTCTCAGCGCAAAATGGGATCTTCGTGTCCCCGGCCCCGAAATGATCAAACTCATCTACGGATCTCGGCCTGAAGACATGGACGATAAGTGGATGTGCAGCACCGACGGCCCCGACAGGGAGGGAAACATTAGAGTCAGCTTCTGTAGAAGCTGGACTAGCATGGAGAGGGTAGCTCTGATCGGAAAAGTATCACCCGAGGCACACAGAAACGAGAAGGCTATTGAGAGAGAAGGCGGAGTGATTACGGAGGTCGTCTGGGAAAAGCCTCTGAAGGGCGAATACGACCCTATGGATGAGAAAGGTGCCAAAGAGTTTGCGACTGGATTTAGCAAGGTTAGAATGGATTGTAATTTAAGGATGTAATTGCATCTCACAGGGTTGAGAGAGCTGGGAGTTGACGAACTGGAGAATCTCAATGGCTTTTGTTGATAATACCCTCAAATCTATTTAATCCGACCACCTATTCAAGAATGCCATATATATTCCTCAAAATCAAGTCTTGCAAATGCTGATAAACCTCTCCCAAAAACGATGCTGTCTGTGTCTAATCTCACGTTAGCTATGTACCGCTTCCAGATAAAAGTACTGACATGAAAATTTCAACTCAACTCATCTCGTCGGCGGGCCTTTGGGAGCATCAGGCATTCGAGCGGCAGCCGTCCTGGCTTCCAATTTCTCCGTAACCCGACGGTGGTTTTCTGCGACAGGGCGGGCAGCCGAAGTGTATGCTTGGGAATATGGCTGCTGAAGAGGAAAGGATTGGCGGTTATTTATCAGGGGAGCTTTGTCGGGGGTGCGGTCGGGGAAGAGGTCATCTATGGCTTCCATGAGATCTTCATAGAGGCTCTTTAAAAAAGCTGGAATTCCACACATTTTGATGCAATGAAAGATGTGTTTTGGTAAATTATTTGAAGATTGAGACGTCGGTGAAACCAGCAAAGTGAGATGAATCTGTGCAGAGATCACGTGCCAGGAACAAGCAGCCTGTCATTGTGATGTTCTTGGGATAACGTCACAACTAACGGGACAATTGAAAATTGAACTATTTATTTATTAATCCGTCAGAGGTAGGTTGCTCTAATTTTATTGCATGCGAATAGCCTCATTTTTTAAGGCTTGGGATTTCTTCCTGACTTCGTAAATTCTCCAGCCTCGCCCTTGACTCCCTCCTTGCTATCGTTCGCTTGCGCATTCTGGCTGTTGGTCTTCTTCTCCTTCTCGGTCAAGTTCTGTTTCTCGAAAGACGATGCATCGCCCTTGCCTGGCGCGCCCTTGAGTGAAGCCATAGCACCGTCGGTGTGGTCGGCGTTGTTCTTGGCGTCATTGGGGCTTTCCGAGACGGGGTTTTTGACTTTGCCTGACTCCATACGAAGCGATGTATATGGGCCGTATGTTGGCTTGGTTCGTAGAGCGGACGTGACGGTTGGGAGACGTCGGAGGGAGGAGAAAGATTGGCGTGCGATTGTCATTTTGCAGGTGGATGCGATTGTTGGATGGAGAGAAATTGAATAAGGATTCGAGATCTCGGATCGTGAATTATGTGGTGTCAATTGAGAATGCAGAGGTGACAAAGAATTGATGTAGTCATGAGTTCGGTTATGGAGAGGCTGGAATGAAATAATGACGACATTACACCAGCCGAGATACCGTCGTCATGATGATGGTTGATGTCATTGATCATTGATGCACCAGGCCCATCGATTGCAACTCTACAGCTTCGGTCTAATAAAATTCCGAATATCTGGACAATATCCAGA
The DNA here is from genome assembly GCA_004366955.1 of Fusarium humuli. Lineage (NCBI taxonomy): Eukaryota > Fungi > Ascomycota > Sordariomycetes > Hypocreales > Nectriaceae > Fusarium > Fusarium humuli. Next base: position 197,586 of record QHKN01000070.1, on the reverse strand, counting down.
GGCACGGTGCTTTTCTCATATTACGATCCAAATTTTATGCCAACACCTCGATGGAGAGATCTCCTTGGTACAGATCGGCTTGTATCAGAAGTTGAAGAGCGGGATCCACTAACTCCGGCTTGGAAAATGAATTGTGCTGGTATGGACTAACTACGATGATCAATCAGAATATCCCAAATGCCCGTTGTTTGCTGTCTCAAGGACCAAGGGCGCTTCACCTCTTATGGCTCTCCACTGGTTAGTCGCTCTCATCAGCTCATGACACCCTTCAACAGCCCAGCCCCATCTCTGCAGAAACTCAGCCGTGACCTCCCAGCTCTCCACCCGATGAGGCTCTCCCCAAACGATCATACCACTTCGATCTGAAGCAAAGTCACTGGATTTTCCTTTCAACTTCAAGCGACTTCTGGGTCCGGTACCTTCTCCGTATTTGTTAATCATGACGTCCTCCAGCAAGTTCCCTATCACGTCGTTGACGAACAGACGATGATTGAAATGATCTTGTCTCATGATGAGGTTATCTCTCATTCTCGGAATTGGTATAAGATCAATCCAGTTCGCATGAACTATTTCTGACTGCAAAGGTGTTGGTTGAAGATCAGGTGGCATGTCGTAGCCCAATGCGACGCAGATAGCATCCTTCTTGAGACCCAGCATAATATTCAACTTCTCAGTCCGGTCCGGCCCCACAGCAAGGTGATCTACCACTGTTGTGAGAGTGACTTTGTTGAAGAACAGTCCTCGAAACGCATTGAAGTTGATAAGATATAGTAAATGGTCTGAAAGAGGGCATGCCAGCTGTGAAGCTGAAGCAAGACGTTTTTGGATATCCACCTGTTGGCTGTACAGCTCAACATCAGACGCGCTCAGCGTGCCGCTATACATGCTTGTCAAAAAGAGCCGATGATCTACTTCGAGGGCAAATGTGTGACTTTTGCTGGTTTCAGCAGAATATTGCTTCCGCCTTGACGAACCAGGCTTTGTTTCCAAATCGAATTCGTCTAGCCTCCACAGCTTAACTCCGGAGCCCGGATTCTGGTGTTTGGTACGAATCATTGATTGATCATCATTGCCTACACGGCTTCCTGCCGACATGTCAGAACATCGCCTTGAACGGCAAAATAGTCATCAAGCGTCCGAATAAAGGAACTCACTGCGCGCTCGTTGGTTGAGTCTGTTTTGAAGTTTGCGGCGCTGCTTTTTCTCCGCCTCATCCGTCGCCAATTGACTTGGGGCGGACGACTCGGTGTTTTCCATAGTGGCAGACTAATCCGGTTGAAGTCAAAAAGTAAGCATCTGTCTCGGGGGTTGAGGCGCATAAATATCCCGAGAAGCTGACATGTCGTGGATGGCACGCTAAGACAAATCGAGACAAAATGTCATCAAGATGATCTGCAACGTCGCGCGGTTAAACACCATTAGCGAATACCCCGAAGGCGATGAACCTGGTATCAATAGCTTCTTTGGGTGATAATGTCATCAGCTGCTGACAAACTATGAGACTATCAGGGATATCGTACATACTGGCAGCATTCTAAAGATCTTGAGTCTGATGGCCCTTGGCCTTAATGCCGATATCTCCTTGTATATCCAATACCATAAAGCTATAAATATTGACAGTGCAGACGCGATAACTGCAGTTTTATCAAAAGAAACCACTGTCTCCGTCATTCTATAAGACACCAACCAATTTACTTACTCTTGTGGTTTAACCTCTACTATCCAAATACAATCTCTACTACCCAGTACACAAGTCACCATGTCTCGATACGTTCATCTCTACACCAACCCCAAAGGGCCTGGTGATGATCGGCCAATAGCTCTTCAGATTGTCCAAGAAGAAGATATGGAACAGAAGCTTGTGGGAAAGGCTGCCGTCATCACCGGTGTCTCATCGGGTATTGGCATCGAAACTGCCCGAGCTCTTGCTGCCACCGGCATCAAGCTGTTCCTCACGGCTCGGAACCTTGAGAAGGCCGAGAAAGCTCTTGCTGATTTCTGGAACCCGGATCAGATGGAGCTGGTTCAAGTGGAGCTGAACTCCATGGGCAGTGTTCGAGCAGCAGCGGAGGTTATTCTCTCCAAGACCGACAGGATCAGTATTTATATCGCCAACGCCGGCGTCATGGCTATTCCAGAGCTCACCATGACTGCTGATGGTTTTGAAGAGCAATTCGCTACAAACCATCTGTCTCACTTTCTCCTCTTCGAGCTTCTCAAGCCAGCTCTCTTGAAAGGTTCGACCCCAGAATTCCAGTCTCGGGTAGTGACCGTCGCAGCGACAGCGCATCGCATCCATGGCATTGGCGCCTCGAACGACCATGGCTTTGAGGTCACCGGCGCTTCAGGCTACACACCCTGGGAAGCATATGCCCGCTCTAAAACTGCCAACATCTACATGGCAAATGAGATTGAACGTCGCTATGGTGGCAACGGCATCCATGCGACCAGCGCAAGCCCGGGTCTGGTTGCTTCCAATATTGGTCGCCATATTCCACAAGAGGTAATGATGAGTGTTATTTCTGACAAGATGAACCACATACAGAGCCTTGAGCAGGCGGCTGCTACTACTCTGTGGGCCGCAGTTGGGAAGGATTGGGAAAGAAGCGGGGGCGTTTATTTGAGTAATTGTTCGGTTGCAGAACGTGGCGAGAGCGATGGTGTTTCGACGTCGGAGACTTATGTGCCTCATACCTACAGCCCTCTGGATGAGGCGAGGCTGTGGGAAGACTCCTTGGCGATGGTCAAGCAGTGGCTGAAGGGGTAACCGTCAAATGCCTCATTTGTGGTACAAGGAAATCAGGAGAACTATTTTTTTCTACTTTTCAACAGTTCAGGCACATGTACTTGGCGCCTTTTTCTTGTCATCAGGGTATCAAAGGAGTTGACTGCCGAAAACATAAGGGACGAAATAATGTAGTCATCTTATGATGAGTTAGAGTAGCGATTAGACTAGGTACTTCAATTTGGCAGCCTAAGCCTTGAAGGATGTGCCTTCTGTTACCTATACGTTTGTATTTTATCGAATGAAGCAGGTGCAACCCCATCACAATGAATCATAAAATCTACTCGCCTCGACTGCTTTTCTCTCCGTCAACACCATCACTGTTAGCAACATCGCTATTGCAACGAACAACATAGTCTTGTTTCCATCATTACATCGCAGTCATAGCGAAAATGGCAGACGAAAAAATACCAAACGATTCCATCTCCTCGCAATCGGACCGCGACACCTCCCAATCACGTCAGCAAGATCGGCGACCCTTACCCAGCTCTCTAACTGTTCCACATCACCCACATCGGCCAGACCAGCAACCCGTGGGTGGCCCTTCTGATCTACGTCACCGACATGCATCAATGCCGCCTGTAGTGCGAGACCAAGAACACTCCGAGGAATCAGAACAGGGTCAACCACCACCACCAGCACAAGAACAGCCATTAAGGCGCGTCTCGTGTTCTGTTTGTGTGGCCGCCGATGGTCAGTGTCACCTACCAGCGTTGCAAAACGTGCTCGAGGTGATGGATGTGATTCTGGTCCGGCAATCGAGATTTAGACAGAATTCCGAACTCCTTTTACTTCGGCATCCTCGCTTTGCCGAGTTCCTAACTAGCCAGAGAAGAGATTTGGTGGGAGAGGTGGAAGCGCTCAGGCATATCGTTCGAGATTTACGAATGCGCCATCGTCCGGCACCGAGTGAGGAACATAGAGGGGGGTTCAGGGAGAGATTTCGAGGAGGATTTCGAGGGAGCATCGGAAGATGGATGGGAAGGCGATAGGCGTAAATCACGCGAGGTTGGCACAGAACAGCGAATATCAATTCACTCCCTTGTTCTCTAAGGCTTAGGGCCTCAAATCAAAGTAGTCTAAGATTGGTAGCTTATTTCGTCTCTTATACATACAGCGACCAATTCTTCTGATAAAAGCTCAGGCAGCTGTGCAGTGTCTTGCGATAAGTCGTATGTAAGTATCCCCCCTTCATGCTATGTATGTGCTTTTTACCCAGGGTTCCTCCTTTTCAAGGAAGTCTCTAAACGAGATCAAAGGGATTCCCCAGCTCTCGACACTTCCAATATCAACCTTGTCCTCCAGATCTCGAGCCATAAGTTGCATAGCAACAAACATGTCTGTAGCCATCTTCCCCTCGATTTCCTCATCAGTCAGAAACGCGCTGCTGAAGGACCGACCAGTCGCGTCTCCCAACTGCTGCATGATCTCGTCGAGTGACAGTTTCTCGCTCGCAATTGGGACAAACTGCTTGTTGAATCGTTCGGGCTCGCGGAACGCCGCTACTGCGAACTTCCCAATATCCTCGACATCTACCTGCGGTAGACGAGTTCCGGGTGTGAAAGACGTCTTTAAAACTCCATTGGGCACGAGGTCTGGATACATCATGTTGACTTTTGGTTCGAGAAAATTGCACATGAAGAATCCTGGGCGTAAGATTGTCCACGCGTCAAAGCCAGCCTTTTGGACAAGGTTTTCTATGTCGCGCTTCCAGCCATGACCTCGACAAATTGGGTGGTTCGGGTTATAATATTTTCCTTTATCGAAATCTTTGATGGCCATGCCACTAGAGTATACAACGTGTTTGACGCCTGTGTTTTTGGCTACGTCAAGCATACGCTTGGCGAGTGGCATTTCGGAGGTGGCAGTAGCATGGTTAGGGATTACGTTCAGAAAGAGGTGGGTGCATCCATCCATGGCGTCCTTGAGTACATCTCCATTCTCCCAATCACCGAGCCTCATCTCAGCACCTTTTTCTTTCAGACTTTTGGCGATGGGTGAGTCCATGTTGCGAGTTATTGCGCGGACGGTCCAGCCAATCTCGAGAAGCTGTCGGGCAACGGCAGAGCCTTGCCTACCGGTCGCACCGGAGACAAAAACAACAGGAGTCATTGTGTTTTAACTCAGAAATAGAAAACGAATGGTTTACTCAAAGATCAAACAAGCTTGAAACGCATTGTTCCTGGAATACTGACGCTGTAAGCTTGCTCTTTTATGTTTAAGCCTAGTGGCGTGACGTGACCGGTTGAGCCTGTGGAGGACTCGACTACCCGACCTCCCTCCATCCTTCAGGATTCAACACTGTATGCTAACTTGTGTCGCTTGACGAACGCCGTGTTACCCGAAGTCAGATAGGCCCAACCAGTGTGGTTATCAGAAGCGCGATGTTCGTGTTCTTCATCCCGTTCCGGGACTTGCTTGCGCTGCTTTTCTCCCACTACAGTTTGAACGGTAGGGACAAGATAAGATGACCAATAGGGATGTCCCGATCTTGCGCACGATTATTCCTTTTGCGTTCTGATATGCAGCCATATTACAAATCAGGATGACATTGGTAATCAGGCCGGGAGTCGGCAGTGAAATGTGCCGTCCCCAGTAAGCATTGGATGAGGCGGATGTTCTTGTACTAAATCAACTGCTTTACAGAAATAGATACAAAAGATTTTCATTACACTTAATGCATTAAATACACAAGACTTAACTCTTTTCTGCCACAAACATCGATCATCAAGATGGCTTCTGTCCACAAATTACATAACTGCGTTTTTGTTAGATCTGTCCTTGAAGGGAATTCATCTGCTGAGATAACTTACACAGGCCAATAAGCATGAATTGACGTGTTCTTGATGTCTTTTCGAACATCGGTAAGGAACACATCTAACTCGGGTTTAGACCAGCCCAAGACTCTGGTGAAGATGGCGCTGCTAATTGCTTCGAGACCACTTGAGATATTCTCAAGTGTCCATGAGCCTACGTTTTGATCAGTATTGACCTTGATTCTCGCATTGGAAAGCGCTTACCTAGCTCTTTGTATTTCTTATCCTTTGGCCATCGGTTTTGGGGCCACTTATAAACTCGAAGGCTGACATTCTTGAAACCAGCATCTTCCATCTGGGATTTATAGAATGCTGTGCCGCCGAACGGACGACCGATCTTCTCCGTGGCCTCAAGCAAGAGGTTCGACCATTTGTAAAGCGCCGTATCGGGTGACATTGTACCGTCATCTGATGTGGGAGGAAGAATATCCACAACCTCTATCCAACCGCCAGGTGACAGGTTTTCGAAGCTTTGTTCAAAGAATCGCGGCCAATTGGCGAATGAGACGGTCATAAATCGACAGTAGATGTAGTCAAAGGGCTCAGAAAAAGTCCATTCGTCTTCCATATCATCGACTTGAAACTCTACATTGGGCGGTACAACAGATGGTTGAATCGGGCTCAGGTCCACTCCGGTAACGATAGCTTCAGGGTGTTCATCGGCGAAATCAATCGCCCAGATACCTGTTCCAGTACCGACATCCAGAACGCGACGCACAGGGATGCTGCCCTCTTTGTAGATGGGAGCAAGAACAAGCTGATTGTCAAAAGCCAAGAGACAAAGTCCATGTTGAAAGTCCAGTCGCTCCTGTTCTTGAGAATCATTCGGGCCAATGTACGCGCCATCTTTGTGAGCGTGATAGGTTCGGCCATTTTCTTCTCTGTATTTGTAAATGGTGGACGTCAATGAAGCGGTTGAGCTTTCATCGTCAGTATGGCCAATCGCCGAATCATCGTCGGTGAGATTGTCATCCGCATCAAGTTGACCCGCAGGCTCGGGTGGGACAGCCTGCCCTTGCGGTGATGGCCTGGGGGAAGGGGTCTTTACTGCTGTAGTATCCACGGTCATGATCGTCGTGTCGCACAGAGATAATCTGAACTAAGGTATGGGTCGTGGGGACGGAAATGAGGAGGTAAGAGCAAACTTAAAATGAGCGATTTTACGTTAGTCACTGGCGTTTCTCAATGCGGCATGCCAAGCGAGTGTGAGTACCAAATCGGATAAGAACCAACATGTTATCAATTGGTTGTGAGTGTGCCAAGCCAGACGTTCATGGGCTGTCCTTCAGTGGGGCCTACCTCACCTGTTCTATAGCAAACAAGATCAATGTCAACATTATTCACTGCCATTGTGATACATGTATAATCTATGAGTATGTCTTTTTGTGGTGCATTCTAAGCACTGACCAGCTGAAGAAAGACATTAAAGAGGCCTGAACTTGTCTTTCAAAGTCCATTCTAACTGTTGATCTGGCGTGATGATTACCTTCATCTCTGGTTGTGCGATCTGAACCAAGATCACGAGAGGCTGACACCAGCAATTTGGATCTGTCTCTGTCCTCGCGTGGCTTTTAATTGTGCAATAGCTTCTATGACTGAGCCTTCTTTCAACCTTGGCAAAATCATCTCCGAGTAACCAAGCAACTCTAACAGGACAAGACGTGGGCTTAGACCAAACATACCAAAGGTCTACACTAGCACTGGCGTACACATGAAATCAGTCCAGGCAAATACTAATTATCCCAATATGTTCTGGATCACTGAATTTGTTCAATCGGGACGTTGTAGTGATCTTAAAACAACCTTATGATTCATATTTGTCCACTCCTCTGTGATTCACCTTCGTGATAGTAGCATTCAAAATGTTCAGATTTAACAATAATATCTGTTACTAAGAAAGATGTTCAAAACTCTTATAAATATTCAGACGATTCTGTAACGAGTTTTTTTTTTTTTTTTCTTCTTACCAGCTTATCTTCTCATCAGCCTATCTCATCCAAGAGTAGTCACAACACACCACAACTTCACGTTCACATCACCACCAATCAACAACCACTCAAATCTACTCTTGTTCTCACCCTAAGCAACCTTATCCCACTTTTTATCTTGTAAGTCAGTCCCGAAATGCCCCGAGTTACCCATTTCGACGACGACCATGGTCGGCTGCCTGAGGGTTTCCAGCGATGCGGCTATGATGCCGGAACTAACCAGCACTATTACCGCGATAGGGAAGGTCGGTACTGGCAGAGCGCCCCAGGCAATATATACGGACATCTGGAGGAAGTCATCGACAATTCTCCTGCTGCAAGGGACTTCCGAGCTCGGAACCCCCAATTCTTTCCTCCCTCTCGCCGTGAGCCAGAGCCCCGCCGTGGACAACAGTCCCGCCATCTCCAGCCGGCAACCACATTCGAGCAGCTTGATCTAGGGACCGGTGATCGCGCCTCCTCACCCTCCAAGAGACGAGGATGTCTGGCAATTCTGCACAGAATGCTCAGGTACGTGTAGACCACACGCACTGGAAATGTCTACAAGATGTCAGTGACGGCGATGTTTGCCTGCAACAGAACCGAATGACACTGAAGCAGTGTGAGCGTTGTAAAGCAAAGCGGGATGTCAAGGACGAAGCCCTGAACGGCAAGATGACCATTATTGGAAAGCTAGTTCGTGTGGACCAGAACGGCACTGAGTATTAGGAGTACTCTACTGTAGAGACGACGGTATGTTAGAGATGATAGAACGCTGATGGAATGAATGCTGGGGGCTGGATCTCCAGGGTGCGATACAGGGAGATTTTAATCGAGTATTGAGATTAGGTCCAAGAGGACTAGACTGAAGTTACTAGCTTAATTTGAATTTTGTTCTGATAGTTCTCACAATTCTTCCTTTTTAACTAAAACAAAGCCATATGATTTGTTCTAGAAGTGACTATCTTCGCTATACGAAAGCACAGGGCATCGTCTCGTTCATGTCGTCTTGTTCTTACATATTCACTGACAACCTTAGCAACCCGTTGTTCAGAGACATGTCTATTGATACAATTTGATAGAGTTGAACAACCAATATGAGTCACTGAACGCCTCGGGGTAATTCGTCACATATTCATCGCAGGTCTTCGCGCCAGTTGACTCTCTGCACTCTCCGTCCCAAGTGTCCTGATCGATGTTATCTCCACAGAAAGAAGTGTTAATTATCTAAATTTGATATTAGCATCTTTCGACAGTCTGTGATATAGTACTCACGATACTCTGTCCCTTGAAGTATTTTCCGACGTTGCACCCTGCACCACTAACAAACTTGGAGGCGGGCGTTCCCCAATTAGATGGGTCAGGCTTGCCAGATTTGATGTCGGCTGGGATCTTGTCGCGAGGGAACCAGTAAATCTTGAGAGCATCTGACTCGAGCCAGGTAGCATACACGCCGCCCCTGGCCTTGTTGAAAGCGGAACCGTACGATCCCTCAGCATGAGTGCTACCGCACCCGTCACTTTAGGTGGTGTTAGTAATCGTCCATTCTCATCTGTGAGGACAAATACTGACAAATTGGTTCCGTCTTCACATTGATCAGACTCTGTTCCACCGTTGTTGCAGTTGGATCGTTCGTCAAGGCCGCCGATCTTTGTGAACTTGCAAGCGCCGCACGTATGCAGCGACACTACGTTTTGGCTCTGATCATTGATACCTTCAATGATGTCGATCTCTCCAACAGGGTCCTCGTCGAAGTTGTACGACCAACTTTAAAGGCAATTAGTTTTTAAATTGCGCTGTAGAAATCACAAGGCTTACAAAGATGGCCAAACACCACATGCGGTTCCAGGCATGTGTTCAATATCTGCAATCAAGAGTCCAGAGTCATAAGTTTCCTTTGACTCAAGACGAACACTGTCTCTGCCATGTCTGGTCTTGCTCGAGCCAATAGACTTCGCCTTGTGACTAGCATCAACGCCGATGTGTACCTGATTCGCGGTCGCCTTGATGAGGCCCGAAGCCAGAGCCTTGCTTTGGTTCACGTAGTTGACTGATCCATGGGTAGGATCCCCTTCATATGCAGGGTCGATACCATCGTAGTAGGCCGCCTACCTGGTGAGCTTTGTTGCATTACCATGTCTGACTGAACTTACATCTCGAAAGTAGAACTCGTCAAAGAAGTTACTAGCATCATAACTTCTCTTGAGAGAGAACCTGTGTGCAGCAGAGCACGAGGCAGCTTGTCCAGTGGCTGCCAAGGTCAACAAAGGGAACAAAATAGAATGCATAGTAGATAGATGAGATGCCAAGAATTGATGATTGTTCTGATCTGCACTGGGATGGCGGGCATGCTATATGTTCTGGAAGGATTCTGCACAGCCCGAGTTTCTGCGTCTAATTACCCATCCTCTCATCTGAAAACAGATCCTTGAAACAGACATGATTGAAACTAAGAATCCTTTTCGCGCACGGCTTCTATCGTATGTTGACGCAGGGAGGCAGCCGATATTATGGACACAACCACCAGTGTGCAGAAAATAAGCATACAGGTATATGGTCAGAAACACGCCAGACATACTGAAGGATTTTGTCTTAAAGCTAGCGCGGCAGTTTTTTGCCGACTGAACCAGGGGTCGTAGCTTGTTAGTGCTGACTGTTGAGCTGAACGGGGCTGAGTGGTCTCGGGGAAATTAAGCACGTCGGTTTCTAAGGCGGTGCGCCAGCAGTCGTATGATAGCTGTGCTTATTAAGTGACTCAGAAGTACGATATTGCGACTAGATACGTTGTAAAAGGATCGACAGGTAGTGTGCTGGTTTTATATCTTTGTATCTGCTCGCAGGAGGATGTACCGTCCTTAGTGTGCTTGCTGCAATGACATATCGACAGTCAGTGCCTTGCTTCTTCACCTTGGGTCTTTTGAGTTCAAGATTCTTCTAGATATTAAATAGTTTCCGCTGTCCACTCTTGATGGCAGTCGTGGTAATTTATACATTTTCTTCTCCTTGAAAGTTCCCACGTAGCCTATGTTATGACATTACTATGCCCGGACCATTATCTCACTCGTTAACTCTACCACTGATCAGGGTAGGGTAACCATCATCACTCACATACCATGGCGGTATGGTTGGCTTAAGGTGACGCTGTCTCTTCCGGGCGGGTTGTCTTTTTTTTTCTAATGATCAAGACAAGAACCTACAGGAAACTCAGGAAACTCTTGTATTGTAAAATGAAGAATGTTTGTTGCTTTGATGTAGCACAAATTCAGCGGTTCCGAGCATTATCCTCGTAAGCGCACAAATGTCGTTGCGCCCGGGATCGAACCGGGGACCCTCTCGGTGTTGAAGAATACCAGCCAGAACCACCTACCACGGACCCAGGTTTTTCCGATAGCCAAGTTTGTATGCTGAGGCAACACAGGAGAAGACTCCAGAAAATGAGCCCTGTTCAAGATGCACAGTGGGTTCCAGGAGATTCTCTGCATCATGCATCGCCCAAAGGGCGTGGTACGAGCGCAATCCTTCACAGGGTCAGTGCATCATCATATTGACTAAATTGCCAAGGAAACAGCAAAAGTCTAACCTCGCCTTACGCGCTACTGGAAATGCTAGCAGCATCGCTGCCAAGCCTCTACTGCACGTCGAGTCAAGCGATGATGGATTAAAGGTTCGAGTCAATACGTCATGCCGAGCAATGGTCACACACTTAACATAATGAGTCAGATAATTAAAGGTAAGAAATGGGGTATTATTGTAGAAGAAGTCTATGTGATTAAACGTAATATACGGCCGTTAATTTTCGCTGGGTATCCGACCCTGTAAAGCAATAACTTTTTATGAGATAATTGTTTTATGTGAATGACTGTCTTGTGTTGACGCGGTCAATGTCGTAAGGGTTTCCGTCATACGACTTGCGGCGTGACGCAAATGAAGCCCGAGACGCGCGCGAAGCACGAGAGGCGTGTGATCGGGTGGATTGATGCGTCCTGCTTGCTGTGATGGGAGCATAAGCGGGCTCATCGACCTCAGTGGAGGCATCGTCGTCGAAGGTCTCTTCGGCTGGGGCAGCCTCTTCCTTCTTCTCCTCATCGGAAGTGGCAGCGCTGTCGCTCTGGAGCTTGCGCATGAAGGCAGCAGACTGAGCAGCAAACTTGCACTTCTCACGAATGGAAGCACCGTACTTGTAGAAGAGGAAGGGGAAGGGAACACAGGCCAGAGCGAGGAATGCGGGGACAGAAGAGGCCCAGTGGATACCAAGGTCCTTGTACATGTAGCTGGTGAAGAGAGGGAAAGCAGCACCGAAGAGTGATCGAAGAACAGAGTTGGCAGCCAGAACAGAGGCAGCGAAGATAGTGTAGGCGTCGATGAGGTAGTTCATGACACTGAGGAAGACGAGAACCATGCCGAATCCGAAGGGAACACCGGCAGCAATGCTGACCAGCCAGTGAGTGTTGGGACCGTTGGTCCAAGCGAACCAGAAGAGGCCGACGGGGAGACAGATAGAACCGATGAGGCACGAGGGGAGACGCGCCTCGGGCGGGGCGAAGCCACCGTTCTCTTGTTCAATCTTGACATATCGCTTGTTCATGGGAATGGTGTATCCGATAGCTGCAAGCATACCGACCATGATACCGAGGAAGGCAAGGCCACCGACACCGGCGTTCCAACCACGCTGCTGCTGGTAGACAATGGGGAAAGCACCGAAAAGCATGTAGAGAGTTCCGTAGACAATGGCCATGTAGATGGAGAGGAGGAGCACGATAGGCTCTCGGAAGAGAAGAATCCAAGGTCGGGAAAGGGCAGTCTTGAAAGACTCGCCAAGGGTAACCTTACCACGGTCGTGGTCAATCTGGCTGACATAGACCTTGCCAGTCATCTTGGAGAGTTTGGCAGCACGGCGACGGAGGAGGACTGGGGCGTAGGTCTCAGGAACGAGGAGCGTACCAAGGATCCAAAGAGCACCAGAGAATGCTCCAAGGAAGCCCATAACCCATCGCCATCCAGCGTTCATACCAAGGAAACCTCCAATGATGGGACCAAGGACAGGACCGAGGAAGGGAGCGGCAGCGAAGATGGCCATGGCGAGACCACGCTGGGAAGCGGGGAACATATCGGCAATAGTACCACCAGCGTTGGTAAGAGGCGATGAACCGAATGCGCCCGCGAAGAATCGCATGACAAGAAGAGCCGCGGCATTGTTGGCGCCGGCGCAACCAGCGTTGAAGGCAGTGAGAGCAGCATAGGTACCGATGAAGAGGTATTGACGACCGAACATCTCACTGAGAGGAGCCCACAGAAGAGGACCAATTGCGAAACCCAAGACGAAGAGTGATACACCAAGAGTAGCGACTTCTTGGCTGATCTGGAACTCCATGATGATCTGTCGGATACCGCCAGTGTAGGCTGATGACACAAGGGCGACAGCTAGAGTTGTGAGAGCGACAGTCATAGTGATGAACCACTTCTTGACTTGGCTAAACTCCATGGGGTTTCGGGGATCATTAGGGATCCATTTCACTCTGTAAGGGTCCTCCTCTGTACCTGAACCATCGTAATTGTAGTTTTCGACTTCGGGTGTGATACCAGCTTGGTCAGCGACCAATCGCCAGTAAGGGATCTTAGCCCTCGCTGGGCTTTCAATCTTATCGTTATCGCTCATCGTATCGTAGTCGTATCGAGTCGCTGTGTGTGTATGTGAATAGCGTCGATGAGAATAGGTGGGGGGAAAGAGAGTTAAAACCCGTTGTCTGAATAGAGCATGCAGATCACAAAGGGAGGGACGGGAGCCAAGCGACTTAAATAGGGACCAGGTATTCTCGATCGGACTTTACTTTATTAATCAACGACGTAACGGGGAAAAGAAAGAAAAATGCGAAGAAGCGAGCAAATCTCTTCTTTTCCATGACGGGCCCGCCGACGCGGCGACAAGATCCCGGACAGGCAAGGGCTGTTGGTCCTTACGTTAAATCCGACAAGGGATGATATCACCAAGCGAGACGCTAGCAACGTTCTAGGTTACTCCTTTTCTAGATGCCTCGGTTCTTGGCTGTCTGGAATGATCCAATCTAATGGGTTATCGGGTCCGGATCGGTCTTTTCGGCCGTAATCATGCCAAACGCCGGTACATTCAACATGGCAGCCAACGGGTAGGAAGCGCTTTTAGCGTTTTAGAAATCAATTGTGAATCAGAGTTTTGCAGATCCGTTGCTAGTCTTCCTTTCGGGGACGAAAACGAGTCAGCCATGACGAAGCCCATGGAAAGTCCGCGGACCTTCTATGCGAAAACTTTGCGCAAATGGTTTCATTGGCTGCAGAGTCCGTTCAAAGTCTTTTGCCACGGAGTTGCGTCATGCCGATGCCGAAATCCGGTTGCAGCTTAGCAAGCGTCGGGTCCGAGGACCAAGGTTATCCAATAAGCTTGTTTCTCAATATGGAGACGGAGCTGAATTTATTTTAAACTCCTTTTCTTTATCGCATGATCCGCTTATTAAACAGCATGGAGATCTCTCGTATCTTAGATGGCTAAGATTCCAGATTCGCCGAATGGAGACATAACATCCGTCAATAGTGGGCGATGAGGCTCCAGATGAAAACGCCTGTAATTACGCTTGTTGAGTGGGTTTGTAAAGGATTCTGTTGGAGGGAGACGTCCCACTGATGCAGTGGGACTGGTTCTGATGGTGTTCACATCACGAATTCAAGCCGGTGATGAGACTGCGCAACAAGTATCACGTAGTGTTCAGATTTCCCTTAACATGATTCATGTGATTCCAAAAAGTCCATGACATCTGAAAAATGACACTTTATCTTATTAATCCGATAAGAATTGACTGTTTTATCCTCGTTCCATCAATTGATCTATCTTTCTGTAGGGTAGTCCCACCACCAAAAATCATGATGGTGATGCAATCACAACGCATTGCAGCCTGATTTCTTCACGTTTTGACTTGCCCAACGGCGCGTCATCAAACATGTGCTCACTAATTCACTAACTAGAACTAGATCCTTTTAGCCAAATCGTTCTGCTCGCCATCAATCGTTCCAGCCATCTGGTACCGCAGATCCATCCGTCGCGTCGATCACCATTTTGTAGCCGTCAGTTAGGGAAGCCCAATCTGAGTCCCGAGCGTCAAGACTCAGCATCTGTGCTCTCGAAGTTCCCCGGTTCAATCCCGGGCGGAACCACGTTTTTGCCCGTCGCGAGTCTAAAGGCGCTAACCCTTTGCGGACAGCTACTGAGACTCAAGACGCGACATGGCTGAGCACAAACGCGCTTCATTATTAACGTCAATGCATTTATTGGTACACCGTTTTTTGCAATTATCATTAGTATCGCATCTACTCGTGCGCTATCGTCCACATCTAAGCTATCGCGTCTGTCTTGTCGCTCTGCTGCGTATCACTGCCAGTCTCACTACTCGCCTCTGTCTTCTTGGGCTTGGGCAGAATGAAGACAGCCGAGACCACCATCAATCCGCAAAGGGCCGTGTAAAATGCCCACATGACTCTCAAACCACTTATATACCCTTGCTTATCAGTCTCGCCTTGCTCCTTGTCCTCTGACACATGCGTCAATTCACCGCTTCGAACAGTTCGCTGAATCAAGACGGTTCCCACAACAATAGAGATAGAAACAAACAGACCGCGCATGAAGGTGTAAGCTGACATTGTTGCCGCCATGTCCTTCTGACGCACGTGAGTCTGCAAAGCGATCATGGGATTCTGGAAGAGGACACCACAGCCCAGACCTGCGAGGATCTGGAAAATTACCAGCTTGGGCCATTCCTTTCGTTGACCGAGGCTGATAAAGAGGCCTGTTCCCAGAGTCATGAAGGCGGCTCCAATGAGGATCAAGATCTTGTAATTCCCGGTTTTTCTGACAAAGACACCACCGAGACCTGTTGAGATGGACATGGGAATAATGAGAGCGAACAATGTGACTCCCGAAATAATAGGTGAGAACCCCAGGATGACTTGGAAGTAAAGAGGCAGGAAGTAGTCGTACGAGATGAAGATGAAGGAATGCAGATTTGCTACCGCAAATGCAGCAATGTTGGTCCTGCTTTGGAAGATTCGGATAGGGATAATGGGGTTCTTCGCAACCTTTGCTTCCCATACCATGAAGAGGACTAAGATGAGAAATCCAAAGACGATCAAGCAGATGACAAAAGCAGAGTTCCAGGGAGCGAGACCACCCGAACCGGCTTCAAGGCCATACAAGAAGCAAATGGTACCGCCGATGATGAAAGCAAAGCCGACCCAGTCAAGACTGCGCAGACCGTCGACGAGAGGCTCCTTTTCGATGTTGACCTTGAGAAGAAAGAAGAGTGCAACCAGAGCAACGCCTTCGAATGGTAAGTTGATGTAAACTGCGAGGAATGTTAGTTCGTGTTGAGTGAGAAGCTGGAGTATACTTACAGCACCATCTCCAAGTGACAGCTTGAGAGAAGACACCTCCCAAGACTGGACCGATAGCTCCAGCAATGCCAAACACTAGTCCCGTGATACCGTAGTATTTGGCACGATCCTTCAATGGGAATAGGTCTCCGATGAGGATGGTGATGAGAACCATACATCCTCCACCACCAAGACCTTGAACGACTCTTCCACCAATGAGCATACTGCTCGAGTTTGCCAAAGCACAGATGAGACTGCCAGCCATGAAGAGACCAGTGGCACTCATCATGCTGGGCTTGCGACCAACGATATCAGAAATCTTAGCCCATACTGGCGTCACCGCTGTCGTAGAAAGCGTATACGAAGATCCAATCCAGGCATACTCTCGAGCCGAAACAGAAAGTTCATTACCAATAGTAGGAAGAGCAGTCGCCAAGATAGTCGTATCCAACGCACACAGAAAAAGAGTTAAACAAAGTGACAAGACTACAAGACGTCGTTGAAGCGTGCTCATATGTGGAGGAACGTATGAGGCCCCTGTCTCGACAGGTTCAAGACGGGAGCCCATAGCTTTCTCGTTGTGATGTTCATCTTGGGGTGAGGAAGACTGTGGCTGTGATTGAGGTGGCTCCGACATGATACGGTGGGATGTAACGGTCGAAAATCTTGGTTTCGAAATGGAGCTCGTGATTATGTAGACATGAAGAAGATTGGACGTACCATTTTTTGAGAAAGGGTGCTGTTGCGGATTCGGTTCGGCTCGGTTCGGAGCTGGGTGATCCCGGTAGTGATCTTCTTCTTGGAATGGAGCGCAGCCAATTGGTTGTTTGGCTGAGATCAATTTGGTTGAGGGCGAATTGAGGCAAGGGACTCGCCGGCGCACTAGGTGTCTCATATCGCTGTTCCTCTGAGGTGCTTCTGGAAATATGAAGGCCCAGCCAGACGGGCGACAACAGAATTGTCCTCTAAAGCTTAGGCTAGGTGTGAAAATAAAGTAGCCTAAGTCTTGGTCTAAGCTCACATAAACTATTTCGTCTCTTATGCTTTTGGTGGCCAATTCTTCTGGCCATCGAATTTATGGTGTTGAGACTTCGGTCCATTGACCCTTCAGCTCATCAATTGACGAGTCGTGATTCAAGACGATGGGTGGTTGAGCTTACTCGCGTCCCCTCATCCTTGCCCTCCAAGGGTACCTTTTCCCGAACCGAATCGAACCGAAGTTCAGCGACAAGCTAATAACGCCTCGAGAAAGTCCATCTCCAATGAGAACAGCGATATTGGAACATGACCAAGTAATGCAGGGCCTCGACCATCTAGTCCCTTTGTAGAGACAAACCCCCATGTTTCTTACCCCGCGACATCAAACATTGCGACATCGCCGTCCGTGACAGGAGGGACACGGGTAGTAAAAAGCTTGGCTGTCAATAGAGTGGGAGATAAAATAACTTGTGCAGATCAATGTAGATCTTTGCCCGCCTATTTTTGACCCCTTGATCAACTGGAAATCCCGTTGAGGTCTTCCGCAGAATCGGGGATCCCCACGAATGCGGGGGACTCGTTTAGTGGCTTTTTACCCCGGACATTGGTGGTGATACGCGGAGGGGAAAATACAAATTGTTGTCGACACCCTCGGTTATCGTCTCCCCGAGACGACTCTTTTCTTATTCTGTCGCATTTTATTTCTTTAACAATTATCACAATCATGGACTCAGAATCTCAAAGCCTCTCACCGCGTCCTCCCCGATCCAAACGTGGCCGTCTCTCTCTAGCGTGCACTCAGTGTCGTAAGCGCAAAGTTCGATGCGACGCGACAACCCCCAAATGTCGCAATTGCGTCCTGAGAGGTGACGAGTGCCAGACCTTTGACCCGCGACGACCTAATGGCCCTGCTGTGAGGAAATGGCCTCATAAGGGCTCGCAGAGCACATCTACTTTATCTTCGATACCGCGCAGAGCATCAATTGCTAGTCAGCACAGTTCTCCGGCTTCGCTTGTCGGGTCGCAAATTACTGCTTCGACGCCGTTGTCGGCGAGTGGGAATAAAGAGAGGCCACCCTCATGGATTGAGCGCGCATATCAAGAGACCACGCCTGAAAGTGGCACGGATGGACAGACGAATGATAGTCCTGATGTGGTCATGAACACTGATGAGTCGTCGCATCGCATAAAGGTGAGTCTTAAGGGTCCCCACGCGACTGACAGCGGTTGACCTTGTACAGTATATGGGTAGTAGCAGCTTGCAATGCCTCACTCGCTTCATCGACCTTTTTTTACAGCGACGCGGATTAGATCCAATCGGCCGACACTTTCACTGGGGAATGTGTTTTACTGAAGAATACGCACTGCCCTTGGTGCCGAGTCTACCAGACCTACCCAGCATGTCTGTTATGGAACCCTGCATAAAGAAATACTTTAGTCGAACGCATCCTCTGGTCCCCGTCCTCGATCATACTGCCTTTATATCAGAAGTCCTGCGCTTCTCAGAATTACAACAGACTTGTCAGGGTGGCCTACAAGGCGCAATAACGTCGGTCGATGCCCCAGCTTTGGCTGCAATCTACGCGGTGTTGAGCATCGGCATGGACGATCACGAAGGTGCGATATCGGCTACTGCGACAAGCTATCTCACTGGCGCCTATTCGCTCGTGAGCCACTTGCTCAGCTTTCCATACATGAGTTCAGTGCAAGCTCTCGTTTTATTAGCAGTGGCTATGCGCTCAAGAGGTAAGTCTCATGTCTTGTGACCACTTGGCGCCTCTACTGACTCTTCTGTCGCAGGGAAAGATGGACAGTGTTGGCATCTGTTGGGTCAAGGGATACGAATCGGCTATTCAATCGGTTTTCATCGCAAAATCGCTGTATCGAACCTCAACGAGGACTCAGGAAACCAAGTTGACCGGAAACTACACTCTAGAGTCTGGTGGGCTTGCTACGCTTTGGAGAAGTCCATGCAGCTTGAGACAGGAAGACCTTCGGCAATAGAAATCACCGACTGCGACCAGCCATTGCCTGATAAGACCAGCGGTCTGAACCCTTGCTTTATCAGATGGGTGACTCTGTCTCTCTTGGTGGGCAAGATTAGCGAACACATCTTTCAGAGAAGAGCAGAGAGTGCCCTCGACTTCTTGAGTGGAATTGCTCAGTTGGATCAAGCCTTGGTTGATTGGCTAGACGAGGGAGCAGAAGATGCAAAGACAAGTCAGAATGCAAAGACCACGGAGGAGAAGTCGTTCGAAGTGTTTATATCTCTGCATTTCCATCAGGTAAGAATTCATCACTTACAGCGACAGAACAAACGCTCACTGTACTCACAGGCACAAATCACTCTTCTACGTGCATCACTCATCTTCCCTGAAACGTCTTTCCAAAACCAAGTACAAAAGCACGAAGCCAAACTTCACAGCATCTCAAGGCTATTGCAAAGCCAGAACACCTGCGTAGAGGCTGCGCGGTCCATTATCACCCAAGTGGCTGAGTTTGCCGATACACATCCTAATTTTCTACTTCTGACCCCAACTCCTACCTTTCTAGCAGCGGTTACACTTGCGCTGCAAACATTCAAGAAGCCGCATAAGCGCATGGGCCGATCGGATGGAGAACTTGTAAGGATAGGATCCGATTATGTCGCTGAAAGATATCGGATCGTAGGGCAACACAATGAGTTCGTCAAGGGCGTGTTGGAATTGTCAGTCCGTGTGAACCAGGTCTTGTCTGGTGATAGCTCGACAGCAGAGACGCCGAGAATACCACAACAGCACTCGCAGGACTCAAGCCTGGACAAGATGTTATCGCCTAGTCAATTTGTAGATGCTGGAGCCGATTCTTTCGTATTCGATCCGTTGGAGTATTTCCAGGATCCGTTTCAGGCGATGCCGTTGGATCACTTTTGGGCGGTGATGGAGAGCGACTTTGCAACTATCGGCGATGGTATGTGCTAGGACGTTAAGAGGATAATGGAGAGGATTAGTCTGCTTTTAGAAGATACCCTAATGATTACTCATGTTATGTATGGCCTTTTAAAGTTTTGAACCGTTCGCGATTACCTGGTCTTTGTCGCAATGTTGTGGCGACTGCTGTGAGATCACTGGCTAGGAATGAGATGGCAAAGAATGGAGACATTGGACAAAAAGCTTCAGCGTTTCCCTGGGACCTGCTTGATATAAAACACCAAAAGATGATCTTCGTCGGTTCTAGACCCTTATGCACCGAGCCGAACCGTATCCGCTCGTCAACATACGATGATGATTAAGGTAACATCGGAAATGAGCGTGTCTGACCTGATCCTCCCATTCTGGCTGCACATGATGCACCAGTTCATCTCGCTTCATGACAGTTTTGCCGCACGGTAGGATCGACAGGCTGAAGTCGGTCCAGTGTAGACCCTGAGAGAATTATGAGATATTTAGTATATGATATTCACATAGTTCTTTGTGAGAACCCTGAAACCTAGCATACATGATGTCCAAAGCAGCCTGTCGATCGGCAGTTGGATCCGTGATACAACCATCGAGCACCTAAGAGCTTAACAAGCCAAACACGTAGGCTCGACTCAAGCTTTATTCAGATTGTACTATCCTAGGATCGAAAGAGACAGTGGAATTGCATTAGCATCATAAGTCTCCGGACGAAATGGGTACCGATTCAACGTTTGGCCGTAGGATATGGAGCCCTACAATTGAAGAGAGTCGGGACTAGCATCCAGCCGGTTAGCTTACACACCCAATTTAGAACATCTGACACAACTACAGAGTAAACTTGGAGTCTGTCGCCCCTCTTCTCATTCGAAACCGAGCTCGGTTCGGTGGGGGGTTCGGTTCGGGCTATTTTTCACACGCCTCCGCGATTTACTCACTAGTGTGACCCCAGATTCTCGTCCGCATGAGGATCAGCGGAGTGAACCAAAGGTTAGGTTCAGTGCATATAAAGGATTGAAGACTGCGACTTGCAAATTAGTTCATGCCAGAGCTCAACAACGAACTATCCTACTTGTTCATCACAAACAACACACATCAGCACAATGGCTCCTTCAGCAACTACCACCACCACTACACAAGAGCACCCTACGCTCACTCTTAGACCTGAGGGTCTTGAGCGTATCGTCATTGATGGTAATGACCGACGATATGGCGACTGGAGAGATGACCTCGTCCGCGATGGATACGCTGTCATTAAGGGCGCTATTCCCAGAGACCGAGCTCTGAGCTATGCCAACCGCATGTACGGTCTTCTTGAGAGCTTGTAAGTAAAACATTTATACATGATATAGAAGCTTGGATTAACAATGCAAAGTGGTCAAGGATACAACCGAAACGACCGATCCAGCGTTCACCCCGACAAGCTCCCCGTCATCAATGAGAAGGGCATGCTTTTGAACTACGCTGCAGCCCACGAGGACTTCGTCTGGGGTGTCCGCTCTGAGCCCGGTGTCGTTGGGGCTTTTGAGAAGGCCCTCGGCACTGAAGACCTCATCGTTTCCTTTGATGCTATCAACTATGGCTTCTCCAACCGAGAAAACCTACCCGCAAATAAGCCCTGGCCTCACCAGGATCAGGACCCCGACAAGCCTGGCTTCCGTTGCCTTCAAGGACTCGTTAACCTGCTGCCTAACGGGCCGAACGATGGTGGATTGATTGTCGCCAAGGGTGGACACCTCCTGAGCCAGCAATTCCACGATGAGATCCGTGGTACTGAAGAGCGCATCCCTGCCTGGACCCCAGAGTGGTACGGCTTCACGGACAAGGGCATGAAGTGGCTCGAGGATAACAACTGCGAGTGGTACAAGGTCGAGGCTGACCCCGGTGATCTGATAGTTTGGGATAGTCGCACTCCTCACTACAACGTTCCTGTGAAGGGAAACCAGGATCGTTTCGCAATTTACACTTGCTTCATGCCCGTTTCTGAGGCAACCCAGGAGGATCTCATCCGTAAGAAGGATGCTTTTGAGCGCAGAATTGGCACTACACACTGGCCTAACGCGCGCCATGTCGGATCCAGCGAGGCCAAGAGGAATGGTAAGCCTGACCATATCGTTCGCGACAGACCTCTGCATGAGCCACAGCTTAGCGAGCGGGCCTTCAAGCTGACGGGTATTCCTTACATCAAGGCTGAGGCCAGATAAAGAAGGAGATTGGATAAATATGAATTAGTTCTTAGTTCTATGTAGTATAACGAAATGCATCACTCTTTTGATATGATCTACCGACAAACTTCTGTAAACAAATTTCTGTGGCATAGTAATAGACGCTTTAATGTCAAGTTCGCCGAACGCAGCCAAGCGGAAATTGGAGATTACAAGATTGGTGCGCGTTTCAAAGACTGGCGATTGTACACTAGACTATGTAATTCCTCTAGAATAAATAAATAATCTATGATAGAGCACTAGTTAAACCACCCCGTAAAGATCAAGATTGAGATTATTGACTCAATTGATGAATTGATGTGACTGTGCGCTGCTTCCTGGGTGATCCATCTTCCGTACCATGATGTCTCCCCGCAAAATGTCACTCCAGACTAGCCCCCGGTCTTGGCTGGAGGGTGGTTGACAATTCAACCCAATTCATCTGCTCTAAATCCGTTGGCTGACGAATGTATAACTAAAAATCTCCATTCGTCACGGCAATTGCCTCGGGTGATATTTGAGGGGTTCAGCCATAATCGGCTTGGCTTTGACTTGGCTTTCAGTGGTCTTCGGTTCGTGCATCTCGGTTCGGATACGGTTCGCCAAACCCGAACCTAGCGGATCATAGCGTCGTTCAAACAGGACCCTTGGCACGGGCGTATAAGATGCAACCAGCAGGGGCAAGTTGAGCTCATCAATACCAAGAAAACGGAACTATTCACAAATTAATCATGGGAAGTCTACCCGATCTACACATCGTTATTGTTGGTGGCGGAATCGCCGGCCTAGCCACTGTAAGTTCTCCCAAGATATAACCAGAGTCGAAGCTAAATGGTTCTAGGCTTGTGCTCTAAGACACCCTAACAGACGCATCACTGTGCTTGAGCGCTCTCGTCTTCTTCGTGAAGTCGGTGCTCTCATTTCTCTCCAGCCAAATGCTAGCAAGATTATCACCAAATGGAAACTTGATCAATTTCTTGAGAGCGCAGAGCCTCAGATTGATCAAGGATTCAGAATTTTCGACGCTAATGGCAATTTGGTGAGAGAACTTCCTTTCCAAAAGGGGCAGTTTGGTGCAGATCGTGTCCTCTATCACAGACAAGATCTGCAGTCTGCTCTTGGTACTGCAGCGGCCAGCGAACTGATCCCAGGAAACCCTGTCGAGATTCGAACTGGTTGTCAAGTGGCGAGCGTTGACTGTGAGGACGGTCTTGTGAAGCTTGACTCCGGGGAAGAAGTCCGAGGAGACGTCATCATTGGAGCAGATGGCATTCACAGTGCTGTGAGAACAGCTGTTGTGGGGGAGAAGAGAGAACCCTTACCAACTGGAACATCAGCATATCGAATGCTGATACCCACTGAGAACTTGAAGGGCCTCACTCTACCCGACAAAGTTCTTGACCCTGCGGACCCCAAAACGACCATGATCATGGGTCATGACAGGAGAATCATTATGGGACCTGGAAGAGGAAGCAAACTCTATGGTATTGTCGCCTTGGTGCCAGACGAGAAGCTTGCAGAGGAGAGCTCGGATAGCTGGGTAGCACCCGGCAGTATTGAGAAACTCTTAGAAGCATACTCAGATTTCCCATCCTGGCTACATGACATCTTCAAGGCAGCACCAGACATCGCACTCTGGCAGCTCCGCGACATTGATCCTCTACCAAATTGGGTCAAGGGTCGTGCCATTCTCATTGGCGACGCAGCACACGCCATGTTACCCACACAAGGCCAAGGTGCTTCCCAGAGCATCGAAGACGCAGAAGCTATTAGCGCTTTCTTGTCGGAAGTCCACTCGAGGGAGCAGGTCGGGGAGGCTTTGAAGAGGGTATTTGCAGCGAGATATGACAGAGCTACATTGATTCAAAAGTTCAGCAGGGAACAAGCGAAGCCAGCGACGGATGGTGTCAGCAAGGAGATTAAGCTGGACCCTGCGCAGTTCATGAAGTATAATAGTGATTATGATGGGGCTGCGGATTGGGAGCAACGGCAAAAGAACGGGACCGCGGTTCCGTAATGATGAGAAGGACGGAGTGATAGTAACGACAATTGAATATTAGAGATATTTACGAGTTTGCAATGCTATGGTTCAATTCAACATCTCTGTAGTGCTTTATTATGAGTGTGTAATATAATGGTTAGTTCTGGTCGAATCATGTTTGCAGGTGGAGTCCTCTCACGATTTGATATTATGGCGACCTTTTTAGACTTAGCTTTTAGGCACTTTGTTTTCAGTATCCTAAGGTTTAGACGTCAAGGTGTCTCTCATGGTCTAAGGTTAGGCAATATATCTCAAGGAGCATTCGGAAGAATTTAACTCCGTCAATGCGTATCAAACCGAAGGGAAATGTAGATCTCGATCAACAACAAACTTCCATTCAAATCAACTATCAAGCTCATACAGTCATAAAGCTATTCTAATAAGAAAGTAGCACCCCACGTGATTATATAATATTTCTGGTTGTGGTTACTCGTTCTTGGCCTTATCCACAGCCCATCGAGTGGTGAACTGTCGAATCTTCTTACCCCAGATAAAAATGAAGATCCCAATGACACCAAAAGCTCCTGTGAGACCTCCAAAGACTGCGAAAGCTCCGTCGTAGCCGTTTCTGTCAATGAAGGGGGAGATGCCGTAGGAAACGCCGAACGACATAACGCCGCGCATGGCGCAGATGATGACAAGCAGAGGACCAGCGCGCTGAGGATAACTATCCAAAAGATATGTAATAGCGACGATATTAGCTCCAACAAAGGCGAAATAATAAGCTGGGAAACGTTAGAAAACTGTTAGAATGAAGAGAGTGTTTGGTGACATACCGGCGACGGCCCAGACGAAGACAAACCAGTGGTAGTTCTCGGGATGGGCTGCTCCCAGACCATACAAGACAGCGGTAAAGACACCGACGACAATAGGGAAGGCAAGAGGAATGATGCGAACCTCAGGCTCGTGGATGCCGTTTCGACGGTTGGCAAACCACTTGATGAGGAGATCGGAGCCATAGCCGAAGCAGGGAAGGGCGACCAAGGATGTCACGATTTGACCAGCATTGACATAGCTAGCTGAAGACTGGGGCCAGTTGTAGGGAGGGCTTGTAACGATATGACCGTATGTGGTACCAATGGCGATGTTGACACCAAGTGTGAGACCGTTGAGAAGCAGGGCCCACATGACGTTGGGGAAGAGCATAAGACTAAAGGTTTGCTAGCAAGGGTTAGTAAGGTCGAGACTGAGATAGACCTGAGTAGCTTACAGTAAAGATCTCCACCACCTTGTTCCATTCAGGCTCGCCGACCCAGAGTCGCATGTCAGATCGCCAGGTACGGGGAGCAAAGTTGATGTAGTCAAGTTCCGGGCGCTCGGTGCAGACAGTAACAGTGGCCTCATCGTCTGAGCTACCACCGGCTTGGTAAGATGCATTGGATCTCGGGTACTTGGTCTCAGGTACGAAAAAGACGGTGAAAACCAAGCAGACTCCTGAGAGAATGGCACCGAGACCGTACCACCACCCGGGGGTAATTGCTTCGGCGATAGGACCGGCAAAGATGGTAAAGACGGCTGTGGCGATAGTCTGGATGGTCTGTTGAATCATCATGCAGCGACCTCGCTCATGGAGGAAGAAGATTTCCTGTTTCTTGTTAGATATGCCTTGCACGTGTACCAGTGAATGAATCTATTTACCTGAGTGATCATGGGAACAAGAGCCTCGCTTTGACCAGCAGACAGTCCAAGAATGACACGTCCTGCGAGATGCCACTCGTAGTTGGTGGCACCAGCACACAAGCCAGCGCTCATGATCATGATGATTGTAGCTCCGATGAGAACGATTCGTCGACCGACCGCGATTCCGAGTGGCATACCGATGAGGTTTCCGATGCCCCTGCGAGGGAGTTAGCCATGTCACTGGTACTGAGATGATAGTTGGGCTTACATGAAAAGGGTGGGATAGGTCATCAGATGGGTGATGTCGGCATAACCCTTACCGGCAGCCTCATAGGCTGGAATATAGAAGCCCAGAAGACCTCCAAATCCTGATACGAGGGCAAGACCGATTGTCGAGACTTTTGTTGCGTCAGTCCCAATTTCCGACGATCGTAGTTTCAGTAGGGTTGCACTCACAAAGCGAGATGATAATGAGGACAACTGCCTTTTGCCACATCTTCATGTTCAGGGGATCTTATTGAGTCAGCACTTTAATTAGATCTCAAACAGGGACAGAGTCCTACCTCGAGGGTCCGCTGTAGGCGTAGGAATGAAGACAGTCTTGCCCTCGGTGAGCTTGACTGTGCCGCTGACCTCGACCTTGGACTTGGAGACCTGGATCACATCCAGAGAATCCCTTTCGAGATGCTCGACATGATTGATGTCGGTCTTTGTGTCCATGATGTCGGAATTGATGCTGTGAGTGTCTGAGTGTTGAAGAGGTTTGCTTGCTGATGAAGCTGAGAAAAGGATTCGCCAAAACGACGCCATTGCGAGGGCTTTATAGATAATTGACACACGGAGCCAAGAGATAACGAGAGGAAGGGGAAAAAGAAAGACGACTAGGAGGTGTGATTGTCCTTCGCTGGACAAAGCTTGGCCCTTGGCTTAGTGCAATCCATCCCCCGCAAAACCTTGTTTCCCCGCAGGACCACATCCCGAAGTCTTGGGTGTCTTTGCGTAGATGAAGCTGGTTAGACCCACGACGAACCGAGATCCGCCACCCTAGACTCTGCCCCGGATTATACCCCGGATTCTGACTGCTGAACCGAACCGAGTCTCGACCCTTACTGTGGCTTTCCACTAAACAACCCCCATGCCAAGTTTCTGGGCTTGCGCGGCCTATCACGAGATATCAATTGGAAAAGGAAAAGATATTGCTGATATGCACGTTCATGCATGGTAATATGCAGTTGTAGTCTAAACTGACGTCGAGATAACACAACTCCAGGATTTTGCCAACAGCCAGGGAGAGCGTATTGTTTAGCTATTATCCTAAGATTGATCATGATCATTCAAGGCCTACTCTACTGACTGTCTTCATCTTATCCAGTGTCGGACCAGAAATACATCAAACAAAGTAGAGAACATAGAGTAAGATGAATTTCGTGTGTATTGTAAATGACTATAATACTGAATAAGATCTTTTTATGATCTGAACTATCGATGCGCATCTAAATCAAATTCCTGTACCCGTTTCCTTACTCGTCATAAGACTTGACACCAGCCAATCTCAAGATTTGATCCGTCACCTCAGGCTTCTCAAATGGCTCTGTACGGTACTTGGGGCAAATCTCTCCATTTCTCATTGGCTTCTCCTGCGCGATACGGATGTTGCTGGAAAACAGTTAGCAATGTCAAATCATAAGAGATACGAGTCACCTACCAGTGAGGCCAGTGAGTAGTGCCGGTGTATGTCTCAAAGCAGTAAGCCTTGGCCTTGAGGGCCTCCTCTGTGGCAAACTTCCTTGGTGTCATGCAGACGTACTGGACGTGGCGGATCTGCTCGCCTTCGGGGAAGCGGGCGTAGTGCCTTGATCTGTCAGTTCTAGGCCATGTAACGGCGTTGAGAGACTCACATCGTGCGACTGTCCCACAAAACAAGATCACCAGGGTCCATGTTGACCTTGTACATCTCACAGCCTCTTTCCTCAAACCACTTGACGTCCTTCTCACTGAAAATGAACAAGTCCATGTACTTGATCTCAGGAGGCGGGGCGTCCTCGTGGTCTGCAGATTCGCGCTTGTGAGCGAAGAACTCGTTGAACAGCTTGGATGAGCCCTTCATGAGCATTAATCCGCCATCCTTTTCTCCGTTAGGGGCGAAGTTAATGAGTCCCTGAACTGCTTGCATTCTGTTTTGGTGTTAGTTGAGGTCAGATCGAAATTGGGTGGGGGTGTTGGTGGTGCGGCCACGTCTCCCGACCCGCGCATCGCAACACCACGAATAAGAAAGAAATAAAATACTCACCCCTTCCGTTCTGGGTTCTGATCGCAGTGAGGCCAGGGGCTCCAAGCGATGTCCTTTCGGTTCGGCATAGAGACGTTGAGGCCGTCGAAGGAGCAGAGAAGTTCGTTTGTGCCCCAGAGCTTCTCGAAGACCTCAACCACCTTGGGCTCGGTTCGCGCCTCCCAGGCCATCTTCTCATGGGTAGCACCGTATCCGTAGTACATACCACCCTTGAAACTGACAGGGAGGTGCTCAGCTGTCCAGGTTTCGGGCTTCTTTTCATCAAAGCCAAGTTCGAACTTCTTCAACCACTCAATCTGCTTATCGCAGTAGTACTGGGCTTTTTCAGGGCTGATAACATTCTTGATAAGAACGCAACCATTCTTGTGGAATTCGTCTCGCCAATCGCCGTAAACGACGTTGGGGTCAAACTCAACCAAGTCCTTGGTCTCGAATTGAGCAGCCACCGTTTGAGTGGGCTCAACTGTGGTTGTTGTAGACATATTGAGAAAAGATGAGATGAGTTTAGAGTAGTTTAGAGTAGTTTAGAGTAGTTTAGATGAGTTCAAAGAAGTTTAGAGAAGTTTAGAAGATGATTGTCAGTGCTGTGTTGAATGTTGATGATGAGAAGCTAAGAAGACATTGAGGCTGAAGCTAGTTATATTTCTGATTCGGACACCAAAATGAGGAGTTACGGGGCAGAAAGAGCCCTAATCGGCTCGGAGTCGATCTTGGTGGTTGAAGATGCAAGATTCCAGCATTTCTTCGGTTCGGCTGGTTACGGTTCGGTCCGGACTCCAAGTGCCTCCTCTTCTAGTCGGATAATGTCTCAAGTGATCCTAGCAAAAAGCGTAAACCGAGGCGGCGCTATTGGAATTGGTACGGGGCATCAATCAAATGATATTGAGGGAGCCAATCGAAACGAATCAATTAGGTATTGGGTTCCCACTTTGCTAATGCATGATCGAAATGCATTGCAGTTCCGCGATCGCTTCCCCTCATCTTGATCCTACCCCGGATGGAACCCCGTGGGGAGGGGACTTTTAGCCCGAACCGACCCTGGACGAATGCGGGCAATTGTCACTCGTTAGGACCTTGCAACTCCACACGAGTGAGTTTGTACGCGATACCTATCGTTCGGCCGAGGAGCTTAAAGACAACTCCAATCTCTTGCCACAAACCAGCCAGTCAAGTCAATCAATTACCGCATTCACCAATTCATACAATTCGATTGATAGAAGACAATTTACTCTACCCAAAACAAAAGACTTTTGATCTTCTTCATTATCATCAACCTTGAGGCGATTCGCCTTCGCATCCCCTCCTCTTCTCATACTCTACCTACCTACCAAGATCAGCCAAGATGCCAGCCCCTGTTCAAGTCGCTTTCAAGCCTTTAAATAAGCCTGAGGTCGGTGACAATGGCTATGTTGAACAGACAATCGGCAAGACAGAGGTCCTGAAAAAGGGCTCTGCACCTTTCAACGCCAGAACCTTAGACTCTGATATCCGTATCGACCACGATGTGGAAGTTATCGTTCGCGATGGCTGCCGTCTGTATGTCGACGTCTATCGGCCAACGGGAAGTGAAAAGGTGCCCGTCATCGTCTCTTGGTCTCCTTACGGAAAGAAGTACTCGGCCATTGACATGATCTTCAATGTCTGTGTCTGGGCCTGCTGCTTGACCAAAGACGATGTTAGTGGTTTGGAGAAGTTTGAAGGTCTGGACCCTGCTTGGTGGGTGAACCAAGGCTATGCTATTGCCCATGTTGATGCTCGAGGAGCTGGAAACAGTGATGGCGATGCTGTCTGTATGGGTTCCCAGGAAGCAGAAGATGCTCATGATGTTATTGAAGCTTTGGCTAAGCTCGATTGGTGCAACGGCAATGTCGGTATGGCCGGCAACTCATATCTGGCGATCATGCAATGGCAAGCTGCTGCACAGAACCCACCATCACTCAAGGCTATCGCACCCTGGGAGGGCTCTGGAGATATCTACAGAGAGCAGTTCTGTCGTGGCGGATTTTTCACAATGAGTAACTTCGATCTTATAACCACACTGGTCATCAAAGGTCAACATGGCGTGGAGGACTTTTCGGAGATGTATCGGCGCAGCCCCTTAGCCAACGCTTACTGGAACGACAAGCGTGTCGACTTCAGCAAGATCAACATCCCCACCTTTATTACCGGCTCTGATCTGAGTCAGATTCACACTATGGGTGCAGTGAGAGGCTGGATGGAGCTAGCCAGTGAGAACAAGTGGATCAAGTGGTGCGGACACCAAGAGTGGTTTGAGCTGTACGGCGTCAAGGAAAGCTATCCTGAGCTTAAGGTATGTCATCAGAAGACGATGTGGAACGAAACGCATGACTAACAATTCTGCAGAAATTCTTTGACAAGTACCTGAAGGGTATTGACAACGACTGGGAAGACACACCTCGAGTCCGCTGGACAACACTTCAATTCGACGAAGGAAAGGTCAAGAGTAACATTGAGCTTCCTGACTTCCCAGTTCCTAACACCGACTATCGTTCTTTCTACTTGGGAGATAGCGCACTACTCGATTCTGCGCCATCTGCTGGTGTGTCAACATACAACTCTGAGGATCGTTGGTCCATTTCCAAGTTCAAGTACACATTCGACAAGCACACACGGATCATTGGAATGCCCAAGGCAGAACTCTACATGAGCTGTGATGACGACGATGATATGGTTGTTTTCTGTCAAGTGCGCAAGCTCGACAAGGCAGGCAAGGAACTGAGCCATCTTCAATTCCCTATCGAAAAGACACCTGTTAAGGCCATCTCGGAAATGGCCGAGAAGGAAAAACAAAGTCTTACGCTACATAACGGAGCCATGGGTATTCTACGGGCCTCTCAACGGAAGATTGATGCCACGAAGTCGATACATCCTCAGTTCCCCTTCCACCCTCACGATGAGGTACAAAAGGTCCCCAAGGGTGAGATTGTCAAGCTTGAGATTGGCATTTGGTGTATGGGTGTGGACTACGAGGCTGGCGAGAGTCTACAGCTGGATATCCTGGGACAATACCCCGGATTTAATGAGGTTGCTGCATTTTCCAAGCCAAGACCAGACCACGAGAAGAACAAGGGCCAGCATAAGATTCACTACGGTGGAGACCACCCTAGCCGACTTATCCTGCCTATAGTCTAGATACTGAACGAATAGACCTCGGTAGCAATAGAATATGATTTAAACAGCAAATGGATCCTCGTTGGGATCAGTGTTGCGTACATACTCGGATCCGTTAGCTGTATCGTCCGCAACTTCTTGTCCATACTGATCAGCGATAAACGCATAGGTCATGTCAATACCAGCTGAAATGCCTGAGGCTGTCCAGATGTTTCCATCTACCACCCATCTAGCCTTTCTTGCCCACTTGACATTGACACCTTGGCTCAAGACCTGGAATTATCAGTGAGAGCCTCGAGCACATTGTGAATCACATAGCTTACCCAATCGAAGGCTAGCTTGTTGCTGGTAGCATTCTTGCCATCAAGAAGTCCCGTCTGAGCCACAATTACACTTCCCGTGCAGACAGTCAAGAGATATCTCAGCTTCGGATATCTCTCTTTAACAAACTCCCGCACTCGCTCGGTATTCTTTGGATCTCTGGCACCAAAGCCACCCGGCACAATCAGAACCTCGATGTCTTCCGGAGCAGTGTCATATGTATGAGTTGGGACAACACTCTGCCCAATACAAGCCGAAATGCCCTCTGACTGAGTTGAGACTGGTTCAAGCGAAGTGTGAAGAAGCGAGAGTTCAAAATGTTGTCGTCTGGATGTCCAGTTCAGGGTATCGAGAGGTCCGAAAACATCGAGAGCTTGAAAGCCTGGGAATAACGCGACAGCGTATTTCGTAGGAGGAGACATTTTTGGTTCAGATTGAGACCTGCTTCAAGACGTGTTCGTGAGATGCGATGAGTCTTATATCGTGGCTTGTTAGTGAGGGGTAGCGCTGTAGCACCATCGTCGCACCGGATTTGTCAGCATACGAAAAAGCCAACGCCGAACACGGCTCTCAACTTTAGAGTCATAAAAATAAATTACTTAAAGCAAATAAATAAAGTGACCAATTATTTGGTCTCTTATGAGTCACAATCGAACTTCAGAGAGAGGATGTTGCGGTGAACAAATCTAAGTCAATCACAATGCGTTTTCATTTTTAACCGCATCGGTAGATATCTATAGTCCGGACCCTCTCACTTCGCACCAGTATTCTCGAGTTCACCCTCCGATATCCTTTTACCTGTGTCTTCCTTCCTCGTGCTCATCTTACCCTTCGGCACCTTGGTGAGCCAAAACAGCAAAGGTGCTGCCGCCATATTGAAGATAATGTAGACCCAGAATATGCCGAAATTCCTCCACCGATCATCATAATCTGCACTTACCGTCTCCAAGAAGATATTGGTATCGTTGCCACTACAGAAGACACATTCAGTGGTTGAACCCATACTATCCGGCGTAAGATAGCCATCAAAGGCCTCTATGTACGGCGCAAGGTATGCTGAACAGTTCATGGACGGTGGTGGGGAGAAATGCAAGTATTCCTCAGCAGAACAAGAGATGTGTGAGTTGCCGAGACCAACAGAGAGGACGCCAGAGAAGAAGTAAGTAAAAGGCGATACCCTGTACATGAAGATCCAGAACCCAGGCATAGCTTCAGGCGAAACAAGAACTCTGCGTTATTATCAGTATCTGATCCTGTGCCCTGGGTTACAGGACTTACCCGCAGAAGATAAGAGACAAAGAGTGCAGTAGGTTGGTCAAATTTCCAGCTGCTTCAGCATTTCCTACAGCAGACAGGACCATGTTCGTAAAGGTTCCTGCAAAATTCATGAATGCGAGGATGAACAAAAACATGAGCGCTTCTCTCTCGGGTCCCTCGTTTGCTTCCAGAGCATTATGTCGAAGGCCAATCGGGTAATACCACGATAGAAATATGAGGAGTGCTGATACAGAGTTCCAAGGGATCTCAACAAGTAGGTTGGAGAGTACAAATACCTGCCATGAATATGTCTTGGATGGGTTTTCGCGAGACTGGTAGAGAGCCCGCTGAGCATCGTAGTGTGGCATAATTTGGGAGCAGACATTGGCAAAAATGACGAGAAGCATGAAAATGGCATACATCTGGTTCTGTAGCCCGTGAAGGGAATTGGATAATTGCCAGAACGAGAAGCCAATAAAAAGTGCCTGCTTCAAGTTAGAGGCCTATGCTAAAAAAAAAAAACGATGAGGAGAAGAAACTCACACTGAAAAGACAAAGTGCAACCTTGGAGTAAAGGTAGGAAGGCGTACGCCAGTATTGCTGGAACACTCGCTTCAGCACAACGGAGAGTTGTGTTATAAACGGTGCTGCAAATGGGCGCAATGCATCCACGTCGCTCGATCCTGTGACATGAGTGGCCAATTGCGAAAGCTCTGCCTTCTTCATGGCGAGCTCAGCTTTCACTGCCTCTCGCTCCGGGGAGTCGTTCCAAACAGAAGGCCAGTCCTGTTCACTACCAGAACCAGCGATCTCAAGCATCCATTCTGCTGGGTTCTCGTCTTCGCCACAAGGGCGCGCTCCATTGCGTTCAAAGTAGCCTGTCATAACCTTTGATGAAGGGCCGATGTCACCAAAATACATCGTCTTACCACCCATAGCCAAGAAGAGGAGACGGTCAAATGATTGGAAAAGATGGGCTGATGGTTGGTGGATTGTGCAAAGGATAGCTTGGCCATTGTCTGCCATCCTTCGAAGGAGTTGGCATATGGACCATGCTGTCTGGCTATCAAGCCCTGGGTGGTATCAACGAGTCAGTGTCTACCTGGCTATAGGAGATCGATTGGAGACTTACCTGAAGTGGGTTCGTCGAGAAACAGCAGTAGTGCAGGTTTCGCTGCAAGCTCAACGCCGATAGTTAAGCGCTTTCTCTGTTCAATGTTCAGACCTGGCACAGTTAGTATGGAGACTAATTGACTGCGGTTGGAAAATAATCTTCTAAGCTTATAAGAAGAACAAGGTAGATAATCTAAAGCTCAGCTAAAGCTTGTATAAGATATGCAAATTATTTCGTCTCTTATGCTTTGGCGATCAACCTTCCTCATACGTCACTCACCTTCGCCCGGGACTCCAACGATAGCATCAGCATAGGAATGCATCTCAAGAGTATCGATGACCTGTTCCACGTACTCAAGCTTCTCCTTGCGCGGAGTAGCTCGCGGCTGTCGAAGAAGTGCACTAAATGTCAGTGCTTCCCGAACAGTGGTAGTGGAAAGGTGGAGATCCTGTTGTTGTACATATCCAGTCTTACGTTGGAACCCTGTGTCTCGAGGTCGACCATTGACGAGAAACTCGCCATCAACAACACCAACACTCGTGCGATTGGCCAACACATCAAGCAAAGTGGTTTTACCAGCGCCCGTGATGCCCTAGTACCTTCGTTAGTGCGTATCTTCATCCTTGACTATGGGGTACATACCATGAGCGCCGTCAATGTTCCAGGCTTGACCCAACCATCCACCTGATGGAGTAGCCGTCGGGTCTCCTTCTTGATCTTGATGTCATATGTGACATCGCTCCACTGGAAGACCGCGGTCTGCTTCTCGAGCCCGACAGGAGGACCGAGAGCTGCTTTCTCATTGGCGAGGATGCCCACGGAATTCTCACCGAAGGAAGCTGTTTCTTCATCGGACTTTGACTGAAGGTGTGGCATGTTACTTCTCCGAAAGATCAAGACTTCGCCCTTTGACTTCTTAGCGGAGATGTACTCGGTAGCCACTAAGTAGACAGCACAGCCGAAGATCATTAAAACAAGCATGATGCCAAAGTTTCTGTCAATTATGGTCAGCGAAACTTCCGCTGATGCTCTGACGCCGCGACCTGCCTCCATAGATGACTGTGATGGTATCCAAAGTTCACTGAGAGGTATGCGTCTCCATCGACAACACTTGCACCAGCGGCGGCTCCAGTTGTTGCGCAGATCCTCTCAGCAGATGAGATGCCTTCGTAGCCAGGACCTTGTGGGACAAACCTCGAGCATTCTATGGTGCGGTCATGAAACTGTCTCTGTAAGCTTGGAAGGTCCCCATCCTTTCAAAGTTGAACTCACCTCATTGATCATTAAAGCCTCGAATGCGTACGCAACCGGCTGAGAAATGTTAGCATCCACATCAAGTTTGGCATGCGTTCTGAAAAGACACTGACGTTAAGATAATTCAGCCATCGGAACCAGGGAACCATGTCCTTAATGGGAATTGAGAAGCCGGTGTAGATAGCCAAGGTGAGACAAAAGAGGGAAGCAGGAGCAAGCGCCTAACATTGTCAGCTTTAATCCTACTAATGAATGTTATAAAGGATATCCTCTAAACTCTTAGGCGATGAAACAAAGTAGACTAAAAACTATTCTAAGCAGATCATAAACTGACTAAATAATCTCGTCGCTTATGATCTCATCGGCCAAGCCTTCAATCACCCGTGCTAAGCTCGGGAGGATTCTTACCTCGGGGAGTGATCGAGACAGTGCACCTATGCAACGAAAGTACATGGACATTGTCAACGTGCAAGTGAAAGTGAATAGCAAGAAGACAAAGAAGTGACCAGGAGTACGTCGTAGGTTCGTCATGAAGTAAAGCACTACGTTGAAAGTGAGAGATGTAAGGACTTTGTTGGGCAGGTCACAAATCATGGAGGCTTAAGAGAATTAGCATGGACAGAGAATGTAAAATACTTCAGCGTTGCACTTACCAACAGCTTCGGTAAACGGATGATAGAAGGCATACTTCTTGTGCTTCTCAACTATAGGTCTTTGCGCATAAAGCGTCATGATCTGCTGGATGTGAGATGGGTCTATTATAGCGAGTGAATAGGCATACCTCAAGTGCGCTGGCGAATGCTGCCAGAAGAATCCCAAAGAATAGCAACGCCCCACGACTGTAAAGCGAATCGGTCGTATTGGGAAGGTTGTAGAAGATACTGCCAACCACAAGTGCCATGATAGCATTGAACAGAGAACCAATGATCACAAGCGTCGCATTTGATCGCAATGATTGGAAGGCTCGTTGTACGCAGAGCGCGATTTGCTGTGGAACGGAGATGACATAGGGTGACTTGACACGCCTGAGAGTATGGTTAGCCCTTCATACTTGAGACCTTCCTCTGTTGCCACATTGACTCAGAGTAGCCTCGGATTTAGAACAGGATTGGACTTACTGTGATGATGCCTTCATAGCCTTGCGAAAATGCCTAAAAGCATCTAGCGACGGCCCTCCGATAGGGTACTGCTTGTTGAACACATCGATCTCCTGTAGCAAGATCTCTCGTTCTTGGCTACGCTTCCATACTGTCGCGAACTCGTCTGGCGTGGAAGGCGTCTTACCTTCGAAGCCAGGTCGTACACGTCGCTCCAACGGATTAGTGAGTGAAGTGAGAAAGTCAGCTGTTACCTGTCGTGATGCACATTCGAAGCCCAGATTGACAAAGAAGTCCTTTGCCGTATGAACGTTTCCGAAATAAATCTGGCGTCCTTCGTAGAGTACCACAACCTTGTCAAAGGTCTACATAGATCATCAGTGAGCAGGTGGGAAGCTGAAGAGTGATGGACTTACATCGTAAATAGACTGCGAAGCTTGATAGACACTAACAAGGGCCGTTGCTCCGGTGAACTTTGTCGAGGTTCGCAATGTTCGTACAAAGTCAAGAGCGGTCGCACTGTCAAGGCCGCGGGTACTGTTATCCCAGCATTGTAGTGTACTGCCTCCGATGGCACTATCGCAATCATAAGTCTGTGATATCGTCGTAATGCTCCCTTGTAGGACTTACACTTCAGCGATACTAACACGCTTACGTTCGCCTCCAGATACTCCTCGGATGAAATCATTGCCAACCTATTTAGACCGTAATTAGACCATGATTAGGCTAGTGGACTAAGAGTTAGGAAAATTGTACTTGCAATCGTGTCAACAGTATGACTCAAGCCAAAAGCCGCCATTACAACATCACGCAGATGTGTCACGTATGTCTAAGCCAACAGCGTCAGCTTTGCTACAACGAAGATTGCTATGAAAAATACTGGAATTAAATACCTTGCGAGTTATGTCATCTATAAGTGTACGGGGAGCCTTCGAACCATCAGTGAGCGAATCTTAGGAAAGCCAATCTTGTTCATACCCTTGCCCTGCCAGCGAATTCGAGAGTCTGTCCCACGGTCAACTGAGGAAAATGCGAGTCATTCTCTGCTTGGTAAATGCATTCTCCTCTGAAGTCCTTGTGCATAATATCCTGAGGAATACCTTGGTAATTCAGCTGCGATTCCTCCCCAATCTTGAAACCACTAGTCTCGCCAGAAATGGTCTTTAGGAATGTTGAGCAGCCACTGGGCGACAAATCAGCATTCTATTTTTAACCATCAGTTAGTCCTTTACCTTCCGGGTCGACCGAGGACTAGAAGCATCTCTCCGCTCCTAACTAAACCTTCAAAGTCTCTCAGAATCTGGATCTTGGCAGACTCGCCCTGGCTCATCAGCTTCTTAGCAAACTTGACTAGCTCCAAGGGATAATTGCCAAAGGTCTTTTGGTAGTCAGTGGCCTCGCCAACTCCGTGGGCGGAGAGGTCCTTATAGGCGACACCAGCGACACCGTGAGGGTATTTCTCTGGGTCACGAGATGTGATGCTCATGACAGCTTGCAACCAAGCAGCGATGCTGAACTCGCTTGAGTGCGGGTCAAGGGCAGGGTGGTCAGAGCCTGAGAAAGGGTTGAGGGGTTTGTTGTCTTGCTGCTTGAGCTCCGAAGAGATAGACTTGGCAAGGACTGTCAGGCGCTCTTCTTCTTCGCCCGTGAAGGGGGAGAGGATCGTAGACTTGACCTGTTCAGGCATAGTCTGAACCGCACCTTGCGGCATCTGAACAGGTTGAGCAGCCACTACCTCTTCGGTCTTGGTGTCGATAATTGTCTCTTGGAAGTAACTGGGTTGGCCATTCTCGTGGACGACCTTCATGTTGGGATTCTTCAGGTACTCGCCCATGGGAGCACTGGTCCATTCGCCATTTGCCATGCGAGCAACGCAGCAGTGCCAAGGTGTTGTGAAGCCAGTGTTGGTGTTGAGCAGACTCATGGAGATCTTGTGTTCTCCAGTGGAATGATGGATGGAGAGTCGCAGGTGGTTCGGGAAACCATTCTTGACAGCACCTGCAAAGGCCTGAAGGGCATTGAGTTAGTCACTACGACTAGTATTGGAAGTCGATGGATGTGGAGACTTACATATCCTCGGATGAGCATCTGCTTAGCAAGATATCTCACATCCCTTCTGTACTCATTGGCACCACGACCATTCCCGACAGGGAAGATGTGTTTGAGATCAGATTCGAGGAATCGGCGATAGCCAAGGTATGTCATCATGGTATCTGGGTTGTCTTTGATCTCTTGGTCGATATCAATGTCATCCTTGCCAAAGCGATTGAGGAAGGCTCGACGGAAGTTGGTAGCGTTGGCGACATAGGCAATCTCCTTCATGTCAGGAGGCATAGGGAAGTCAATCAAGTCCTTGATTCTGGAGAAGCCGATGTGCTCGAACTTGGCAGAAGACATCTTGCGGAGGGCTTGTCCGTAGGCCCATGTGTCGCGGTCGGAGATACTCAACAAGTCTTGAGAATGTTAGGAGGCCTCTATGAGATAACTTCTAGTGACTACATACCGTTGTAGACGATACCATCCGAGATGATTATGCATTGCGCTCCAGGTGGGTAGATCTCTTTGATACGAGCACACATGGTGTTGAGACGGCCAAGGGCAAGCTCTTCGGCCTTATCGGGCAGGATACCAAACACCTTGTAGGCTTTGTTTGCTGACTTGAAGGGGAAGGCAGGTAGGCACATATCAACCCGAGTCCCGGCGGCGACGAACTTGTTCACAACGGCCAAGAACTTCGGCCTTCCAGTCTCGAGTCTCTCCTTGCTGTCATTGAACTTATTCAAAGCATAGTCAAAGATGATATCGAGAATCTTAAACGAGATATCAGTAACAGAAGAGTCTACCTCGGTCTGTTCAGACACAGAACCATCTGCAGGGAGAGTTTCTGCTTGGGACGTTTCAGAGTGCTCGAGCACAGAGTCGGCAGCGACTGGTTTTGAAGGTACAGCCATTGTGTTTGTGTTGGTATGGAGAAAGCCGGATAAGACGGGAAGATCCGCAGAAGAGAAAGAAAACAAATGGTTATGTGAAGATCACTGCAGGTGACACAGCAGCCGCAAGCGTTGATGTCTCAAAGAAGGTAAATGGCTTTGTGGATTGATCGCGGTGGAGTCTGGAGATCTTCGAAGTTTAAATGAAAGTTTTGTTGTCGATCCGTTCTAAAATAGTCACCTCGAGTCTCGTGAATCACGGCGATGCCAAATACTCAGCCTGGCTTGTAAAACCTTGGCCTTATTCGAAGCGGGCGAAGCTCTGATCAGGCCTCGAAATGATGAAATAATCTTAGCTAAGGATAAAAGATGAAAATAGTCACCGATGACACAACTTCGAAAGTGATAGCATACAGGTCGATCAACAAGTAGGAGTTCACAGATGAGGCAGTTGCTGAAAGGGTCTCACGAAGTGGGTGTAGAGGCGAGGAGTCAGAAACACAAGATGACACAGGACATATTCATCCGGGAGCTAATTAGGAAGAAAGTGCCCAGAGAGGTACGACATGATCCTTCAGCTGGGCTGAGTTTGAGCACATTGACCACAGACTCGGTGAGCAAGTTACGTTACGCAATCACCACACTCCTATCTCTAAGCACCATGTAATAGCGGGTGCCTCAGCCGGATGCAAGTAAAGGATGGTATCTACGCTGGCTATGTGGAATTTCCAAAACGAGAAGGTCCTATGTGAGAGATATTGAGGCAGTTTCCCTTGCGATTCTGGTGAGGTTAGTCCTTGTAGCCATGTCGAATAGTGGAGTACCCTAGACTAAACCCATGTCTAAGAAGCAAAAGTCTCAGGGCTAAGATCATAAGATGTAATAAAACATTTAGGCAAATTATACGAGCTTGGATCACTTGTTAGGATATTCCTCCGGGTATCTTAGGCCTAGGAGCTGTTCTCTCTCTTTTCCCCTTGTACCTACGCATGCCTCGTCACAACGAGCCGTTTTTGGATGTGGTGGGTGTCAAAAGAATAGGTTATGATTAGTGACAAGATGTAATTCACAAACTTCTTCCGCCGCTCAGAAAATTACACCGCTCCCAAGACGTATGGTTACGCAATTCGTTGTTTGTAAGACGTTGGCAAGCATGGCGACATTTCTGCTTTTGGCGATACAGTAAGGCTGATGTCTCATCCGGCACTGTGGAACCCCTGTGTGTCAGCCTCAGCGTCGAAAATCCTTCACATCACCTGCATAATCTGAGGTTTCACAAAGCTCTTTCTTGGGTGGATGGATCAGTATTTCACCGAGTTCTGCCGTATCCTTCGACTCGGAAACCGGCTCAAATTCCAGAACGGGGTTGGCCAGCAATTGTGCAGACGTCAGAAATGAATGTGCCGAGATGCAAGATGACTTTTGCTTATCGTGGTACAGAGTATTATGGTGTAGAAGGTGATGGAAATCACAAAGAACTCGATCGAGATAGGCTGACTATTTGGATCCAAGTCTAAGCCTCAATCCTGTGCCACATTGGCGGAATAATCGTTATCTGGGCATGTGGGTGACAGAAGAATTGTCCTCTAAGCCTTAGGTTGCCAAAATAAAGTAACCTGAGAGCGGGTCTAAAGTGACATAAGATAACTAAACTATTTCGTCTCTAAGTATGTTGGGGTTTGAAAAGCGGGTAGTCAGAAGGAGACAGCTACGAGGTTATTGTTGAGTCAGTTTCCTGGGTCAGGGTTGAGTGGATCAAAGTGTAGTACAAGGTACGATATAAAACGTGCGCAAATCTTTCCCTGTCTATGGTTCGTCGATCCCGAACGTCCATACCCTCAAACTGTGAATAGCCTTTTATCGTTTGTTTGACATCTTCACCATGACAGTCAATGGCAAACCAGAGTATGGGAGGAGATTGATCCCCCAAATCCTTGATCGTCTTACTTTGGCAGATCCAGACCGGATAGTTTATTCTATTGCGTCGTTCCATGATGATCTACCAAGCTTTCGTGATATCACTGCTCGTGAGTTTACCAAGGCTGTCGACAAGACGGCGTGGTGGCTTCATGAACAGCTACTCGCAACGAATGGGGCTTCTGAAGGAGATGCGAGTCTACTGTCAAAAGTCCA
The DNA here is from genome assembly GCA_004366955.1 of Fusarium humuli. Classification (NCBI taxonomy): domain Eukaryota; kingdom Fungi; phylum Ascomycota; class Sordariomycetes; order Hypocreales; family Nectriaceae; genus Fusarium; species Fusarium humuli. The sequence continues at coordinate 156,317 of QHKN01000070.1, read as the reverse complement.
GGCTTTGGGCTACATTGGACCTCGTAAGTACCGATCGCCTGCCAAGGTATCTTCCCTCGGGATTCACAATCTCTAGACGACATTCGCCATGTCCTTTTAACATCTGGTGCTGTAAAGGCTGGTTGTGCAGTAAGTCAAGACTCTGAAGTCGATCTATTCAACCACTAATCTCCTCAGGCCTTATTCCTGTCACCCAAGAACAATGTCACTGGCGCATTGGCTGTCCTAAATGCATCAGACTGTAATATCTGGGTCAAGCCAAAAGAGCAGCCAATTTTCCCTCTTCTAGAAGGGATTCTGCAAGAGAAGTACATGAAGATTCTTGAGCTCCCGAGCATCGACGAGCTTCTGGATGCTGGGTCTACGGAACCCTTTCCCTTTCACAAGACGTTTGAGACCTCCAAGAATGAGCCATTTTGCATTCTGCACACATCGGGCACCACAGGTGTACCAAAGCCAATTCTCTGGACTCATGCCTTGATTGGTACTATGGATGCCGTTCGGCTGCTTCCGTCCACAGAAGGCGACGGCGGTTTAGCTCCTTGGATGGATAACTGGAACCCTGGAGATAGGATATACTCGTCCTTTCCCATGAGCCATGTAAGTGGGACCCATATCACCTCTAGGTACGTTACCGAGGTGGGTAACAGAAGAAATGTCGTCTAAGACTTAGGCTACTAAAATAAAGTAGTCTAAATGCTTATCTAAATTGGCATAAGATGAATGAAATATTTCGTCTCTTATGCTTATGACGGTCAATTCTTCTGATATCCTGCAGGTTACTAACTGGGATTTCGCAGGGCGCCGGTGTGCTTATGGATATTGTCATACCGGCATTATGTAATCTGCATTGTATCCTCGGACCTCCAGGCGGTCTGCCCAATCTTGGATTGCTGGAGTCTCTTGCGGATCATGCCAAGATCGATATTTGGAGCATGGTTCCGTCTCTTGCTGATGAGCTAGGAGAGAACCCCGATGTGCTCGCCAAGTTCAAGCCTTCAAAGTTCATTTGTGCTTCAGGTGGTATGTGGTCCGTCTTCCAAGGCGCTTCGTACGCAGCTAACACTCATCTCAGGTCCCGTTAGCCCGGCCATTGTATCCAAGGTCAATGAAGTAGTTAGAGTTCTCAACCTGACGGGTACTACAGAAGGCCTCTTTATCGGTAACCTCTGGGTGCCGAGAGAAGACTGGCACTGGTTCGCCTTCCATCCCTACTCGGGCTTCGAGTTCAAGGAAGTACAGCCCGGCATATTTGAACATTGGGTCCATCGCAATGAGCACTGGGAGCTGTTCCAGGGCATCTTTCACACATTTCCCAACCTTGACTCTGTCAATCTGAAGGACCTCTACGTGAGGCACCCTACGAACCCCAATCTTTGGGCTTTTACTGGAAGAAGTGACGATGTTGTCGTGCTTTCCAACGGCTACAAGATTTCACCTCTAGATGCAGAGGCTCTTGTGACAACTCATCCAGCAATTGAAGGTTGCCTCTTGATTGGCTCTGGGAAGCCGCAAGCAGGTCTGCTCATTGAGCTGAAAGACCCTTCGGAGAGGAACAACGAGCTCTTTGACAGTATCTGGGCAATGGTTGAGAGGGCGAATAACTCCACCTTCCAAAAAACCCGCATTCAGAGGGAGTACATTGCCTTTGCAGAGGTCGATAAGCCATTCATCCGCACTGATAAAGCGACGATCAAGCGTCGTGCGACGTTGGACCTGTACGCGGACTTTATCGAGCGCTTCTACAACTCGAGAAACGAGGAAGTGGAAGACGAAGACTTTGATCAATTCTCAATTGACACTACGTCGAGTGCGACTATCCTGAACTCCGTGACGCACATTATGCGATCGGTCCTCCCAGATGTTGAGGACTTCTGCCCTGAAGAAGATGTCTTCGATCTGGGACTCGACTCTCTTCTTGTCGTTCGAGTTATCAGGATCATTCGCGCTGTTACAGGGCTCGAGGAGCAGCTTGCTCCGCGACACCTGTACGCGTACCCGACTTTGGAAGTGTTCTCTTCGCAGTTGGCCAAGATCCTGGAAGAAAAGAAGTTGAAGAAAGCTGCAGCACTTAATGCTTCTAATGGCGAGGCTTCAACTGCAGTCAACGGCACGAGCACTCCAAAGAGTACTGAGCTGGACAATCTGAAGAGGCTCGTTGCCAAGCGCAAGCGACGCCTCGGCGCCAAAATGAACCCATTCGACGCTGTCAATCCCAATCACTACATGGGTCTCAACTTCTACTTTGCCCTACGGCCGGGTGTCAGCTTTGAAGAGGCTTTCGCCAAGCTACAAAATGGTCTCGCAAAGGCGTTCGAGATCATTCCCGAGCTCGATGGCAAGATGATGCTCGCTTCAGAGCATGAATTCGGCTACAAGAAAGGCGAATATCGTATCACCATCCCTCCTCAATCATTGACTGTACCTAGACAACTTGTTTACAAGGACTTGTCCAAGGTCCTTCCATCATTCTCTAAAATGCGCGAAGCTGGATTCTCGCCGTCTCTGTTCAGCGATGAGCTTGTCCTTGACTGTCCCCCATTCCCCAAGATGCCGGCTGATATCTTGGTCGCTCAAGCCAATTTTGTTGATGGCGGGTGTATCTTGGCTATCAACTTCATTCACACATGCCTCGATGCCGTTGGTGTTATGGTGGCGATCCGAGTTTGGGCTGAATGCTGCAGATATCTCGAGGGAGATGAGACAGCTACTTGCGACTGGTTTGACCCCGAGAGCTTTAACCATGACTTGCCCGAGGTCATCTGGCAGGAAGCTGGTTATGCTAAGCCTGCTGAGGAGGTCGATCCGGGAACTTGGGGCTACTTGCCATTTCCTGAGAAGATCGCAGAAGCCAGGGCTCAGCAAAATGGTGTTGTGTGTTCGTCACAGAATACTCTCCCTCCAGCACCCATATTCAAAACTCAGCCTGTATGGCCAGCTGCTCCCAGTGACCGATCACTGAACACAACCGTGTTCCTTCTTTCTGGCGAGAGCATCCACAAGCTCAAACAAGAAGCGCTGGCAGAAGCCAGTGCAAAGAAGCTCTCAACATCCGTCATTGACGTCGTCCAGGCTTTCTTTTGGCGCGCTTCAATTAGGTCGCGCTACAGAGTGGCCAAAGAACATCGCGGCCAAGAGTTCGGGCCTGAAGAATTGTCGATCTTGGAGATGCCAATTGATGGCCGCCCATATTTCTCGTCTCATCTGCCATCGTCTTATATGGGTAGTTTGCTCATCATGAATCGACCGACCATGTCAATTGAGACGCTTTGCGCACCCGATACGAGCGTCGCGCAAATTGCAGGTTTGATTCGTGAATCAGCGACAAGAATTACACCCCGCTTGGTCCATGACACTTTTACTCTTCTTCAATCGATGTCGGACTACAGCAAGCCGGCAACAGCAAACATGGGCCTTGAGCATATGAATGCTATGATCTCCAACATGATGTTATTTCAAACCAGTGACATTTCATTTGGCGACTCCTTCTTTGCGGGTGGTAGTCCTGAGGCTATGAGACCGCAGATTGAGAGAGGCCACAGAAGATTCAGGTTCTTGGTCATTTCTCCGTTGAGAAAGGACGACGGGGTAGAACTGGTTATGGGCACTCTGCCTGAAGAATTGAAGATGCTTATGAGTGATGAGGAGTTTACTAAGTATGCAGTGCTCCTCGATCACAAGACTGGATGATTACTTAGTGGTGCAAGCTGACAGATTGTTTTATTTTCTCATGTTTAAGCCGTTTAATAGAAGCCTGTGGTAAATTTGCACCTATATTAGGTCCCGTCGGGTCCTGAATTGTGCGACCGAGCGCTATACACAAGCGCTGTAGCAGGTTCTTCAGGGTATCGATCCACTGTAAGCTGCGCTGTAATGCTGCGAACATAGTTGGACCACCAAAAGCGGTAGCTAGCTACCTTAGGACCTAAGGTGGTTACTTGGATACATAGCAGTCTAACAAACATCCGCATTGACTGGATGCCCGACATTTGGGATATTGATAGAGACTCACTTCTTCATAAAAGTTTATCGGAAACATCCATTGAGTTCACAAGATTTGTCTCATGATTTGACCAATCCTCTTCACGTCTTCCAGGTGCCTCGCTGTAGCTCTTCTAAAAGCACCAGGAATATGCTGATGCGGCGCAGAACAGAGCCCCCTGTCAGCTTGCTGGACCTTGTCGGCAAGCAAACCTCTCGACCGACATCCCAGACAACCCTAATGTGCTCACGGCGTCTAGCAGATGCACCCATAAGCACAACCTTTGCCCATAATAAGCTTGGCTACCGAAGCGGGACGGCTCGCCAAAGGTCCCAGGGGTCCATCAGCCGCAGACTCACTAAAATAAGCCCTCCACTAACAACTTGCTCGAATGAGAGCAACATGGCGCAGAGCAAGTTAACCCCCAGCCGAGTGGGTATCAGAAACACCTTCCCCTGAGGCTTAGGGTGCCGAAATAAGATAGCCTAAATGTTAGTCTAAGTCATTTCCTCCTTGAAGCTCTCAGCGGTCAATGCTTCTGGTATCCTGACGGGCAATCCCGAGGTCTGCGAGGAAGCATGGGTGCTTACCACAAACTGCTCAACTCAGTCTTGCTCCAGTGGAACAGGTGAGAGGTAGCCTTCACTGCTCAGAGACTCCGGGTACCGAGTGACTGGATGAGACCTGTTGGTCGTCGGTAATGATGAGAGAATTTGAGCAAAATGTTAATTGGTCGGTCTCAATCAGGCCCTATCAGGATCTCAGTGTCAGACTACAGTACTGCGCATGTTACACCTTGCAGTGAATTAGTGGCTGAAAGGTAATCTCGTGTAAGATCGGGTACCTGTTGAGGTGATCATCCTGTTCCAGTGGTCTTCTCTATAATTGACCCTTCCACGTCCATTCTCAAGCAAAGCCTATCTTTCTTCAACCATCCTCCAGCAATCCAATTGCCATAATGTCACTCGTAACTCCAGCCGATTCCGATACGAAAGCTCTCCATCGAGTACATGAGACTCCCCACGATGGCCCCGATCGAGACACTGAAGGATCTTCCAGCGATGAAGTCGTCGATGCGAACTTCCAGCACGGCGTCCAGAACATCGAAGCCGTCACCCTCTCCTGGTCCAAGACATCTCTTCTGATCGCATTCGCACTCATCTGGCTCGTCTACTTTGTTCAGGGACTGGTAGGAGGAATCAGCGGCGCCCTACTCCCATATGTCACGTCTGACTTCGCGATGCACTCTCTTACACCCACTACCAGCGTCATGAGTTCAGTCATTGGAGGCGTCACCAACCTGAGTATTGCGAAGACTCTTGACATCTTCGGTCGCCCACAAGGCTTCCTCTTCTGCGCTACACTGGCCACTCTCGGACTTATCATGTCGGCTGCCTGCAATAACGTCGAAGCCTACGCTGCCTCGCAGGTCTTCTACACCGTCGGTATCAATGGTGTCGGATACAGTCTCAGTGTCTTCATCGCGGATACTACCTCCCTTCGCAATCGAGGTCTTATCCAGTCGATATGTGCATCCCCCAACATCATCACTGCCTGGCTTGGCGGTCCAATCTCTACTTCGTTCCTTAACGGGCCAGGCTGGCGATGGGCGTTTGGCATGGAGTCGATTCTCGTACCTGCTGTCACTATTCCATTGTTCTGTCTCTTCAACCTCCACTACCTCAGAGCCAAAAGACAAGGACTCATTCCTGAAAGGCAGTCTCATGGCTCGATAGTCAATGCGACCAGGTACTATGTCCGTGAGTTCGATGTCATCGGCCTTCTCAGCCTTTCAGCAGGAGTGGCTCTCTTTCTTCTTCCCTTTAATTTATATACTTTGCAAGCAAAGGGTTTCGGCTCTGCCATGATCATTTGCTTCTTCGTCTTCGGCATTCTTTTGCTCATCTCGTTTGGGATTTGGGAAATGCGCTTTGCGAAGGTCTCTTTTATCCCATGGGAATTCCTTCTCGATCGTACTGTTGCCGGAGCCTGTCTGGTCTCATTCACCCTGTTCTTTAGTTATGGGTGCTGGGGACTTTATTTCACGTCCATACTTCAAGTCGTCAATGACTTGAGCGTCACGCAGGCCAGTTACATCATGTCAACATACACTGTCGGGAGCTTTGTTTTTGCCATCTTCATCGGTTGGTTCCTGTCACGCACTGGAAGCTTCAAAGCTGCAACTATGTACATGGCGATTCCTCTTGCTACCCTTGGCACCGGCCTGATGATACACTTTCGTCGACCCGATCAGAGCATTGGCTACGTTGTCATGTCTCAACTTATTATTGCTTTCGGAAGCGGCTCCATCATGATCACCGCCGAGATCGCCATCTTGGCGGCTGTGAACGAACAACAATACTTCGCAGTGGCTATCGCTCTGGTGTCCATGTGCTCAAGTATCGGACAGGCTGTTGGTCTTACAGTCTCATCGGCGATCTGGCAAGACGTCATCCCACGGAAGCTGGCTGAGTACCTCCCAGCAGAGGATCTACCCAACCTACCAATCATCGCTGCGGACATTGTTACTCAACTTTCTTTTCCGGTCGGATCGCCTACCAGACTGGCAATCCAGCATGCTTACGGTGACGCTCACCGGCTTCTATTTATAGCAGGAACCGTGATCTGGGTCCTTGGCTTTGGTGGCACAATGATGTGGAAGAACATCAACATTAAGAACATTAAGCAAACGAAGGGGCGCGTCGCTTGAACGAATTGGGGTTTCCTATACCCACGGAGGACTCAGGCAGCATTAGTTGTTTTCGTTACAGTAAGGGACGAAAATATTTAGTCATTTTATGCTAGCATGAATTATATTTAGACCTTTTTCTTGATTGCCTTAGACTTTGTCTTCTAAACCATTTCATCCTGTACTTGACCTTCTGGGTAAGAGACTGGAGATTACAGTGACACTGTGCTGTTACATCTAATCTAACTATACAGAAACTCCATCCAACCATTATTCCTGCATGTCTGCAATAGACTTTGACTTGCTCTCAGTAGTCAAGACCCTCTTGAACCAATTGGCCTTCGTTCTATTTGCGATACTAATGAGCGGAATTTCCGGATCATCCATCATGTCAAATCCATGAAAGGCTCCTGGCCAGATATGAAGCTCGGCAGTTGATCCTGATCGCCACATGTTGGTAGCATAAGCAACAGCAACATCGCGAAACACCTCGCACTCTCCAGCGTCGATATAAGCCTGTGGCAGGTTCGAGAGGTAAGTCGCTCTAGCTGGCGCTTGATAGGGAGTAACTTTGTCGGATCCCCTGTCATCTCCAAGAATGTGGTCCCAGATAGCTCGAAGCCATGTCGTAGGAGCTGGGTTCCCGAACTCGAACTGCTGGTCCGCCAGACTCTCGCAGCGATCATCCAGTAGAGGGGAGTAAAGCATTTGCGCTTTGATGGGAATTGCAGGGCACTTCCTATCCCGTGCCATGAGGCATGTGGCAGCTGCTAGAGCGCCACCACCAGAAACACCGAAAATGACAATGGCAGCCGGATCAATGCCCAGAGTCTCAGCATGCTCTGAAACCCACACAAGACCAACATAGCAGTCCTCAGCAGGGCCAGGTGCTCGAGTCTCGGGAGCAAGACGATGTTCGACAGAGACAATAACACAGTCGATGCCAGCAAGAAGATCAATTACTTGAGTTAATGCCGTGAAGCGATCTCCCGAAACCATGCCTCCGCCATGTATATGATACAATACTGGACGGGGCGTTGTTGCTGGTGCTTTGGGTGTAAAGACCGAAAGGATGACTTCATTATCTTCATATCCCTTGATAGAATGCTCAGCATGGGTCAAGTGAGGCTGATCTCTGATGATAGTCTCAGCATTGAAAGTGTGAGAACCATGGGTACATTCCTGATCGCCTGAAGCTACACCGCGCATAAGTTCCAGACTGAATTCCTCTGGCAGTGAGGCATAGTCAAGCATTGGTGCCAGTACAGGGTCATAGCAGGGACGAGGTATCTTGATTCTCTCGTCAAGCTTTGCAGCTTGAGAATAGGGATGTGGGTAGTCCATGGCTGAGAAGTTGTAAAGACTGAGACAAGATGTTGCGAGGCTCCAATATCTCAAAGTTGGTGCTGGATTGTTTACTCTCTAACAAAACGAAGCTGTTAGATCTTCCCGTCACATGTCACTTGTATACTCCGTGAGCAATATTGAGCCCTTAGTAAGCCAAGTTGGACAATTTCTGTGCTTCACAACTCGAACACCTCACTGGATCGCCACAATTAACCAATCGAGCAGGTCCTTGAGACTATTTGTCACCGCATGAGAAGTTTTGAGGCCGTTCTGCTGACCTTGTGTAACACATTCAACCCCCACCACTCACGGGGCTGAGCAACGAACAGGCCAAGCCAAGAGTCATAGAGGCGCGGAGGATTCATCTCAACTATGTGCGCGCGATATTTTCTAACCTTACTTTATGTGGTCGCACAGGGCTGGGGGTTTGTAAGCAATTACATCTATTTCTCCGATCTTCGGGATGCCGAGCAATGCTGACTGTGTCTACTCCGGGCACTGTGAGTACGACATGCCGGGCATAGAAGATGGTGTCAGTAAGACGAGCCTCATGCCTTATGGAGAGCTTGGCATTACATGTGACGTTTTCAGACGGCTGGCGAGGCGGATTGGCTTTTTTTGAGCAGTCTGATACTCGGATGGTGTCTTACCCGATTCCTCCATAGTTATATAATGTCATAGGAAAGTCGTTTGCTGATGTTCGCTATTGATGTAATAGTATTGTAAAGATAGAGCGAACATGGCTGAACATCAATTGCCAAAGATCCGCCCACTAGGTACTTCTCCATGGCTACAGATCAATGCACAAATTGACTAACCTTCGGATAGGCAAGCTGGAAGAGGTTGCTGCGGCAGCGCATCACATAGGCTTCTTCACCAACTGCGGTTTCTCAGCTCACTACAAAGCCTCACGGCCCTCAGCTGAGCTTGATCTCCAGTCTTTGGTGCTCAAGGCCCTTTCCCAAGTGCTTCTTCAGCATCCTATCCTTTTTGCAATTCCAGTAGTACCAGAAACCGAGAGGCCTTACTGGGGTCGCTTGGGATCCATCGATCTTAAGCAGGTTGTGTCTTTCGTGCAACGAACCCAACTTCTGTCTTCCGATTCTCGGACTGACGACGAGCTTGACTCATTGCTCGGGGAGCGACATAACACAAGCTTCAAAGCTGGCTATGGCACACTGCCAGTCTGGCGATTGATCATTCTGCAAGATTATGACTCGCAAAATGGTTTTATGGCATGCTTCATCTATCACCATTCTTCATGCGATGGATTAAGTGCCCAGATCTTCCAAGACGCGTTCCAGAATGCTCTTTGTGACGTCTCCGCCAGTTCTGGGGACATGAAAGTTGAGCAGATCGTTTTCTCAAATGATCATCCCATCTCTTCGCCACTTGAAGAACTTCATCCCCTACCGTTGCCTGAGAACCCAGGCCAACCAGATGCCGCAGGCGTTGAGGAGTGGAGGGGTAGTCCAGTCACCATTCCCTGCACAACAAGATACAAGTCTCTGTCCTTTCCAGTGCACGTCCTACAATCCTTCGCCCAAGAATGCAAAAAGAATAAGACCACAGTCACAGCAGCTCTTCCTGCCCTTGTGGCCAGGCTGGTGTACGATTCTCTTCCTTCGACAACGGAGGCTTTGACATGCAATCTACCCGTCAGCCTACGCGCTGACCTTCCACCGAAACAGGTCGATGGAGTAATGGGTAACTTCATCGATGCTTTCAAGGTGCGCCTTCTTCGTTCGGACTTGGATCAGGATGGCGCCGCTTGGAAACATGCCAAAGAGATCCAAAAGGCCACGCGACGGTACTTTGCAAATACTTCACCTTCTGGGGAGCCGTTCGCGAATGTCGCTGTCTTCAAACTCATTCCCGGTATCAAAGCCTTTCTTGCTAGTTCTGTTGGTAATCCACGTGGCGAGTCCTTCGAAGTTTCTAACCTGGGGACTTTCCCACAACCCAAGAATCTGCAAGGAGATGGCAGCCCGTCCTGGCACCGAGGAAAGCTGCAGTTGAGTCGATGTGTATTTGCTCCAGGGGCTCCGTTGGTGGTTTGCGTGATTGACAATGAGGAATATGTCGGGTTTGGGTTCACCTGGCAAGCTGATGTTGGTGATGATGAGGTTGTTGAAAACGTCATTGACAAACTGAGTAATTATTTCACCAGCTAGGATAGTCGCCTGGGTACCAGGAGACTTAGCCGCCACAGGCATACAAGATGAAATATTTGAGTTATTTTATGATAGCTCCAAAAGTAGAGTTTAGACTATTTCATCTTAGCAGCCTAAGCTTTCAAGAACATTTCTTCTGTCATCCACCTGTTAGTTCATATATAGCTTGTCTTCTTACATTCCGCACTGTCCACATTGCAAGCGCACAGTTATTGAAAAGCCGATTGGAAAACAGTTCATAATTTATCAGGGTGACAAGAGTCCGTGGTGCATTCTACGAAGATATAAACAGCATTGAGGACGCCAAAATTAAGCAACCGCCTCTAGGTACTACTCCAAATGACACATCATGTCCAAGATACCTCTTTACTCAGTCTCTCATCTGTCGATAAGCACGCAACTCATCCTTCTCCTTAGGACTTAAAAGGCTGGCCCACGTAAAAGCCAGATTCTCATCATAAGTACCAACTTGGGTAAAAAGACTTCCAATGTAACCGGCGCAAGATCGTCTATGTACCATTTCCATTCTCAGTAACCGTTCATCATCCCAGATGTTGAATCCCAAACGCCTGAATGAGCGAAACAACAACCCCCAAGTCATATAACAACCGTCTTGAGTAAGCAAAATGCTTGGGGACCGTGCAGCACCCCCGCCAGCAAACAGCAATCTGTAGCAGTGATCAAGGAAAGTTATTGAAGGGGGTGGTTGACGGATGACTGTAGTTGGCCACGTAAATCTTGGATCTTCATGCTTTGGCCGCGGTAATCTCAGATGCCTCCCCTTCAATGGCTGAAGGCCAGTATCGTAAAATACAGTTAACCCATTGCGCGCTAAGGCAACGTCTCCGACACAAGAGCTTTCGTCAGGCATTCCTTCCAAAGATGCCACATATATCGCTGCCGTCGACAGCGGCTCCCATGAAAAACAGGCTTCAGGTTTTTCAAAGTCTATGCGGGTTTGGTAAGTTTTATCCATTCGACATATGGCTTCAATGTCGTCTGATGGCCAGGCAAGTCGACCTTCCTGAACGGCATTGTTCAGCTCATAGCGAAGTTGAAGACTACAGAAACCATGCAGGATGTGCTGGTACTCATAGTATGAAACTTCACCACCAGCATCAAGCTTGTAAGACCTTCCAAAATATAGTGTATCCGATAATTTCCGAACAAGATGCTGGGGTTGGGTGGCTTTGATGCGATCATGGAAAAAATGAAAGCATTCATCTGTTAAGGCCATGATCTTTCTGATAAGACAGAGCATCTCACGGGTAGAGAGAGCTTGATCACCGCCTGTTACGTCTTGAAGTCGAATAGTGGGTAAACATGACGGTGATATCAACGTCACGTATGGGCCGACAACTATTGGTGTTTTGGCCCGCGTAACGTATTTGAAAGTAAAGGACGTGAGGTTTTCCGCCACCGGATTCGTCGACGAGCAGGATCTGACAAGGGCGATTAGACGCAGAATATACGACACCCATAGCGTGGTGCTCACTTCCCACCGGTCAAACAAGCCTTTGTCTACCCCAGCACTGATACCCGGGTGATGATCGGGAATCACTTCACACCACGAGTCGAGAATATGTTCGAGAATCTCTGCGCCTAGGGAGCCGTTCAGGAAATGAAAAACTCTGGGAGAAGCCCGGGCTATATTGTAAAGACTCCCAAGGTCGGTAAGGTCCCACAAGACTGGAACGATAAGTTCTGCTGGGAGCGTTTCGAAAGGGTCCATCACGGCTGATCGCGTTCGGGTAGAGCCGTCGAAGGTGTGTCTGATGGTTCATACTGGAAGTGGGTGCAAGAGATGCCAACAGAAGACAGGCAAGACATTTTTATGTCTGGTGGAAACGCTTATTCTAGGGCACATATCGTAACTTTCAACTTTTCGTGTAGAAGCTGAAACTGAATCTTCTGGATCCCTGGCTTATCATGGTTCGAGTCCTAAGTTTGCTATAGAAACCTTACGTAGAAGATTGTAAAGTACTTACTTAGCAGAAGCAGTAGATTTGTCGCTCAAGCGGACGACAGGATGTGACTCCATGTGGGACGCAGCTAGACGAGGCTTCAACTTAGCTTGTTATGATGACAGAGCTTGTCGTAGTGATATGATAATGATTGAGGGCCCATACCATCCAATCTACATTTTATGTAAAGGAAATGAATCAGAGCTTCCTGACCTACATTACGCAGGCAGACATCTGCCTAGACCTTCAGGTCTTCGCTTCACTGAACCATCATTAGGCGCGATGAGTTGTTTATCCTCCTCCTTTCGGAGTTTCCATTCTTCACAGAATTATTCAACTCTGTATCGTCCTTGCCGTTACCCGATACAGAGATGGTGGATGGATCATCAGGTAAGGTCTCTGGAGATACTTACACTTTCAATAAGGCATTATCCTTTGCCTCCACAGAACCTTTTCTCTTCTCTACCTTACTCTAACTTAAAGTCTAGGCTGGCTACAAAATATCATTTTCCTTACTTCCGTCCAGTTTCTTTTTAGTTCTTCTTTCCACCAACATCAACCCATCACAAAACCACTCAAATCATCACAACAGCCAAAGGATGCATCTAACAATCAATATCGATGATGTCTTCGAGTCTGCCATCGTCTTCATCCTTCTCCTCATCCTCATATGCGCCTCTTTCCATGGTTTTCTCCTTCTCCTTCCTCAGGTATGTATACCCTATTTTAGCAGCTGCGAGCCTATTGACTGATAGCTTTTTAGACTATGAAACAGCTTCGTTTGATGGCAGCAGGGGCAGAAGCCGAGGCCAACCAGGAGGCTGAAGATGTAGCTTGTTCTAAGCCTCCCGATATAGTCTCCGACAACAAGACTATGCGGGTTGCTACAGGGAACGATGGCAACTATGTGCCGACCCTGTAGGAAGGTATTTTCGGGCTTCCAACACCTTCAAGCCACACAAGGGCTATGTAACGAGTGGCAGTGCGGTCAGCCCTGCTATGTTGGTATGTATATTCTACGCTGTTAGGCACTTGAAGTTAGTAACGTATAGGATCTTATAGCTACCAGAGAGGCCGAGGGAGCTACTGAGGAGAAGACGCTTAACTCCAAGAGAAGGAAGATCGACGACGGGACTTTCACTTAAACTTCTAGAATCTGCAGAGCTCCGTTGCGGTCAATCCACAAGGCCATTCATTTTTCCTTTAGAAGGTTTCACATCCAACCATCATATACTACTTGCCTAAGATGGAGCGCCCTGTTCCATTGATCATTATTACAGATGTGGATGGCAGCCGCATCTCGGTCCTTCCTGCCCTGTCCCTGACGACCAGCTTTTGTGCCTGTTTGAGAAGCTTTTCCCGAGCCGGAGCCTGAGCCGCCTTCCTTCGGTATGTATACCATATCTTAACAGCTACAAATTAGAGTTCAGTGGCTGATGCAACTTGCACACCTGACCTTACTGAGATTTGACCTACTGGAGGTCGCTATTGATGATACTTTGAAGAGAAAACTTATCCTAGCCTTGCTGTTTAGAGATACCCTTGCCGCTCTTAACAGCTACAAACCTATTAACTAATAGCTTTGAGACTATGAAAATGCTACTTTCGATGAACTTTAGCGCCGCGTATCAAAGAAAGCAGAAGAAGACGTCGAGCTTAAGCAGGAGCTTGAAGATGTAGCATATTCGAAGCTTCCCGACAGTCTCCGACTATAAGACTTTGAGGGTTGCTTCGGAGGACTACATGTACCTAATAAGTGCCGAGCCTGCCACTATGTGGCTCCGAAGCTAGGTATCCTGAAGGAGCATCTTGGCTATATAGGCCTCCGCCTGCGCTGCCCGAGGCAACTGCTGAAGAGACTCGTACCAGCAAGAGAAGGAGGATCGACGACGAGACTTCCAATTAAACTTGGAAGATCTCCAGACTCCAGCCATTCAACTTTTCTGAGACATCCCAGCATTTCTTTTCTTTCTTTCTTGTAGACGTTCCCTTCTTCTTGTCCGTTATGAACAAGTTTGTCGCTGCCGGGACTCCGGTCGACATGTGCCTGCCTGCCTTCAGTGACGACGTCGCTGGTTGAGACACTATAGTACAGCATGACGAGTTAAATGTATCCTTACGTACCGCCCCACGATCACCACTGACGTTCAACTTGCTGCACCTGAGAAGCCAAGGTGAACACTGTGAGGAGTCACCCGTCCCGGTTCTAGAAGTAGACAAGCCCAGATGTCGTTGGGATAGGTGCATCTAGGTAGGTAGTGATGCAAAGGACCAGTTAATTGTGGCCAAGGGCCTCCATACAATGAACTTATCCAAATCACCTAACCTGACAGTGCATTGCAGATTCGCTCTCGTGACCAACCAAATTCTAATTGGCCATCAAGTCGGTCGGTCGCTCTTTCCTCCGATACAACGAAATCGAAAAGCTATGGTTGCCTGGCAACTCAGGCTACCTTATAGTGCCTTTTCTTCATGAACGCAATCAGGGAAATTGAATCAAGCACTGACTATCCCTCAACACCAAAATGGCGCTCATCACCATCACAGACTCGGATGGCAGCCGAATCTCGGTCCCCGTCTTTCCTGCCCCAGTTTCTGAGGACCAGCTTGTACCTGTGTGGGAGGCTTTTCCGCCCGAAGAGCCAGAGCCTGTTCCTAAGCCTAAGCCAGAGCCACCTTCTTTCGGTATGTATACCCTATCTTAGCAGCTACAAACTTATTAACTAATAGCTTTTAGACTACAAGAATGCTTCTTTCGATGAGCTTTGGGCCCAAATCATCAAGGAAAGAGAAGAAGAAGCTGCCAAGCTCAGACAGGAGGCTGAAGGCAAATTCAAGTCAAAGCTTTGAAGGTCTGTACCCTCCGCGCTAGTCGACACTCAATAGTTAACAGCATGAATAGAGACCTATATCTACTCGAAAAGCTGACGAGGACAGTGGTCAGGAGCCACCTGCGAGCACGACGAAGAGAGCCTGGAGCGGTTCCATCATGCGGAATCAATTGGAGACCGGGGAATGACAGTGATTGATACGTTGCTAGTCTAATACAATCCACCAGTGAAACAACTATACCTATCCACAATGCATATGGCCTCTTTAGCCCACGGGTGCTGTTTTGTTGGATACACCATTGCGGGCATCTACGGATCTGCTACTGTCCAAGCCTATGCATATCTCCTTATCCCTGCTTGATAAGATCTGCAGCCTGAAGATGTTAGTGAAATGACATTCAAGAAACCAATGTGGGATACTTACCTTCTCGGCCATAGCATATACGGTAGTCATGGTGTGCGTTGCGGGCAGAAGAGGAATGATACTGGCATCCACGATCCTCAGGCCAGAGACACCGTGCACGCGGAGCTTCTCGTCAACTACACCACCCTCGTTTCGGCTTCCGATCTTGCATGAGCCAGCAGGATGGAAGAGAGTAGAAGCACCTGAACGGACGAACTGCTCGATATCGCTGTCGCTTGTGACGTTCGCGCCGGGGACAATCTCTAAGGGTCCAAGAGACTTGATGGCGGGGGTGTTGGAAAGCTTTCGGGCATATCGGACGCCTTCAATAAGCAGGGTGACATCGAGGGGGTTCTTGAGAAGCTCGGGGTTGGCCTCGGGCGAGTCGAAAACACTAGACGACTTGGTCTTGACGGATCCTCGAGAGTATGGGTGTTGGAGGCCGAGGATTGCGGCACCGTCGCTCCAGATGATCTCGAGCATGGCCGAGTTGGTGTCCAAAAGCTTGTCGTTGAGAACCTTTTGCTGCTTCTTGTAGCCTTTGATGACCTCAGAAGGGGTGCCTGAAGGGAGGAACTTGGCGCCGTCCTGGCCAGCGGCTTGCTTGTGGATATCGGAAGCCGAACTAGTGTAGTTGGAAAGAGGCAGGAAGAGCAAGAAGTCTCCGGTGGGAGACGTGTAGGGGCCTTGTTTCTTGTTATCGTACAGAGCGCGGGCTTCGGCGGCAAAAGTGGCGTTGCTTGTCAGTGAGCCTGTTTGCACAGTGGCATTAACTGCATACGGTAAGTTCGTACTCTTTCATCAAGCTAAAGGTCCTGCGGAACTCACTGGTGCTGATAACTGCGAGAAAGACGTGGTCGTGGAAGTTCTGGCCAACGGCAGGGAGATCAACGACAACAGGAACATCTATGCTAGACAGCAGAGCTGGGTCACCGATACCGGAGACCTGTAAGATCTGAGGAGTATGGATTGAGCCAGCGGCAAGAATAACTTCCTTCTTAGCCTTTACTGTCTGTCGCTTGCTATCTCGGCTCGTTGCAAACTGTTGAATCAGTCAGTTGAGAATTATACACACAAGCGCGGTGAGAGATACCTCGACTCCAGTAGCCTTGACAGACTTTCCGCTCCTCTTGGTGAGAACACGGGTAACTTGGTTGCCAGACAGCAGCTGGAGATTCTTGCGGCTTGAGACGGCGCTGTAGTAATCCTGGGCAGAGGAGCGCGCAACAGTCTTGGGGTTGATGTTGTGGGGGCAGAAGTATCCTCCAATCGCGTTTCCGTTAGCTTGGTCGAGAGCGACATTGATATCGAGTTCGCCAGCGGCCTGTACGAAGTTCTCTGAAGAAGATTGTCAGTTCACATAAACTGTGGGGAATAGTTGAACTGTTCAACCTGAACAGGGCGTGATCTATAGCTACTCTAAGGCTCACGGCGCCAAAATAAGAAGCCTAAGTCCAGTTTAAGCTTGCATAAGGACTTACTCGTGGTAGGCCAGAAGAAAGGCGAATATGTAGAGTGGATGAAGCCATTCGAGCCATGTGCAGCGGGATCGACGGTGACTCCATACTCCTTCTTGATCTCAGCAGTTGGAGGAGTAAACTTCTCGTTCTGCATAAAATGTCAGATTGTGTAATCGTCTGAGCATCCCAAGATCTCTTACCTTCTTGAAGTAAGGGAGAAGAGACTTCCACTGCCAATCTCCGTTGCCGAGTGTTGCCCAGCGGTCATAATCCGATTTCGAACCCCGATCGTAGACCATACGGTTGAGCTTGGTTGATCCACCGACTACCTTGCCCAGAGGAGCTGAGATGTTGCGACCGTTCAAGGATTCAGTTGCGGGATAAGTAAGGTTCCAGTCGTATTTGGTTCCTACAGCTCCACCAGCAAGGCCTGGAATAGTCATGTAGTCTTCATTCTTGTCGCTGTCATGGTGTTAGAGGAAAAGTTATCAGGACAGAGGTCTCTTACAAGTCACCAGCTTCAATAACGAGAACCGTCACGGCTATCTCACATCAGTCAGTTGCCGTCAGTGTCAGGAATTGGCCGCCGAAAGCATAACAGACGAAATAATTAGGTCACCTTATGCTAGCTTAGACCAGCACTTAGGCTACTTTATTTCCATGCCCTAAGCCTTAGACGACAATCTCTCGCATATCGGGAGCCATACCAGGATCTTCAGTCAATCGGTTTGCAACAGTGAGACCCGAAGCTCCTGCGCCAACAATAACGTAGTCGTACTCGGCACGTAGTTTGGTGTCCTCAGGGTTCGGGTAAGCAGATGCGACCTGCAAGCCGCTGAAGACAGCCAGCGCGATGGCCTGGAGACGAGGCATAGTTCAAAGAGCGACTCGAACGAGTGACAAGTTAAAGAGAGTGTGGTCTGTGTTCCTAGCAGTAAGTGCCGATGGAGTCGCCCATTATAGGGTCGCAGGCGCGATCTGTCCCCTCTTATACCATATATACCATCCATGTCGGAATGTCACATCATCTATCGGAATGTCAAGCCGTGTAACCAATAATTGCTGGGCAAAGACGTTCGTTTCCCGCATTCATTTGCCGAGACTGCAAGTTAAATTTCCTCCGTTTCAAAAACAGGAATCAGAAAAGCTGCGTCTCAGAGGGGAGCTATCGCCGCAAACCTTGTTCATAAAACGTGTTTCTGGGGCATGGAGGGCAGATCCCGATTGGCGTGCAACAGATTAGCCTTTCGAAACCCTGACTTCGCATCGCCTGATGGGGATTGAACAGCCGGTTGGTAACATGTTGATTGTAGATATTGTAAGCAAAGGTAAACAATTTACGACAGTAAGTGGGATGAAATGAGGAGAAGTGAGTCGGTTGCCGAATCTACCGAGGTGAGCTAGGCAGTTGAATCCAGATCAGATCTGAGAGATGCCAGGTCAAGATCGAGTATCTGGCTGTTGAACAGAAGAGGCGCATGTCAGTGGCGCAGTCGAACCCGCAAGGCACCCGACAGCGGGACAGCGGGACGTTGTAGGAGTAGCTCAGGGGTGCAGCTTGGGAGCCCGTCCGCACTTCATTTCGCAGTGCATAAGAAAAAGCAAAACGCGCGCGGAATCAATAACTAAATGAGGTATCTCTTGGTAAAAGATTGCAAGAAAACAAGATTCAAATACAAAATTGGCAGGTATAGAGTTTGTTGTAACGAGGCAGATTGCTCCGATCATAATGGAAGGCTTCCACAATGCTCAGTGCCTGGCTGTAGTGGTACTGCACTGCTGATCGCTAACCTCGCGCTGTATGTATTGCAACGCGCATGTAATTGCACGGCTGAATAGACCTTTCTCTGTTGCTTAGTAGTACAACCCAAATACTTAGGGAGATATTGGCAATAAAGCTTGACTTGAAATATTCTTCTAACCAAGATTAAATAGTTGAGCCTCGGTGGCGCGGCTCATTTTGCGAGAAGACTTCGTGAGTCGAAAGTTTGTACTGATGGTTCAGCTTGGTTCAGGTGTAACCTTTCGTAGCAGCCCCGTGAGATGATGGAACTCAATACTACACTGTCGCAATATATTCTACTAAGCCAGGTAATCATTTTTTCAATGTATACTTGTTTGCAGGTAGGTGTAGGTAAATGTCCATTGAATTGCTACCCTAAATCGGGCATCACATCTCAGTCCGAAAACGGTTAGCGCAACTGACGCCATCGTTACTACCGTGGACGAGACGCGCTCTTCTTATCTTGACGCGGGGAAAGTGCAAGTCTGGTGGTAAAGCTTCCGGGGCACTTTCTCAAGTGTCTGTCGAATTTCATATTTCACCATGACCAACCAATCTGGCGGGCTCAGATATGGAGGGAATCTCTTCGAATCGCAAGCGAAGCAATGTCCGACGTGCCAACGTGACGGCCTGTCAGCGGTGCAGGTCTCGGAAACAGCGCTGTGACCAGAACATCCCCGCCTGTTCAGCCTGTGTACGTGCAGGTGTTCCTTGCATAAGCGTTGATATAGATGGGCAATCTGCACCACGAAGGTATCATCTATCATCAAAATGCCTGGATGAATACTTACACTTCGACAGTTACATAAAAAGTCTCGAGGATCGAGTCGCAGAGCTCGAGCTCGCACTCCACAGTCAGGGCATAGACACCGAGTCTGTTGCTGGAAGCCGAGACTCTCAAGATGTTCCTGCCATTACACCGGAGGCGCTCCGCTCCAACGACTTGAACCTGCTGGGTCTACTTGTTCCTAGGCCGAATGACATTCAAGACTCCGGAAGCTCGGGCTACCATGCTATGCTCGACTGCATCACTGTACCAGAAACCATCCAATTTCCACCCAAAGCAACAGCACTCCAACTCGCCGCCACGTACTTCGAACATTCCAACTTCTTCTCGCCCGTTCTTGACCAAGAGTCCTTCAACAATGTTATGGCAACCCTATATCAGGACCATCTCACTCCCGCGGAAGGCTTGTCGATACAGAAATTCCAACTCTGCATGGTTCTTGCTATCGCTATCAGACTTCTCAACAGGATAGATACGACTGTTCCAACGACCGCATCCGAGTCATTTTTTGCGTCAGCTGTCGGCATACTGACAGAACGACCACAGGCCACTTGGAAAGGTGATTTGCAACACCTTCAAAACCTACTTCTTATCGTACAGTATACCGTTTTCGCCTCAAATCTCTCTGCCGCTTGGCATATGGTTGGTCTATCAACACGGCTGGCCATTGACCTCGAACTTCTTAACGAAACTCGCGCTGTTAGCCTAGGCGCGCCTCCTTCTGATCCGGAGGTTAACAAACGAAGACGGGTATTCTGGTGCACATACGTACTCGAAACAAATCTATGCGTTATACTCAATCGCCCACGATCAATACCCGACGAGGCTATCTTTACACCTCTCCCTCCAACAAGCGGACCCGAGTCAGCAAGCCCACTAGCCAACCACTGCATCCTCTTCCGTCAACTAGAGTACGAAATATTCTCTATACTCAACTACAAGACTCCAGCAAGTGGTGCTTTCTTCGACTACAAAGGATGGAAGATGAACATGAAGGACCGTCTTATGGACTGGCATACCAATGTCCCACCGGTCGACGAGGGATCAAAGCTGGCACCGCGGAATTTCTTTGATGGCGCTTTATATGCGACTCTAGTGTCTCTGTTTTCACCATCTCGTCACTTTCCCCATCTGGTGGAAGATGAGTTAAGGGATCTTGCGCAATATGCTTCTACAAGCATCGAGCTGTACAGACAAGGGTTCAAAGAGGGACAGTTACGGTTCTACTGGCGAACAACACCGAACCTGTTTCAGTCTGGTGCCGCCCTGATTCACTGCATCAAGAGCCTCACAGCACTGGGAGCGGTCTTTGACGTGAACTCTTTCAAGAGCTGTGTGTCTGTTTGCTCCACGGTGCTGTGGGGAATGGCTGAGCGATGGCCTCAAGGAGCTGAGTATCGTGACCGATTTGACGAGATGTCGGCATCCATGTCAGACATGACGTCCGAGCTCCCTATTACACTGTCGAACCAGTTTCTGTTTGGACAAAATGCTGTGCCGGCTTTGGATCTGGATGGTACTGCAACGCTATGGACTTCAACTCCTCCGACTTTGGATCCTTGGATATTTGATCCAACATAGTTATATCTTCACATCCGACACATATAAATGGAACGTCCATAATCATTTCATCGCTTGACAACAACTATCTTTACTTTCGTTCGATTCCAGGAATAAGTGTTTACAGTCCTTTAAGCGGATCAGGTGGCGCCGGGTCACTCTTCAAGCTTTTCGCAAATGCCGCTCTCAACCTCATGACAGGTTGTATGACCCACGTATTGTAGGCCAAAATATCCGTCTCTTCCTTTGGGTCTCTTACCGTGTTAAATAGGTATGGAGATTCAAGCTTCCCAGACGATTGATTCACCTTAGGTTCCCAAACCAGATGCAGCTTCCAGTCCTTCCACTTCACAGCACGTAGCTCATCCTTGATATAGAAAAGGAAGCCCTCGCGCTGGGATTTGACTGATGTCGGGTCCTTGAAGAACTCTACTTGGCTAACGCCATCGATAGGTCTGTCGGCCGGCACTTCTGCACCAGCAATCTCGAGGATAGTTGTGAAGATATCCGTGACGTGAACTATTTCGTTGGATGTCACCCCAATAGGGACCTTTCCTGGCCATCGGATGATGAAAGGCACTCTCAAACTTCCTTCCATGGCTGTATGATATGTACCTGACCAAGGTCCAGCCGTTCCTCTATAGGGCGGACGAAATTCTGGCCCGTTGTCAGAAGCGAATATAAGGACTGTGTTCTCTCGAACACCAAGCTCATCAAGATGATCGATCAACTGGCCGACGCGATAATCCATCTCAGCCACAGAATCGGCAAACTCTCCCTGGCCTGTCTTTCCTTCGAACTCGCGATGTGGTAGTGTTGGGAAATGAAGATGGACGAGTGGATGATACAAGAAAAAAGGCTTTTCAGCTTTTACCTGGCGGGACAGCCAATCTTTTGACTGGTCAACCAGCATCTCGTCGATCAATCGTCGCTTTTCGAGATCGTATACACAAACGTTCTCAGAGTCTGACCCCGCGATACCTCGCATGATATACGGCAATTCCGCAATCTCAGGCGTATAGCCAATAGATGAGGTGAACTGACTCTCATCAGTCGTTCTCGGAATTCCAAACCACTCATCAAATCCTCTGTCCGAGGGGTACCGCCCAGGGATATCGCCAAGATGCCACTTTCCATGATGCGCCGTCGCATATCCCGTTGGTTTGAGGCATTCTGGGAGAGTTTGTTCCCAGCGTGTAAGACCTTGGGGAAAGCCTGCTGGTACTGATTGCCTGCAGCCGGTTCGAATGGGATGACGGCCTGTCATCAAAGCTGAGCGAGTTGGGACGCAGTCGCTCTCGACATTAAAGTTGTGAAGGAGCAATCCTTCTGTGGCGAGTTTGTCTATGCGAGGTGTCGCAGCGCCGCGAAGGATACCTCCTCCATAGCAGCCAAGTTCACCCCAGCCGAGATTGTCGGCTAGGATGAGTACGATGTTGGGTTTTGATGGATCTTTAGACATATCGATTGACTTGGTTGAAGATGTCGATTCTAGCTGAAGGGCTATGTTTGCCTGGATCAAATACTCTTCAGCTCAGTCAACTGCATTTAAAATAGTGGTTTCATGGGTAGGCTCAGTGGCCGGCCGTGATCGGCAAGAAGTCTGTCGGCGAACCGTCCGAAACCCCACATTTTCGCTCATCCCCGACGCTCACCTCCGACGATTGAACATCTCCTTTCCCTACATCAACCTAGCAAATCTATTGAAGGTGAGAGATACGTGATCCAGGCATTCGGTGGCGTGCGCACTTGATAGTCTGGGGTACCTTATCCGCAGGGTATCAGAAGAATTAATCGCCGAAAACATAAGAGACGAAATAATTTGGTCATATTATGCCAGCTTAGACCAGCACTTAGGCTACTTTATTTCTGTAGCCTAAGTCTTCGAGGATAATTCTTCTATTACCCACATAGCTTATCACGCTTGACGGAATGGTCCTCAGTCTTGGACGCCGCCAGCGATGGAAGGGTATAAGAACAGCCGGTAATCGACCACTGGTCGATCAATTGTAGTGATACAAGCTGCTGAAACCATTCAGTCTCCCCAATCAATCATTTTGCTTGAAAAGACTAGCAAGATGGAGTCCGACAAGTATTTCAGAGAGAGCCATGACGATGTTGATGACGCGCTGCAATCCGCCATTGCAGAGCGCACTTGGACAGACGCTGAAGAGAAGAGGGTCGTCAGAAAGTGAGCATATGAACCCCACCTCGCCGTTGGACATCATGAATTGACAGACCAGGTTGGACATGATTCTCATGCCGCTTCTCGTTCTCGGCTTCTACGCTCTCCAGCTCGACCGCAGCAACATCAGCAACGCTCTGACCGACACACTCACGGCCGACCTGAATATCACGAAAGACGATGTGAATACTGGCGGTCAGCTCATGATGGCTGGTATCATCATCGCCGAAATTCCTTCCAACATTATTCTACAAAAGCTGGGCGCACCAATCTGGTTAACGTGTCAAGTCCTCATCTGGGGAACCATTGCTTTAACGCAAGCTTGGGTCACCAATATCCACTCATTCCTCGCCACTCGGTTCCTGTTGGGGTTATTCGAAGCTGGATTCATTCCCGGCGGCCAATATATGCTTGCACTCTTCTACCAAGAGAAAGAGTTGGCTTTGAGGACTGCCATATTCTACTTTGGCAACTACTTTGCTACTGCCACAGGATCGTTGATCGCTGCTGGTGTTTTGCAGATGGGCGGCATTGCAGGTCTGGCCGGCTGGCAATGGCTCTTCATCATCGAAGGTATCTTCACTTTGGTAGTCTTCTTAGTATTTGTCCTCCTTCTTCCTCGATCACCGATCCACACCAAACCCATCCACGGCTACTTCGACCTTTTCACCTCGCGCGAACGCGAGATCATGCACGATCGAATCTACCGAGAAGATATATCCAAGACTGAAGCCCACGCCAAGATCACCTTCAAAGGTGTCATCGCCGCTCTGACTGACTATCGCTTATGGATGCATACCATACTCAACCTTGTTTCTATCGCTCCCAAGGGCGGCCTTCAACTTTACGGACCAACTATCATCCGAAACCTCGGCTTCAGTAAGGTCGATGCCAATCTCTTGAACTCTGTCAGCAGTTTTCTCGTCGTCTTTCTAAGCTTTGCTATCGCGTGGGCTTCTGACAGGACAAAGCTGCGAGGCTTGTGGATTATGATCGCATTTCTCTGGAGTATTACCTTCGGCAGTGCTTTATTTGGATCCAGCACCAAAGCCATGTGGATCAAGTATGCCCTCTTCACTCTTTTGAGCAGTGGCAATGCGCTCTCTCAAGGTCTCAACGATGCTTGGTTAAGTATCAACACTAGATCTGCCGAGAAGCGCAGTATTGGTTTGGCGCTGGTGGTTATTGGGAGCAATGCAGGCGGACTAGCTGGAAAACAGCTTTTTCGTGAAAGTGATGCGCCAAAGTATGCCAAAGGATTTTTGGCTATCATTTTACTATATGCTGCTTCGTTGCCGATTACTGCCGGGATCATTGGGGTGTATTGGCGACAGAATAAGAAACTGGAGAGGGAGCTGGTAGAGAACAACCAGGATATTGATGAACAAGTTGGTAGCAACCAACGATTCCAACTTTAGATGTAAACAGCAGTATAAGAAGTTCTAAGAGTATCAATGCCTTTGTATTTACGTCAGGCAAGCTATGAATCTCCATGAGAAAGCCAAGCGTTGTGGTCGTATGTCTAAATGGTGCTCATTCTTATTCTCGGGGCCAGAATTCAGGTGACAGATTGTTCTCTAAGGTTTAGGGCGCTAGAATAAAGTAGCCTAAGTTCTGGTCTAAACTGCTTAAATTATTTTATCCATTAGTCTCTTGGTAGCTAATTCTTCTAATGCCTCACATCATGGCGGGATCATCAATTGTCCGGATCACTTCTCGTCAATCATCTTCAACACGGTTCGAGAGTAGGCTGCAACGATCACATTCCCATATCGTATCAGGGTGTTATTCTGAACTTTTCCAAGCTATCATTTTCAACATTTATTGCCTCTAATCTTCTACAATTGAAGTAAGATTGTTTGCTAACCATGACCGTATTCAATATCAATGATGAGGACAATATATCCCGCATGCGACGCGGTGAGCTATACTACGCATTTACCCCATCATTGGTAGCTGCGCGCAAGCGCTGTAAACGTGCTGTCGCAAAGATCAATGCAGCCGAAGACCCAACCCGTCGCGAAATGGCTGAGTTGTGGAAAGAGTAAACTGGTCTACATACAACACGTGGAACAAGTGCTGACATTGCTGCAGAGTAACAAATGATGAGCGTCCATTGCCTCCACCTGCAGCCACAGAAGACGAGGAAGATGTTGTGCTACATGGATATCCCTGGGTTGAGGTGTGTATCTCTCCTCCCGCATCCCTTATCCAGCGACTAAGTTTTGAAGGCACCTATCAAGATAGACTATGGCACCAACGTCAAGGTCGGAAGCAATGTCTTTATTAATTACGGCTGTACAATTCTGGACACTTGCACTGTTACAATCGGTTCCAGAACACTCATCGGACCTCATGTGTCTTTCTTCAGCGGTACTCATCCGTTAGACCCTCAAGTGCGCAATGGAACCAATGGGCCTGAACTGGGTGGTCCTATCACCGTGGGTGACGACTGTTGGATTGCTGGAAATGTGACGATTCTGCCAGGAATTACCATTGGCGATGGTTCGACGGTTGGCGCAGGAAGTGTTGTGACCAAGGTATGTCATGCCACATCACTTGCAGAGGTCGGATAATTGACTTTTCTAGGACGTGCCACCCTACCATGTGGTTGCTGGAAACCCAGCCAGAATCCTTCGCAAGCTCGAACGAAAGCCGAATGGAGAGCAGGAGGTGCAAGGCAATGTTGCTGAGAATAGTAAAGCATGAATCTATCATACAAAGTCCACAACATCTTGAGAATGTAGATCAGTTGAAGTAATAGACTATCTAGAGTTGAGAGAAATCTCCTTCCTGCTACCATACCAATCCTTTCATCCTAATAACAGTCCCCTGATTAAGTTTCAGGCTCAGTATAGTCTTTCAAGCCACGTCTTTGTAGTCGACATCACGATCAGTCCAAGCACCAAGCTTGCTCAAGAAATCAACATAAGTGCCACCCCAGTAATGCTTGACAAAGTTAGTCATCATATCTCCGCCATTGAGAAGCGCGCCACTCGTCCACAGCTTCCCATCTCTGACCCAGCGCTTGCTGACCCAGTCGGTCTCTGGGGCTTGTTTCCGAAGCATGTCGAGAATGGCAACTGGGCCAGTCGCTGTTTTCGCTTTCAAAATACCGGCATGGAGAGGAATCATAACGCCGCCGCAAATCGTAAGGAACGCAGAACACTCTTCCCAGGTTTTGCGTATAAAAGCTAGCTCGGCTTCGTCGGGGGTATGATTTACGACAGAAGCTCCGATGAGAACGATGTCAAGCGGGGGACATGTTTCGAAAGAGTCCTGGAATTTGTCAGATCATGAAAAACATTTTAAAGAGATTGTGTACATACCGTAGGGACAAGGTTGATGCCACTGGTCAGTTTGCTAGTCGAAGCAGGGCCGCTCTTGGAAACCCAGTGAAACTCCATATCAAAGGTCTGCGCCTCCCACTCTGCAGGCACAAAATCTACCATGCTTTTCTTCCAGAAGTTCTTGGAAAGGCCATGGATCAAGTCGATGGGAGCAACGTCAAGAATCTCGGTCTCACTGCAGGAACGGTTACTCAAGTCTGGAAGGATTGGTGACAAATTCCTACTTACCTGTCCATCAGAATGACTCCAATGTGGATTTGCCGATCCGGCTTAGAGAGGTCGATCTTAGCAGCCATGCTGTTTATGCTTCGATTCAATGACGAATAGGACTACTGGAAGATGCTTTATGTCTGATTACTTCTCTTTGACTTGCTCTGGTATCGCGTCTTTATAGTCGCTCATTTTGTCTTGGTCCGTGGACTGTCGGCAAAAATGATAAAAGTCCTTCGAGTATCCGATGTTGAGCTGGCCAATTCGTGGACTATGCCTGAACACCGTTTGTCAGTGTAGTGCTTGACCATAGCTGTGCTCTGTCGCCATTGGTTGAGAAGCACGGCAACTCTGAACAAAGTGGGTTTTGTTCGGAAAGGATAGTCTAACTTCCGAGTGCCCTCGGCTATTAGAGGTCATGACACGCCAGTTGACGGCACTTGATTTCAGTATCTGAAGAGTTGAGGCCTTACTGAGTACTGTACTTAGCTTCAGCGCACTTTGTAAATGTGTTTTTCGCTGGGCAGTCTTGGTATGTTGAGTTTTCCTCCATATAGAGATAATCCGGGCTGTGCTCTGGATGTGTCAGATTTGGACTCATACATATAGCGACTTCAATCATATTACATACAGATATTTAATCCCTTTTGCATGAGTGTCGTACTTAAACACGGATACCGGGCACCTCGTTAACCTTGTTGCTGGTGCCGCGTAAGATAAGCGGGTATAGACATGTCAAGATAGACGCTCAACGTGCAGTTTGTCCTACCATCCATCATGTTAACAGAAATCTTGACCCCCGAGAAGAAGGATGGAATTGTTCACGTATTTGGTGTGAGTTTAGTCCACCCTTTAGGTTGTTTATTTCGATCCCTCCAGAGCTTGGAGGACAGCGTTTTTGAGGCGTACAAACATGAGCGA
Organism: Fusarium humuli; assembly: GCA_004366955.1. Taxonomy (NCBI): domain Eukaryota; kingdom Fungi; phylum Ascomycota; class Sordariomycetes; order Hypocreales; family Nectriaceae; genus Fusarium; species Fusarium humuli. The sequence goes on along the minus strand of QHKN01000070.1, from coordinate 128,671 downwards.
GTTCTCTCATGAATAATCATGGGTCGTACTTTCGGAAATTTGCTGGGGCATGTCCATTATTCACTGAATGTAGAAAGTGGTTCTTTATGCCCGCGGCAATACATACGGGTAAATCATGACAGTCAATGCGACGCAATGAATCAGGTTCTTGTACTCAACCTCGCGTGGGCAGCTCCAGAAAGAACAAAGAGAACCAATAGAAAGCGTCTTATTCACGCTTGTCGTCGGATCCGGCACACGCTTCCCCGCTTACTCGGGTATAAACATGGGATCGTCTGCAGATCCCGCCCGAGCATTTGAGGGACTGAGGGGAAGACAAGTCACGTTGTAGTCTTGTCGTCGGAATTCTGTCGGAATGGATTACTTGTATAAAGAGCTGACAAGTTTGCCCAGCATGTCATCTTTCTTCCCCAAGTTATGCTCTCACGATGTCTGAACAAGTGCTTTATGTCACGGTCCTCATCGGCTTGCTATTCCTGTATAGGTTAGCAAACTCGACAGACAAACCCAAGATCAAGGGTATTCCTGAGATTCCTGGTGTACCGCTTTTCGGAAATCTATTTCAACTGGGCACAGATCATGCGAGGGTTGCGCAGAAATGGGTGGCAAAGTATGGTCCAGTCTTCCAGACACGCCTTGGTAATAAGGTAAGTGTAACAACATTAGATCACCCTCTGTATCTAACTTTCTCAGCGTGTCGTCTACGTCAATTCCTACGATGCGGTCAAGCATTTCTGGATCACTCACCAGTCAGCGCTGATCTCCCGCCCCATGTTCCACACATTCCACTCAGTAGTCTCAACATCTCAGGGGTTCACTATCGGCACCTCGCCTTGGGACGAGTCCTGCAAAAATCGACGAAAGGCTGCTGCTACTGCTCTCAATCGCCCAGCAACTCAGTCTTACATGCCTATTCTTGACCTCGAGTCTCTTGTCAGCATCAAGGAGCTCTTGGATGATTGCGAGAAGGGGACTAAGGACTTGGACCCATCCCCCTACTTTGCTCGGTTTGCGCTCAACACATCCTTGACGCTCAATTACGGATTCCGCATTGATGAGGATGTGAACAGTGAGCTACTTCACGAGATTACACATGTGGAGCGGGAAATCTCCAACTTCAGATCCACGAGCAACAATTGGCAAGACTACGTGCCTTTGCTACGATTATGGGGAGCACAGAACAATTCAGCTGGAGAATTCCGTGCGAGACGGGATAAATATCTTACTGACTTACTCAATAACTTGAAGAGTCGCATTGCCGAAGGAACCGACAAGCCATGTATCACCGGCAATATTCTCAAGGACCCAGAAGCAAAACTGAACGAAGCTGAGATCAAATCCATTTGCTTAACAATGGTGTCTGCAGGATTGGACACAGTACCTGGCAATTTGATCATGGGTATAGCGTATCTGGCAACGGCTCATGGCCAAGAGATCCAAGCCAAGGCTCTGGAAGAAATCTACAAGGTCTATCCCAACGGCGAAGCATGGGAGAAGTGCCTCGTGGAGGAGAAAGTACCCTATATCACAGCTCTCGTCAAGGAAATTCTGCGATTCTGGACGGTAAGGTCAAAGCTTGCATCCGAAATGATCATTGGGCTGATATCCGGTGGCACAGGTTATCCCGATTTGTCTCCCGCGGGTTAATATCAAGGATATCCCGTACAAGGGTGCGACAATTCCCGCAGGGACCACATTCTTCATGGTAATTACGACAGCCCTGTACTTTAGATCACAGCCTTGTCCCACCCTGCCCTGGTCCATCTCATCTGGTGAAGAACTTGGCAGCTGACGGATCTTCTAGAATGCATACGCCGCAGACTACGACGAAGCGCGATTCGCTAATCCTTATGAATTCAACCCTGAACGATATATCGACGACAAAGAAATCGGAACACCTCACTACGCTTACGGTGCCGGATCACGAATGTGCGCAGGCTCTCACCTGGCCAATCGCGAACTTTACACAGCCTTCATCCGTCTCATCACAGCTTTTGAGATTGTGCCACCAAAGGAGAAGAAAGACATGGCAATCATGGATGCAATTGAATGCAACGCGGTGCCCACATCCCTAACCACTGATCCCAAGCCCTTCAAGGTCGGATTGAAAGCACGATCCGAATCGAGATTGAGAGAGTGGATCGCAGCCGCGGAAGAACGAACCAAGGACTTGAGATGATAAGTAAGCGGATAAGCAATTAGCAGTGGGATCGATGTGTTGTGGAAGAATTGTAAGGTTTGACAGGTGGAGATTCTCCCGGCTTGGCTGGTGGACTTGTTTGTGATGGTGGTGCATGATTAAAATGAGGCAAAGGGAGGTCGTTTCGCGCTACGAGTCATGCATTTTACCAATGCTCAATCTCAGTTGAGTGCAATGACGCGGTCTGAATCGCGCTAACAGTCGCACGAGTTGGCCGACAATCCTAACGTGTTCCTGAAAGATCCTCCTTTTAAGGTACAGTCATAGCTGTAGCTACTCCGTACTATGTACTTGATTAAGTGTATGCTTATATAAATTGTCAAAAGTTTAGTCCAAGACAACATAAACTTAGAAGAAGCTCTTCAAGTATCATCAAACCTTCGCCTAAATCTGTGCCATCTCTGTTCCTGAAGATCCCTTGAGCCCCGGCAATTGACTGCAAGGCCATCTCCTTCGGAAACAAACGAACGAAACAGCTTTTGATCCTTTTGATCCTGCCAGACACAAAAACAACCCTTGTTGAATCTTCCTCCCTGGCGTCGTTTCGAATAAGAAGTACCGGGGGTCCACCGAGGCTCTGTTACCTTGTTCGGGGTCTGGACCGTCAACCTGAAACCAGGTCCACAGCCAATAGGAGAGAAGACCTTACACAGCAGGAACTCGACATCTCAAACAACCTGAAGCAACAAGATGCTGGCTCGTGTGGGTAGATCAGGCATTATCGTTCTTGTTCCTCCACAATGCCAGCGAAATATTGGCCGATGCAATGTCAGGCCAATTAAGCCACCAATACCGTTTTCCATGTTTGCAAAAACGGTCCCGAGCGTTCGGAAGCGAATTTCCGCGGCAAACGGCATTTGTTTGGTAGCTTTCATATATAACAGTCTGCCAGATCACCTCCAACATGTTCTTGAGATCTTGATGCTATCCATCTAGCTTGGTCTATCTATCTTTTTTTTATTTCTTTCTTTTTTTTAGTTATTCATTCTTTACAGGCACTGGTTGCCAACGTTCATTTGCTACTGTGTATCTTCACCTCTCGTCCACTCTTTATCCAACCACTTTCTTTTGAGACCGATATACACACTTTCTACGCCCTAAGCTTCTGGAAACGCCGCCATCATGCGTTTCTCAACCCTTCTTTCAGCGGCCTCGCTGATGATCGGAGCCTCAGCACTCTCCGAGGAGTACAAGGATGCCGACACCGGAATCACCTTCCAGCAATGGTCCGACAAGAGCAGCAAGTTCACCTTCGGTATGGCTCTGCCCAAGAACCCCAAGTCCGACTTCATTGGTCAGATCATCGCTCCCATCTCAGAGGGATATGCCTCCGTCGCCATGGGCTCTCTCATGAAGGGCAAGCTCCTCGTCGTTGCCCAACCCTCCGACGGCAAGATCGTCACATCCGTTCGTCAGGCTTCTGGATACGTCAACCCCGATGTTTTGGATGACGACACTGTCAAGATCAAGCCTATCGAGAAGGGTGTCAAGGTTGGCGCCGACTCTTTCACATTCACTTTCCTCTGCGAGGGTTGCATCAAGACCGACGGTACAACCTGGAAGGTCTCTGATGCCAGTGCTGTTATGGGTTTCGCTATCAGCACGACTGCCCTCGATGATCCTAGCGATGCTTCTGCTGCTCTCAACTACCACGGTGCTGGCTTCGGTGGCTTCTCTATCGACAGCACTGCTGCTCAGTCCGCCGACTACGAGACCTGGGCTGCCATGGCCTCCGATGCCGTTGCTTCTCCCGGCTCTGGCTCTGGCTCTGGCTCTGGCCCTGCTACTGGCAACTTCACCACTGTTGTCTCCAACATGACCTACGACTACATCGTCGTCGGCGCTGGTGCCTCAGGCCTCATCGTCGCCGAACGTCTTGTCGAAGCTAAGAAGTCTGTTCTTCTTCTTGAGCAGGGCAAGGCCTCTTATTTCTCGAGCGGAGGCAAGGCCAGTATGTCGTGGAACGAGTCAACCACCCAGTATGATGTGCCCGCTATGGCCTACCATCTCACCACCGCCAAGGAGACCGACGAATATTGCACCGACAACGCAGGAATGTCGGGTTGCCTGTTGGGCGGAGGCACTGCTGTCAATGCTATGATGTTCGTTCGTCCTCAAGCCGTCGATTTCGACGACAAGTGGCCCGCCGGGTGGAAGCACAGCGATGTTGAGGCCGCCGCCGCCCGCCTTTACGAGCGCACCCCCGGCACCCTCACCCCCACCAAGGACCAGAAGTACGTTGACCAAGGTGCCTACGATGTTCTCAGCAAGTTCTTCTCCGGTGCCGGCTTCAGCCAGGTCGATGCCATTGCTCAACCCGACAAGAAGAAGTCCGTCTTCACCCACCCTCCTATGATGATCACCGACGGTCAGCGTGCTGGCCCCGTTCGCGACTACCTTCCCCTCGCTCAGGCCGAGTCCAACTTCAAGCTCATGCTCCAGACCAAGGTCATGCGCGTTGTCCGTGAGGGCAAGGATGTCACCGGTGTCGAGATCCAGTCTGGTCCCGCTACCCGTCAGATCATCAAGGTCAAGTCCGGCGGTGGTGTTATCCTCGCTGCTGGTGCTCTGGCTACTCCCCGTCTTCTCGTCAACTCTGGTATCGGTCCTGCTAAGCAGATCGAGACTGTTGCCAGCGGTAGCCAGCGCCTGACCATGCCTCCTAAGGACCAGTGGATCGAGCTTCCCGTTGGTGAGAACCTCAAGGATCACCCTATCTTCACCGTCAAGGTCAAGACCAAGACGGCCATGCCTGCTCTCCCCGACACTGCGATCACTGAGCCCAGCCAGGAGAACATCGACCTCTACGCTCAGGGTAACGGTCTCCTCGCCCAGTCCGGCCAGCGCTTCATCTTCTGGGACAGTGTCATGGGCGACGATGGCGTCGAGCGATACGTCCAGGGTACTTGCGCTCCCGCCGGTGATGATACTCTCAAGCTCAAGATTTACCTTACCCACGGTGCTACTTCCAGCGGTTCTCTCGAGGTCACCAGCTCTGGCGCCACCAAGATGATTGGCGAGCCTTACCTGAAGGATGCTGCTGACAAGAAGGCTGTCAAGACCTTCATGCAGAAGATCATCGACATGACCTCCAAGTCCAACAGCACCCTCACCATGGCCAGCAACGTCACCGCCGAGAGCCTTATGACTGAGTACATCAGTGGTTCTCACTTTGTCGGAACCGCTATCATGGGTACCGACAAGTCCTCCAGTGTCGTCGACACCAACACCAAGGTCTGGGGTACTGAGAACCTCTACGTCGTTGATGGTTCCATCCACCCCGATCTTCCCACTGGTAACACCCAGGCTATCATCATGGTTGCTGCTGAGCACGCTGTCTCCAAGATCCTTGGTGGTGGAAGCGAGTCTAGCCCTGTCACTCCTACCAACGGTAACGACAACAACAGCGGTAACGGTGATAACACCGCTACTCCTCCTTCCGCTACTCCCCTGCCTTCCAACGGTGGTGACAGCGGAAACAATGGAGGCGACAACACCCCTAATGTCCCTCCTACCTATGGCGGAAACGACGGATCTTACAACCCTCCCAGCAACGGCAATGCTCCCAGCTTCCCTCCTAGCAACGGAAACGGCGCTACATTCCCTGCCCCCGGTGGTGACAACGGTGCCCAGCCCGTCCAGAACCCTCCCAAGAAGTCCAAGTGCAGACGTTCTCTGCGCGCGCGTCAGCGCCGTCACCAGCGTCACGCTTAAGCGGACGATGAAGTTGGACATTCCATTATCATGTACAAACTTTATACTATAGTCGCAAGACTACTTCTTAGATAGACCATCTAGAGGGCATTCCATGACGGAGCCCGATTCTTGTATACATCTGTTCAAAAATGGGTTCAATTGCCTCTTATCCTGTGATCATCCCGTAAATTCTCGTGAATGGGCAGTTAAAGTCTTGGCTCGAACTACAATGGCCTCCAGCCTGGTTTCCACTGATTCTCCACGGTCGCGCCGCTCTGAACAGCGACAAGATCATAAGAGACAAAATAGCTGGGAGGATACTCTACGTGAACTTAGGCTAAGCTTTAGATCACTCATTTTTGGCAGCCTAAAACTGAGAGGAGAATCAGCTCCAGCGTCGCGATTGACTGACCGTTGCGAGAAAAAGCTTAGGCGACGCCCACAACGTACCATGGAATGAATGGGCAGCCAGCTTTCTGACCTCTAGAACATCCAGACTTGCAAAGCAATTGACAAAAAGATATTGCCTTGCCCAGAGGGCAAAAGAGAATTGATGAGACTGGGACTCGAACCCAGGAGGATTGCTCCACCAGGAAATTGGTGTTAAGGTTAACCTTAACCTGGCGCCATAACCAACTCGGCCATCTCACCAAGGGTTGTTGTTGATGCTCGTTGCAGTTTTGATGTCTATGTACCGTAGCGACCTATCGAGAGAGCTTCGCTGCATAACCGTCGTGAAAAAGAAGGTCTATTGCTTCTTATTTGGGCATATTCTTCGCCATGAATTGGTTCATTGGTGTTACTTTCTTAGTCGCTCAATTGAGTTTTGTCCTGCAGTAAACTGTCGACCCTCGCTGGCGCAAACTGTATGTCAAGCTCTCATCCACCCCATTGAGAGCGGTCGCATTGTGATGCTGGATAATTAACGGAAATTGATGACGATAAAAAAGGCCAAGACGAACGTACAAGGGGGGTATTTGCCACACCATATAGAAGCTCGAGCTTAGACTTGATGCGTTGAGATCACCTCAATTGGCATATCTGTTGTCTTGTAGCCAAACGTCCACCCGACCTCAAGACTTTGCCCTTCCTACATACCTCATTGTCCTTACAGTCGACATCGAGCTCAAATGTTTGGCTCGATATTGTTCCACGAGCGCTTCAAAGTCCTGATATCATGCAATATTTAGTTTTGCTGTTGTCACATCTCCATCAGGGTCCCAGAAATGACAACCGTCGCAAGCATAAGAGACGAAATAATGTAAAAATCTTATGCGGAATTAGGGCGACTCTTGGGCGACTTATTTCTGGCGCCTGAACCTTGCAGTAGGTTTGCCAGAATTCGGGTCACGCCCACAGCTACAAATTATAAACTGAATTGAGATATCAATCTCCTTCCCTTTGGACATTGGAAGTTGATGACGAGGAACATTGAAAAGACAAATAGTCCTCCTTGCGCGTATACATCATGCAGTTTCAACCCGACCCGACCCGGTTGCAATTCGACGATTTCCAGTGAACGCGTTACCGAACATGACCGCCTAAATCTACAAATTTTAGTGGGCAGTGGTCGCACCAGCAGCCAACAATGCCCTGGCTGCAGTGGAGTCTGGTCCCGCCGACGCCGGTGACATAAAGAGACCCACGAGTGCAAAAGCAATGCGCGGTTTTTATCAGATCTTCCTCTTCGTTTATCAGATCCTTTCCTGAGTTCTGACTCGTCTTCATCGATTGACTAGCCTGCTGTCTGTTGCTGCGTGTCATCCATGCTGCGTTGTTTCACTCGAGTTCGCCCATTATTGTCGTTATCGCTATCACCACCACGAAGCCTCTTTCACCTCTCCAACACCTACAGAACTATGGCGACTGAACACAGTCATGGACACGCTCGTGTTCCTAACACTCTTGAGTGGCTTGCCAAGACTAACAGGGGCGATTACCTTGTTCAAGTAGCATGGCCTTTGTGCTGGGGTGAGGATCGCGTTGCTGCCGAGGATGAGAAGGTCAATTTGGTGTGAGTACTGTTTCAATTGAATCACAGTTACAGGGCTGTAAGCTGACAACCACAAAGCTATCTCGTTGATGGAAACGCCTATTTCTTCACAGCTGTCGATGTCTCTCGTCGCTTGGAATACTTGAATAGCACAAGGACCGTCATCGTGGGCATAGGATATCCTCCATCAAAATACGTCTATGACTTCCGTCGTGGTCCAGATCTCACTCCCAAGGCGGACGAGTATGACATGCCTCTCGACAGACATGGCAAGCCTCGCACCGACATTTCTTTCGGTGAAGCTGAGCAATTCCTCGAATGGATGAAGGCCGACGTAATGCCTTATGTCGAGGACAAGCTCTTCCCCAAGGCCAATCTCCACACCGGTCGCAAGGCCCTGTACGGCCATTCCTATGGTGGCATCTTCGCTCTCAACACCATGTTCACAGAACCCGAGCTCTTTAACAGTTACTTAATCGGCAGTCCCGTCATTTGGTGGAACAAGGACTTCTTGATCCGCGAGCCTGAGAAGATGTTCCTCGCGCGTGACGAGCCTGTTGATCCTCCATTCTCGCTGGCGCTCACATGGGGCACTGGCAAGGGCGACTTGGTGAGGGAGCCTGAGGAGACGGATGAGGAGTGGTGGAAGAGACAGAACTGCGCGGAACATGACCAAATGAGGGAAACCGCACAGGCGATGGCGTCGCGATTGGAGAAGAGTCCAAGTGTCAAGAAGGTTTGGACGCGCGAGTTTGAAGGTGAGGATCATGGAAGTGTGGCTGTCACAGGTCTTCAGCAGAGTCTTATGCAATTCATTCTTGGAAAGATATAATGAAGTATTAAATAGAAATCACAATACAGAATTTAGAAGCGCACTTGTTGTATGATTGTGGCGTTACAACGTGTCGGTGAGAGACTGAGATGGTAATGCATTGATATAAAGTTGCGGAGATCAATTCAGCTTGGTCACCATCTAACAGCATCACAAGAGCTGTGGCTAGTATTTTACAAAAGAGTCGGTATGAATATAACTCGGCAGGTCATACCGGTTCCGATGCCATATTTGTGGTCCCGTTGTTTTATTAGACTTGAATGAGTACTGAGCATGAAGTGTAACTATTCCCACATTTTGAGACCACAGATCTACGAAGCCACATCCATCAAATTAACTCTTTTGACATCAATTAAACATCATTCAACATTACTACACCATAATTTTAAAATGCCACGGGTGTCGCAGCATTCTGAAGATCCCGTTGCGGAAAACTCCGGCCAGCTTAGAAAACGGTACCCTTCGTCTGTTTGATCTTCCTCAGATCGTAGTTCTTGATCAAAAACAATGAAACGAGGGAAATGGCCATGATACCACAGCCTGCTCCAAGCATCCTCGACTGTCCCCAACCATAAGCTTCTTGAATAGCAAGGCGCTCAGGGCTGCCCATCTCATAAGCCAGCTGGCTGTCAAGATCTCCGGCGATGAGAGCAGCATTCTCCTGGGCCGAAGCGGGAAGATACTCAACCAGTTTCTTTTCGAAGCTGTTAGTCCAGATGGCAGCAGAGATGGTACCACCGACAGCAGCGCCAATGTTTCCGGTAACGCTCAGAGTTGCGAGAGCGGTAGCAACATACTGATGCTCGACGGCAGCAAGGATACCGACCTGCATACACAGAATGAAGGTAGCACCGGCAATTGAGATGAAGACCTCACACATAACGAGGTAGCCAATGGACTGACCAGGTCGACGGAAGTGGATCATGAGTCCCTGAGCGAAGATGTAGAGAGGAATACCGACGCACAGAAGCCACTTGAAACGACCGGTCTTGCGCATAGCGTAACCAACAATGAAGAGGAGGACGCCAGAGACAATCTCAAAGGTGTTACTGACGTATCCAGCCTCAGCGGGAGGGAGGTTGTTGACGACCTGAAGGAACGAGGTGAAGTAACTGGCCCAACAGTAGTAGGCGATCATGTAGATGAAGTCGAGAAGGCAGACACCAATAACAGTGCGGCTGGTGAGGAGGTCGAATCGGAGGAAGGGCTTAGGGGCGATGAAGCGCTCGTATGCACCGAAGATGCACAAAAGAACGACACCGAGGACGATCATAGCAATGATGTATGGTGTGTTCCACCCTTGGGGGGCCATGCTGGCAATAGAGAAGGGGAGAAGGAAGATGACGAGACCAGCAGCGAAAAGGAACGCACCGGCAGCTGCGACAATTAGCACGCATCCTGGGTATTGAGTCAAGACTTCACTTACCATCGAACTCGACGAGACCCCACTTGATGCTCTCTACAAGCGATCGACCGCTGGACTCACGAGCCAGAAGACCCTGCTTCTTAGCCTTTCGAAGGTTGTATCTCAAAAGAGCGTAGAGGGGCGCGGCGACGATAGGGAGGACAATGGAGAAGGTTCCGAAGCCCCATCGCCACTGGTCACCGTTGAGGAGGAAAGCCTCAGCAGATTTGGGACCGGCGAAAGCGGTGATCATGTAAGGAGACGAGGTGAAAGCGTATGCGAGACCTCGGTTCTTGAGCTGTGTCGAATCGGCCGTGATAACATCGATACTGTAGGTCAAGCCGGACCAGCCAACCTGCCAGAAGACCTGAGGGGGATTAGCAATTGAAGAGCGTCGCGGACGAAAGCCAATGACTTACATAGGCAGCGCAGTAGGTAGGGAGGTTGTGGCTGGCAGCCATCATGATCATTCCAATGGTAGCGAAGAGAACCATGAGGAGGAAACCCTCAGCACGACCCCAAAGATCGAGAATCTTAGACAGAGGGATGTAGACGGCGGCGGTCATACAGTTGGCGACAACGCCAATTACAGGAATGAGAGAATGAGACTCCCATTCACTGCTGGCATAAGGGACCAGAGTGTTGTTGATCTGACCCTGGAAACCGTTGGTGAGGTAGATCAACCACATGCTACAAAGGTGTCAGTGCAAAGATCTTCAATTATTACCGGATGAAGGACGTACAAGATGAAGACTCCAACGAGGGCCTTCTTGCTCCAGGCCAATGTGGTAGCCTCAACAGTCTGGACACCATGCTGCGCGTTCTCAGTAACGGCATCGCTGTTGCTTCCATCATCAGGGAAGACACCAGCTTCTTGGTCTTTCTCATTGACAGAGGCAGTAACAGTTACAGGCTCTTCAGCCTCATTGCCCTTGCGGGGGCGGAACTTGTCAAGAACGCCCATGGTGATCTTTGTCTTGGGGGTATCAATTAAGCTTAATCTTGGGAAGACAACAAGGAGAAGAGGGAAACTTAAACGGGAACAGCAGATGGTTATACATAAACAAATGGAGCAAATAAAAAAAAAAAGAGGTCCTTCAGGCAAGGGTGCTTTCTGGCTAGACTGCATTCAACATCATCCTTCAGCTCAGGACCCATACAAACTCCATCAGATAAGATGCGGTCTGGTGGCCAAAGGAGAGACTATTGAGTCCACCGAGATCGGCTACATTAGGGAAATAAACCGACTGAGTCTGAACCAACAGAGGAAGTCGAAGGCGAGGAGCAGGAGCAAGCAGAATGACTGGAGATTTCGGGACGCGAGGGTTCCAGCGGGCTGCAGCCACTTTGTTTAGTACAGGCCTCGAACGCCGAGTAGCCGGTTTGTGAGTGGAGATGGCGTGGGCAAAAGAGCGCCAGAAGAAGCATGGACAAGGGACATTCACGAGACAAAAGAGATTCCATTATCTAATCTGATTGATCGATTAGATCGTGTGATGGTTGCGCAGTTTTTTTTACTTCCTCGGGCGCAATTGCCTCCTGCTGGTCTGTCCATACAGGAAGTGGGATGGAGGGCAATTTGAAGAATGATGCATCTCGGATCAGATCAAATGCACGTCAGGGATCATCCGGTAGACGTTTCACTGATTGATGGAATGATCAAGGCGACTCACTGCAACCTCCGCTTTTGCAGCGGGTCTGTCTGTAGAGTAAAGCCAGGAGAGCTTCCGCGCTTTCGCTCATCGTACTCATCTTTTGCCTTTTGCATCCAATTTTTATGGCAAACTACTGTGATCTTGGCATCCTACGACAAGGATCTTCATCAGACGATTTTTGGTAAACCTCAACCAACAGGTCGGAACCTGAGAAAAACCCTGCATTGTAGCTGGCGACGTTCCGATCTTGGCACGCTAAGAAAACCACTTACATTCTTCAACTTCACCAGTAGAAATTGTCCACCTTGACAAAACATCAATAACGTCTCTAGACACTCCATCATAAATTGCTCGGTCGAAGGTAGCCCTACCAGCCATGACCCTTTGTGGTCAAGAGGCTTCATTTGAGCTCCTTCCTGTAATGACAGCCAGCGGACAAAACGCCACAAGAGGCCAAGTTTCCTCACCAGGGGTCCCGTTCAGCCGCTCAAGCCGCTGCGTCGGCTTGTGGGAGAGGGCACTCCACCGGGCTTGCGAGACTCTGGATCTAACGAGAAGACCTTCCATTGGAGCGATGCATTCTCTACTCGGACAACAGCACTGCAAGCCTCCGGAGGCGTCACACGTTTCCGCTTAAACAAGCTTAAATGACGGGAGGTGCAAGCGGCGCATTTTCGTCCAATTTTCGCAAGATTGTTCACACTAATAATGGGAACAAAGACGAGAAGCCGTATCGAGTCAAGGGTCCTCTTACGCTAACCCTGTTTTACCAGCTACTGTCTCTATGCTTCCCCGATTGCGCTGGGGATCATTCAGTTGGACTGACAAGGGCATTGAACTCCAGCGCTTTTCGTGGGACAGGCAGCCCGGCGGAGCGTACTCGAGATTGAGGCAATATCAATGCTCGGATCTTCAAGAGACATGCAGTCTTTCGTCTGTTGGTGATGTTGGTGATCGAAGCGATTGGCAATGCATCACTACCTTGGCAAAACGTGCGAAGGATCCGTCCATCCATTCCTGATCGGCAAGATCGGATCACTGCTTGGCTGCCGCCTTGGCAGAATTATTCCCGTTCTGAGTTGCACCTGTGAATGGCTTCGATGCTTGTGCGCTATGGTCTTGAGTCACTGCCAAGAGGATGTAGGTATGCACCGATGTTATTGTGATTGATCAATTATGTACAAAAGTCGCTATCATTATGTACTCTTCCCCAGTTATGAAAACTTCCCATCCACCAATTTTTAAACACGTTGCTTCATTATTTACAGCTTGGGCTCAAAGCCAAATGTCGTGCCTGCGATGCGAGGCTTGCCCTGGTTGAAGGGGCAGATCTGGAAGAAGCGCTCGCGAGAAACCTTGACCATATTGGATCGCTTGTGAGGTAGATCCATCCATTTGTCCTGGTGAAGACCAAAGATCATCTCATACTTGAGCACATTCTCACTTGATAGACGAGGCTCACCAACAACGTTCTCAGTGCGGTGGTCGTCAAGGAACTCATAGTGAATGACACTAGGCCACCAAGCCAGGACACGATATTGTCCACGGAACTTGTCGTTACCGACGAGTGAGTGCCTACCGCGATCAAAGTCGAGCGAGGCGTAGTGCTGGCCCATCTTGTCCTCCTTGGCCCAGTACAGTTCAAAGTAGGCGAATGGGATGTCGTTGAAGTAGCCCAGCACGGCGAATTGATGGGGGTCCTCGTGGATGTTCTTGAGATAAGTGCGGTGCTCATCAAGAGTACCCGTCTCCATCCAACCTGCTGCCACACGAGGGTCGTTCTGCCATGTGTTGAACAGGCCTAGGTGCTCGGGGTTCTCATAGTCGAGAGCGACGAGGTTGAAGTGCTCGTCAAGTGATGGGATGTAGCGGCTGTAGAAGCAGCTACCAGCAGCAGGCTTGGGTGTTCGGCGAGGATGGCGCAGAAGAGTGACATCAGAAGTAGGTGTCATCACGTACTCGAGATGAGGCACCACGTTTGCAGAGTTCCAGGTAGGAAGCCAGATAGGCTGCTGGCCCAATGGCGAGGCACAGCCTTGCCAGAAGGCGCTTCGCAGAATGAGCACTTCAACACCTGTGCTGGGCGCAGGCTCAACACCCTTGGGAGGCTGGGGCATGTTGATAGCCACCATGGAGAGGACAAGAGCCTTTTCCAGCTCCTCGGCACCAGGGCCTTCCAGGCGAAGACGGAATTGCTCTACATCAAATGTGTATGCGAAGAAAGTGTACAGGAACATCCAAGCCTGGGGGAGGGTAGGTGTCTGCTTGTCCCAGCTCAATGACCAAACAGGACTTCGTCGCGCGCGCGCATACTCGCGGTTATCAGAATGAGGAATTCTATCAGATTCTGCAATTGGAATGCTGGAGAAGACCAAGTCATCGCCGTGAAGAGCCTTGGGGAAAGGCTTACCCTCCTTCACGGAGTCATCTTTGCGCAGACGAAACGATTGCTTTCCCTCAGCTGTGCGCTCGAGATAGTATGTCGTAAGATAAGGCTCAGGCAGCCTAATCTTTATTGGAGACGTTTGCTGAAATGGTTCTGAAGACATATTGGGTGATTTGACTGTTGGCTGTGTGACTGCTGCTAAGCATTGGATCTTTTTCACATCTCCAGATTTTTATCTTCATTTATTTATACCCCTACTGGGCCAATCTCCGTATCAGACCCAATCAGATCAGATAAGATCCTATGCATCAACGGTCTACCAGAGACGGTAAACTTGTCCGATGCCTACCGTGGACAAAGAAGCCGCGGAAAAACAGCCGCCTTACGTAGGGGAGTCTCTGTATTGTAACATGAAGTTTCCATCCACGGATGAATGTCAGGATCCATGAATGGATGCCCGGTTTGTGCCGATTACCCGCTGGCTCCAGCGGCGGTGCCACTGGAACTGCGCTAAAAGTTGACCGAAGTGGGCGAGTGTGCGCTAAGTAAGGCACCACAAGGAGCTGCTGTGGGCTCTGGGATTTCTCTTGGGCTCCACCTCTTTGGGCTGCACCTTGATCCATGGATGGAATGAAGCTCGAGACCATGAGAGGTTGGACCAGACTCATTGCGACGGTATTTAGAGTCAATCATGGAATATTGGAGCTTCAGCGCCATACTCAAAATTGAGATCTAGGTATGGGACTGTCGCAACGACCCGTTCTGCGTCAGAGGCGCTGTGAAGCTGGTGGCGATGGAGCCCGCCAAGTCATGCATCATTCTTAGCTTCCAGGTTGTCTTGATGACATGCACACCTCACCTTGGCTTCCACCAGTGCAGAAATGGCGCTGTTGCTGATTCTTTATGCATCTGATAAGATTAGATTGATATGGCTAGCTGTTTCTAACTGCCTGATGCAATGGTGTCAATGCCCCCGAGCGAAGGCTTAGGGTAAGTTTCGCATGGCGATGTTGACACAAGATGTTTCGTTCATTCACGCGACCTGGCCGAGATGAAGTGAATTATAAATTGTATGTAGTAGTTATGAGAGATTCTGAAGCCAGAAAATATTTCTGGAGCTCCATCTGGTGTAGTTGTGGGTGACATCTTGAGTGGAGAGTTCAAATGAGGTTGTTTGAACCATGCTCACAGACAGCAAAATATCTCGAAGGTACTCCCACGCATTAACTCACGTCACACTTTGTCTTGATGGCCGAACTTCTCATGCCGAGAAAATGAACCTTCATACTGGTTTGGCCGCCATCTTACCGGTAATCAGCGTTTTTGTAACGCCTTACGCAATCGAGTTTTGACCGCATCACTAACGCGCCCAGCAGAACAGAATCACCGGGTTCCAATCTCACGAAGCGCAAACTACAGAGGCACCAGAAGTAATTACTGAACGCGCGTAAATGGATGCGATCTCGTCTCAAGCCGTCAAATATACAGCTCTGTTGCTTGGTACAGACGAGAAGCTTGCTTTCCACACTGCGACGCGTATAAGTCTACCAAACCTAGTTTTGGCAGCTGTGTCGCCAGAATGTTGACTATTAGACTACGTTCTGAACAACTAAATAGGCGTTTCTCTGCCAATACATTCTATGTACTGTGGGCAATGCGATTGTTCAGGGAGAGCATTGCAAGAGCCTGACGTTTTTCGCGACAAGCTGCGACAAGCTGCGACAGCTTGACGCGTTGTACCAACGGCGAGGAACCAAATTGGTTATCAATCTGGGGCCCAAGTATTTGTGTCGACGCCAATTCATTCAACGCAAGTTTTTTTATACGGCTAGACGCGACGAGCAAACTTGTATTGTGTATCCGTACTTGTGCAGCATAATGGACATGGCGACGGACGCGCATTCTTGGCTGAGGCTTTGCAAGCTGATCCAGAATGCCCAGAAACACGTCGCGCCCGGCAAAGTACCAAGCATGTACAGCACACCCACGACCCAGTTCAAGCCACCCGTGTCTGGGATATACCACTTGGCGCCTTCTGGACCGATAACTCAATGGACAACGACTTTTCCGCTCTTGTTTGTTCAGCGTATCGTGTTCGGGAGGATGGAGAAGCGCGGGCGCGGTCGAGAGGCTGGGCTGGTTCAACTACCGTTAGTACGGGGAAATGTGTGTTAGCCAAGTCCAAAGCAAGCCACCAAACCAACCTGCATTAACAGCAGAATGTGAGATCATCTGAAGCGTAGAATTAGTCACTGTCGTCGCTCTATGCGATCACGTTCAAGGAGCTTGGTCGTTGCAAACCACGAGGCTCTCGCACAAGCAAATGTGTCTCTGTCGGCCAGCCTTTCTCACTCCAAACTGATCCCAAGCTCTCAAGTTGGGCGTCATAGCTTCCGTGAAAAACTCTGTTGGGCCCAGTTCGATGGACCCCGATCTCGGTGCTGCGTTAGCATCATGCACGATCATTAAATGTATTGCCTCGTGCAGCATGTGATGCGATGGATCCTCGTTATCAGATGTGATTGATTAGATTCTTTAAACGGTTCATTCCGTAGCTTCCACGCCAAAAACGACCGGGCCATGTGCGTCTTGAGGGGTGTGTCGGAGATCAACCAGCCAGGATCTTGAGGGAGCTGTCCATTTGGGAACTCTAACACCGGCTTGGGTTGCATCGCGCCGTTTTTTATCTGATCGGAAGAAATTCTCGCAACGATGCTGGCCATTGAGATCCCTCGGCTTCATCAGATAAACCGCGTAAAAAAAGATCCATTGTCGGATGCATTTCGTTGGTGCACATAAACGACGGGATCCATGAGACAAACTTCACAGCGCTGTATCCCACTATTCTTCAGCGACTCATTCACTATGGCGCAGCACACTTTCACCAAACAGCCACCACCACAAAATTATGGCATCGTTTCATTCCCAGCAAATCACGTTATGCTCGTGGTCTTTAACAGACCAAATGCTCTCAATGCCATGACCAGCGACGCAGAGTATGAACTCGAAGCTCTTTGGGAATGGTACGACAATGAGCCCTCCCTTCGATGCGCCATCGTGACAGGCGCTGGACGAGCATTCTGCGCAGGCATGGACCTCAAGGAATGGAACCAGATCAATCAGCGCAAAAGAGATGGCATACCCGAGAAGCGACCGATGGACCCGCCCTTGACGGGTTTTGGCGGCCTCTCGCGCAGGAGCGGAAAGAAGCCCATCATCGCTGCAGTTAATGGCTTGGCTATGGGAGGCGGCTTCGAGATGATCGCAAACCTCGACCTCATCGTCGCTGCAAAGAGCGCCGTGTTTGCCCTACCCGAGGCCAAGATTGGTGTCGTCGCTAATGCGGGTTCCCTGCCGAGACTAGCCAGGACGATTGGGCGTCACAGAGCGACGGAGATGGCTTTAACGGGACGAAGTATCAGCGCTGCAGAAGCCCGCGAGTTTGGCATTCTCAATGCCATCACTGAAGATGCCCCGGCGGATAGCGATGTGCTGCAGCGGCCAGTGGTGAAGAAGGCCCTCGAGTATGCGGCTGCAATCATCAGCAACAGCCCCGACAGTGTGATTGTGTCTCGGGCGGGTATCCTTGCAGGCTGGGAACATGGGAGCGCCGAGAATGCGGTGCGCGTACATCGTCAGACATGGGACGCTGTCATGGCGGATGGACACAACTTCCATGAGGGCGTGCAGGCCTTTGTGGAGAAGAGGAGTCCAAGATGGGTGGACAGCAAGCTGTAAACTAATGGATGTAGTAAATGTCAATACCATGACTGTTGAGGCATTTTCTCTCCTTTCGTGTCATTCATGTACCTCCATGCACTTATGTCATTCGATTAAAGCTAGCAGTAGCCGTATGAGGCATCCATGGGAAAATGCACCCGGCATTTGAAGAAAAAAGAGCTCTTGGTGGCTTTTTTTTGGTGTGACGCCATTTTTTGTTAGGGTCCCGATCCTTGTTAATCAGATCAGATAATGACCTTATCAATCACCCCACCAGAAAAGTTCGCCTCGGCTTCATCTCCGTTATTCTTCGCATCACGCCCCCGCCAGCGTGTCGATTATTACTACTTGCCGTATAGTAACGGACAGAATGAAACCCTGTTTCCTTGGGCTGCGATGGTGCAGCGCAGTGGAGGCCCGAAGAGGCTGCAAGTCGACGACTTGAGCGAACAACGAAGTGACAGTGTCAGGGTCGATTTGCAGCTGTCGGACGATTAAATGCACGAACGAAGAAGGTGGATGATCATTTTACCGGTGACCTGGGCATGTCTCATACCCATGCTTCACACTGCAAACCGTTTGATGCGAACGTTGGTCCCTTCTACGCATAGGGAAGCAGCCTGGCAGCCGCATTCACCTTCCCAAGTTCGATGCCGAAGCCGCCCACCACGTCTCCCAACTTCCTCAAAGTCCACACTAGTCTCGTCTCGTGATGGAGCTTTTTTCAACGGTATGCCAGGATCTTTCTTCAATTGCCTCGCCTCGCTAACCCAGTCGCGCATAGCTCCATCTCTGCGTGGGTCATCCACCATCATCTTCATCTCCTCACATCCTGTACCTCGATTCACGCCCGGCTTAGCGTGCCGTGATCAGCAAATGGAAGGCGACAAAAGCTCCGAAATGGACACCCTCCGAAGTCGCCCACGATGATGATATCCCTGGAGAGGGACCCTGAAACGAAAACGGCACTCTCAATACTGGGCGTGGAAGACTTCAAAGGTACCGTCCCAGTCCTTGCATTGCCCGCGCCGGCCAGACCAGACCCCCCACATGCGCTTTATACAGAGCAAGAGGGAGAAAAGCTCTCTTTCGATACGTAATGAGGTTGCTGCATGTCAAGTTGCGTGCAAGTCTACAATAAAATAGTGGAGGTGTTCATGTGAAGCCGCGACAGTTACGGACGCACAATTGTATCTGCAGCTTCATACACGATTGCAAAATAGCACAATATTGCCCAAATCCTGAACTATTGGGACAATAACTCATACGCAGAAGCCGACCATCTTGAAAGAAAGATAGGATTCACAATGACAGAGCTTCAATCACCGCCGAAGCCCCAAGCAAAGGGTGTCCGTTATGACGTACCCGTTCTGCGCAAACACTACGGACAAGATAGCAACGAGCTTGAGATCCTACTATTAGCATGGTCGCTTCTTCTGTACCGACATAACCACGGAAACCATGCCGAGTTTTCTTGGGGATTGAGCGAGATCGGATCTACCACATGTCGCACTTTCACACTCAACACAGCCAAGCTGCAATGGGAGGACAGCAACTCTGTCGCATCAGAGCTAGAAGTGTTCAGAACATATTTGCAGCAACAGCTACAGTCTCAAGGACCGGTCAAGACGGAGGGCTGCAGGTTCTTCTTCAATGATGAAGCTGCGCCTGGTGACTTGGTCGATGAGGCCACCGAGGATGGTGACATTTCCGTGAACTGGGTACGTCTCTCATTTCAGACACAATTCCTCACGAACTAATGGAGTGTGTGATATAGGGAAATGTCCAAATACAAGCGACGCTAGAAGAAGATACTCTCTGGCTCCGACCGACCTGGCACGAGCCCCTCGGCGCAGAATTTCTCGCGAACCACTTCGCCCAAGCCCTCGTCGAAGTCCTCAACACAACCCTCACCAACCCCGACTCAATACTAAGCTCCGTGCTACCACTTGGCGAACTTGACAAGTACGTGATATGGAACTGGAACAAAGACCTTCCCCCGCCAGTGCCGATGTGCATCCACACCTTGATCTCCGAGCAGGTGAGATGGCGACCCGATGCGCAAGCCATTTGCTCGTGGGATGGCGACCTTACATACGCGGAGATGGATAAGTTTTCGACGCTTCTTGCGCAGCATCTTATTGATCTCGGCGTAAAAAATGGCGATATCGTCCCGCTGTGCTTCGAGAAGTCCAGATGGACGACAGTGGGTGTCATGGGCGTTATCAAGGCGGGCGCGGCATTCGTGCTCATGGACCCGAGCCAGCCTATTCAACGACGACATGTTATGGCGCAGCAAGTCAAAGCGACGCATATTCTCACCTCGAGAGATCAGGCGAAATATGCATCCGAGATCGCGCCCGAGACGAAGCATGTCATCGTCGACATGGAGACCATTGACTCCCTGGACAAGACCATCGAAGATCCCCTCAGAAAACTGCCTGAAGTGCCACCCGAGTCTCTTCTGTACATCATATTCACGTCTGGAAGTACCGGGACGCCCAAGGGAGTTATGCTCTCCCACGAAACATACACCGCCAGCGCGCTCGCCCGAAGTACAGGTATTGGTTACTCTAGTACATCGCGATCGCTCGACTTTACCTCATACGCCTTCGATGTCAGTATTGACAGTATTCTATGTACTCTTATTCGCGGTGGATGTCTCTGCATTCCTACAGACATGGACCGTGTGAATGACTTGAGCGGTGCGATTCGTCGCCTTAAAGTCAACATGGTCAACATCACACCTTCGGTCGCTCGCATTTTGGATCCCGACATCATCCCCTCACTGAACAGTCTTGGCATCGGTGGTGAGGCTTGTTCAGCTGGCGACATTGCGATTTGGGGACAGCATACGCGTATAGTCATTGGATACGGTCCAGCTGAATGCACGATCGGATGTACGGTCAATCCCAGCGCAGCCGGCAAGCCGTACGTCAGTATTGGTCCTGGTACTGGCGCATGCATCTGGCTCGTTGATCCTGACGACCACAACAAGCTTGTTCCAGTGGGCGCAGTTGGTGAGTTGCTCGTCGAGGGCCCTCTCGTTGGTCAAGGATACTTGGGTGATCCCGAAAAGACAAATGAGGCCTTCATCCATGACCCCGAATTCCTCCTCGCGGGCGCGGGCGATATCCCAGGGCGACGAGGCCGTCTCTACAAGACAGGCGACTTGGTTCGATACGACCCCGACGGAGAGAAAGGCTTCATCTTTGTCGGTCGCAAGGATACTCAGATCAAGCTTCGCGGACAGCGTGTCGAGCTGGGCGAGATTGAACATCACATTAAAAACTTGCTTCCCTCAGGTGCTGAAGTTGTCGCTGAGATCATCGCACCACGGAACCAGAGCAAAGAGTCGATGCTTGTCGCTTTTGTCGCGGATCGTGAAGCCAAGGATGATGGAGATGCACGCCCGATTGACTACGCGCCCCGTTTCCGCGATGCCCTTGAGTCGTTGAATGACAAGCTGTCCAAGGTCGTTCCTGTGTACATGGTTCCTACACAATACATTACTCTCTCCAAGATCCCGTATCTTGTATCTGGCAAGATTGACCGCAAGTCGCTGCGTGCCCTCGGTGCCGAGATCTCTGCCAACATGCAAGCCTCCGCAGCTGCAAACGAGAGCTCCGAGATTCGCGAACCAGAATCTGAAGCTGAGTTGTTCCTGCGCGACTCATGGTGTCGCCTTCTCGGTCTCGAGTCTAAACAAGTCAGCACTACGCACAACTTCTTCACGTCGGGCGGCGACTCAGTCCTTGCCATGAAGCTCGTGCCAATTGTGCGAGACTGGGGTTACACGCTCTCTGTCGCCGACATCTTCAACTACCCAGTCCTTTCTGACATGGCCAAGTCTATGCAGAAGGGCGACAACAGCAAGGGCGTCGACATGCAGATTCCCGAGTTCTCGCTGCTCAAGGACGGGATGGACCGTGATGCTTTGTGCGCTGAGGCGGCTGAGCAATCTGGGTGTGATATCAGCGCAATTGAGGACATTTACCCTTGCGCGCCTATGCAAGAGATTCACATGGCTTTCTACACGAGATCGAAGGAGAACTATGTCGCGCAGCGTATCGCCGACATTCCTTCTTCCAGCTCAATTGAGAAGCTCAAGTCAGCTTGGAATGTCGTGTACAAGGAAAGTCCAATCCTGCGCACACGCATCGTCGAGTTCAAGCAACATGGCTTCATGCAGGTCGTTGTCAACGAGTCTCTAGATTGGAAGGAGGTTGAATCCAGTTTAGAAGACTTCCTTGAAGAGGACAAGAAGGAGCCCATGTCGCCCGGCGCACATCTATCTCGTTTTGTCATCGTCACCGACAAGGCTCTCGACAAGCGCTACTTCGTGTGGACAGCTCATCACGCTATTTACGACGGATGGTCAACGGATCTCATTGTTGAGCATGCGCGCGCGGCATACAAGGGCGAAGAAGTTTCTCGACCTGCTCAATTCAAGCACTTCATTCGATACCTCGCCGAGGACTCACGCGAATCTTCCAAGGAGTACTGGAAGACACAGCTCGCAGGTGCTACAGGACCTCAGTTCCCATCTCTGCCGTCGCGATCTTACATTCCCGACCCGACTTCCTTGACTGAGCGCTTCATAAAGCTTGACAAGGCTGCCAAGTCAGACATCACCATTGCTACTGTCATTCGCGCCGCTTGGGCTCTACTCGCGTCTCAGTACTCTATGAGCGACGATGTTGTCTTCGGCGAGACCTTCATGGGCCGTACCATTCCCCTTCCTGGCGCGGAGTTGATTGAAGGCCCTATTCTTGCTACAGTGCCTGTCCGCATTCGCCTTGATCGTACTACCACTGTGCAAGACTTCCTTCGAGCCGTTCAAGAACAAAGCGTCGCTCGCGCTGCGCACGAACACCTTGGTATTCAGCACATCCGACGACTCAGCGAAGACGCTCAGATTGCTTGTGAGGTCACCATGGGCCTTGTTGTCCAGCCTCAAGATCCTGATCCCATCGAGGGTGAGAATGACGCGCTTCCATCGTTCCGTGGTGGTGATGCTGCTCTCGAAGCTCTGCACTTTAACTCGTACCCTCTCATGCTGGCTGTGTCAATGCAAAAGACAGGTTTCCGTCTTTTGGCAAGCTTCGACTCGGACCTATTGAGTCCCGTGCAGGTCGAGCGCGTCCTGTCGCAGTTTGAGGTGGCGATTAACCAGCTCCGTGGAGATATGACACGCTCGTTGAATGAGCTCACATGCTTGAGCGAGGAGGAACTTGGCCAGATTTGGGAGGCGAACAAGAATGCGCCTGTCTCCCCCAAAGAGATTTCCAGGTTCTTGTCCACGGGCGACAAATATTCCACCATCCAATATGTTCCTTGGGTGGTTCAGCCCGGCAACGAGAGACTCCTTATGCCACTTGGAAGCACTGGAGAACTTCTTCTGGAAGCTGTCGGAGCAAGCGACGAAGCCGATGTCGTGGACACTCCCGAATGGCTCAAGGAGGGCGCTATGGGCTACCCAGGTCGACAGGGCAAACTGTTCCGCACTGGCGATCTTGTCAAATATGCCGATGACATGACCTTGGTCTTCGTCGGTCGCAAAGACGCCATGGCTAGCGTTGATGGCCGAGTCGTAGACCTCAACGCTACCAACCTGGAGCTCAAGCGCCTTCTCCCCAGCAATGTTGAGGCCGCTAGCCGGCTAGTGGTCCCCAAGGGCTCAAGCAGCCAGACGCCTGTCGTTGTCGCGTTCATCAAAGAGATTCCTCCCAAGGATGCTCAATTGCTCAAGCTTGATGTCGAAGCTGGCGATGCTTCCTTGCTTGTGTCGCAAGCTCTTTCTGTGGAGCTTGCAACCGCCATTATTGGCCTCAACAAAGCGCTGGTTGAGACTCTCCCACCATACGCGATCCCCTCAATCTGCATCCCCCTAGGCGACTCAGCGAACATCGAGACACTCGACACTGTAGCCGATAACGTTACTCTGTCTCTGGTTGTTGAGCTACGTAAGGCTTTCGCTTCTCTCAAGAAGACCATCGCAGACACCACTGTCTTGACCACGAAGGAGCGCGTTCTTCGTGCCTCATGGTCAAAATTCCTTGGAATTGAAGAGGAGAAGCTCTCACTTGATGACAACTTCTTCCGCCTAGGTGGTGACTCCATTGTGGCGATGCGCATGGTCTCGGCTCTGCGACAAGAGGGCTACCGTCTGTCTGTCGCGAGCATCTTCCAGAACATGCAGCTTCGGGGCATGGCGAACTCACTGGTTGCGGTGTCGACAGAGGGCGATGAGACAGCCAAGAAGTACAGTGCCTTTTCATTGCTTGGTATGAAGAATGTCGATAGTTTCTTGGCTCAAACTATCCAGCCTCAATTGGCAGACTCGAGATGGAAGATCCAGGATGTTTTGCCTGCCACTGGACCCCAAACTGGCGACGTCAAGCAGTCGGTATACGCGCCGCGAAGCTCCGTCCAATACAACATGCTCTACCTCGACCCATCAATTGACACCGCCCGCCTGGTTGACAGCTTCCAGTACCTCGTTTCGCAGCATGCCATCCTTCGAACAGTGTTTGTCCAAAACGACGGACTAACCTTGCAAGTCATACTCGAGGACCTGAAGGTTCCCGTAACAGAGCAGAATGTCGACGGCTCAATTGATGCCGTCGCCAGGCAGCTTGCTGAAGCGGATGCCAACAACAGCACTGATCTTGCATTTGGCTCCTCGTTCATCCGACTTTTCGTCCTTCATGGCGAGAACGAGAACGCCTTCATGATCCGCATCTCTCACGCTCAATACGACGGTGTCTCTCTGCCAGAGCTCCTCCGCCAACTCGAGCTTCGATACAGAGGTCTAGAGATCCCATCTTCAGAGCCTTTCCAGACCTACATCCAGCACGTCTCCAGTGACAAGCCCCAGAATGTCGAGTACTGGCGCAAGGCCCTTCAAGGTTCTTCGCACACCGAAATTGCGCCTGCCGCAGACCCTCAGCAGAAGACCGCCTTCATGACAAGAGATGTGGACATCTCTGGAGCCTCGCCCGATACCACGCACGCGATGCTACTAACTGCAGGTTGGGCCAAGGTCCTATCTCAGCACCTCAGTGTGTCAGATGTTACCTTTGGCGGAATTGTATCCGGTCGCGACGTCGACGTTCCTGGCATTGACTCCATCATGGGTCCTTGCTACCAGTACCAACCTGTCCGTGTCAAGTTCGAGCCCAACTTGACGGCATCGCAACTTTTGGACTCGGTACGAAGTCAATCCCTCGAGGGTAGTCAGCGCGCCACTCTTAGCTTCCAGGAAGTCCTCAGAGAATGTACGGATTGGCCTGCGGACACCCCCTTCTACGGATCTTTCACGAACCACCTCAACAAAGAGTTCTTCGACTCAATTCCTTTTGCTGGAACAAAGTGTCGCGTGGATTACTCCATTCCTCACCCAGAGCCTGCGACACCGCCCCGTGTTGTGTCATTTGTGGAGAATGGCAGAACGCAGATCGGTATTGAGGCTGACGAGGATCGCCGCGAGTTCTGGGAGGCGCGATTGGAGGAGCTGGCCCGCGCTGTTGAGAGCTTCGTCAAGAACCCTGAAGCCTCGATCTAAATTTTTACTTATCACTATTTATTTACGAATTGACGGGCATTTTTAATTATTCAAAACTTTTCTTCATTTAATCCTGCTATTCTTGCTGTGATTGTTGCTCTGTGGCTTACAGTTTCGCAGAAACTACATCTACAGCTCATCGGAGACAGACTCATCGTCCTCTCGCTGGAAGCCGCATCCAGTTCTATCTTTGACCAGATCGGATGGCTTGAGCTCCACCAAATGCCCGTTGTCAAGATAATCCTTCACGGTGATACCATTTCCAAGGAAGAATTGAACGCCGAAGCCTGGCTGGCTGAACCAGGGCCTAATAGGGCCGGCTTGAACAGTGAACATCCTGGTCACGTTGTAAACGTGGTAGTTGTTTGGGAATTCCTTGTTGACATCGTTATCGAGGTTCTGAGGGTGAAGCGCTCGCTGCGCGAAAGGAGCGGTAGCAGGGGAGATGTAGCGGCCTACGCATACTCGTCAGATCTTGTCAATTGCAGAGCACCATGTTTACTTACCTGTGTTGTAGCCAAAGCGGTCAACAAGTGTACCGGGCATCAAGTCTATATTCGACTTGACAGGAAGTTTCTCCTCATCAAGATGAAAGCCGTACTTCTCAGGATAGATCCATCCGGCCTCGCGACCGTCCGGTCCCTGTGTGGAGTTGTACCACTTGCCGAGGAAGTCGTTGGGAGAGAGTCCTCCGAAACGGTCGTAGCCAGTAACGAAGGTTCCAAGGGGAAGCTTGGTGGGTAGTCGGCTAGGACCAAGACGCTTGTCACCGCAGATGTAATCTTTGGCGAGACTCTTGTTGTATCGGATGTTGTCGCCGGAGCAGTTGCAGCTTCCTTCTTGGATTGCTGGAGCTTTGGCGAGATAATGGTCCTCAGGGAGGTATATGGCCAGAGCGCTGGTCGCGAGGGACGAGATGAAGATGGACTTGAACAACATGATGACGGTATTACTGGATAACGACAAGGTACAGGCGGATTCATCATCTACCGTTCGGGCTGGAGACATCGTCCTCTTATAGCCTGACCAAGAACATGGGCAATGTACCATTACGCATACTCCTCACAGCAGATGCATCTTCCGCCCTTGCCCAGCACCTCAATTGCCAGGACTACCACCTAGTTTGTCTCAACTAAGCAGACTAAAGCATGAAGATCGTTCAGCGGTGTCTCAATCGCCCTTGATCCCCGCACGGGATGAGGCCCGTCACCGCATTCGAGGTCCGTTCCGTTGTTAGCTGCGGCAACCATCAAGATATCAGCTCTGGAATTTCCACCGCGCATCAATAGTTTCGCGTTGCTTAGGATATCATTCAAGCCAATGTCTCACATTGCTATATCTTACTGGCTACCACCCCTGCTTCCCCCAGAGAGCTATTGAGACAAGCCTAGCTTCATTGGCCCGTGTGGCTGGCTGAAAGGCCAAAGCGGCTGGAGTCGCAGTCAGGAACTGCCGCCATTGGCACGTTTCCTTGTGGATGGCTTTGATCTTCGCAACGAATGCTGCTCATCACTGATGCTGAGTCCCAATGGGAATGTGACGATGGCTGACGATCTCAGAGACACGGACGAAAAACCGCCTATAGCAAGGGAGAGGTTGCATGCCTTTTCGCGCTATTCGCATTGGAATGAGATCACAGATCAGCATGTGAGTGTGAGACATCTTCTGCAGGCCCAGAGAATTGGGACTCATCATCAGAGGGTGCTACAACAGACCCCGGTACAGTATCTTGTCCGCATGAGAACAGATCAAGTTGCTGTCAAAATTAACAATAAATTTAACAAAGCATGAATACATCGCTTCTGCGAATCATATTCAATGTGTGGGTCTTGCGACACCGAAGATACGTCTATTGAGCGTTAAGTTGGGCTCTTTGCTCGTTGTTGTCCTTCAGTTCGGTGGGGTCAAGCTTTTGGGGCCGAGATCTTGAGGCAGCATATGACAAAGAAAATACGGAAAGCAATATCTATGGTTCACTTTATAGAGATAAGTTCAAATCGAACTTGCTATCGGGCCATCTGATAGACGAAACTTCAGCGCTACGACCCTATCAAGATGCTCGTGGTTCAGTGCAAGGACAGTTATTGGGTGCTGACTCACCTGCAAAAACTCTGCGCCATGAAAGCTGGCCAGGTGGTATATTACACTTTGAAGACTTTTTCTACTCCCGATAGCTGACCACGTCAAGCCTATCGATAGGTGTGGCAGCATGACTGATTCTGTGGAAGTTCAGATAAACTTTTCATTTGGCCGTCGGAACATGTCATCTGCTGCTTGATGGATCAGTTGAGACAATTCCTGCTTCATCATGCGTACCTCATTACTGATACTTGAATTCGACCTCCAGGGCCAAGGTCTCTATATACGGGAATGTTCAACCAAAGGTAAACCACGCGCAGATGAAGAGACTGGCTTCGAAATGGCTTACCTAACTGAGATCGAGGCGCCAACAATTGATATCTTTGATGTGCATATGCATCTGCCATGATTCTTCAAATCCGTGACTCTTTAGATCGAAAACTTAGCTGGTATTATTCCGAGTGGGAGAGAGATTGCGTTTGCTTTCAGTAGTAGGCTGCTTGCTTATATGCTCATGCTCTCGATGAGCCTCAAGTGCCTGAACCTTACCGAACCTTACCGCAGTATTGGCCGGGGATACATCCAGAGTTCTTAACAAATCTTAAGTTCCTCGAGGTATATGAAGAAGCCCCCGGTCCTCCTTCTCGAAGCCCAAAGTCCTTCTTCCAGGAGGCAAACCAACAAGCTGAACAAGATCGACAACCCACGATGAGTCTTTGCGCGCCGACTACAGTAGCGAATTGTCATGCGATCAGCAGCAGGGTGGAGAATCACTTGGGTACGCACGATGCCTTGATTGAGTCCATGCGGTCGATGGATCTTGAAGAGCATGAGCACCAGGCTGAATCGTCCAGTCCGGCTGCATCGAGTAAGCCAGCTGAGTCTAGAGAATGTGTTGCTTGTGGTGAAAGCTTCCCACCCTCTGATCTCTCTCGCTCTCCGTGTTCGCACGAATGTTGTCAAGAATGCCTCGTTGGCCTCGTACAAGCCTCACTTCACGATGAGTCTCTCTTCCCTCCCCGTTGCTGCGGACAACATATCCCTATCAAAACGGGTCAATGGTTTTCACAAGAGCTTGTTGACCAGTTCAACGCAAAGAAACTAGAACACGACACACCGAACCGGACTTACTGCAGCGTACCGACTTGTTCAACATTCATCCCACCCGCATTCATTGCAAATGAGGTGGCGACCTGTCCTAAGTGTAAGTGGAATACTTGCACACATTGTAAGGCAGAGTATCACGCTGGCGTTTGCAAAGAAGATATCTCGTCGCAGCTGCTTCTCAAACTTGCTGCAGAGAATGGCTGGCAGTGTTGTAATGTATGCCGACGACTGGTGGAGCTGAATTTCGGATGCTACCATATCAGTAAGTTACTATATCCTTGTTAAAAAGCTTTCCAATCTCTAATGAGAGCGAAGCTTGTTTATGTGGTGCCCAGTTCTGCTATCTTTGCGGAGTTCCATGGAAGAACTGTAATTGCCCACAGTGGGAAGAGGATCAACTCATGCAAAGGGCGAATGACATTGTTGATCGGAATTACTATGTGGACTATGGCTACTTTGATGAACTTCAACGACAAGTTTACGTCGCGCATGAGAGAATGAACCTGATAGAGGCTCATGAATGCACTCACGAATGGTGGAGAGGTCGTCCAGGTCCTAGGGAGTGCGAGAGATGCAATCAAGTTCTACCGGTGTTTTTATATGAGTGCCGTCAGTGTCGCTTCATGGCTTGTAGACGCTGTCGGTATAACCGACTTTGAAGGGGGTCATGTATTCTTGGACATATGTTAGATTGAGTTTAGCGATGACGGCGATGTATATAGTCATGCTTGGGTGAGCGAGCGATGATACCTGAGTTTTGAATACTAAATAAAATATATGTCCTGGCTTACAACGACGTACCATCGGCAGAAGTAACCAGCAACATGACTCCTCGGCGCTGACTAATTTGTCGACTAGCGCCTTAGCCGACCGATCAATTATTCCTTGTCACTCGCCAACTCATGAATCTGACCGATATTTATAACTGCGATCTGTTTGCTCCAACGTCGAAATGACCAGTCGAGAACTATCAAATCATATGAACACGTTCCGATTATCCCGCCCGCAGCGGATCAAGCGAAACAGACCAACGACGTCGTGTACCGCCTGTCGCGCCCGTAAGCAGAAATGCGACAGACAGCAGCCTTGCCGCGGGTGTCAGAAGCGTGGTGTTGAAGAATCATGTAGCTATGAGTCCCTTCCCAGATCCACCAAGTCTAACGCGGCTGAGGATGGCGAGGGTCGGGTCCAAAGTGAGCTTAGGCAAATGCGGAGTGTGCTGCAGAGCCTCCTCAGTCAGCCTGGACAAGACCGATCAGCCGAGCCCTACAAGCAGCTGCTTGAGAGCGTAGGACGTATAGAGCAGACAATCGACGGAGAAACTAGCCAAGATGTTGTAAGGGTATCGTCAGCATGCCAAATTCCGGACATCATCTTCGGGCCTACGGAAAAGCTTTCGGTGCGAGATATTCCGGGAGCGTTGCCGTCTCGCCAGATTACGGATCGTATTGTATCAGCATATTTCAACGCCAAATACGTCGTCGTTCCATTCATTCACACTCATCAGTTCCGGCGACAATATGAAGCATTCTGGAAGGATCCAACTTCCAGCAGTTTCTTATGGATCAGTATGTTGTTCTCGATCATGGCTGTTGGTACTATAATTTCAAAGAAGGACGTAGCAATGTCAGGTCTCCGAGAATCATCGCTGTATATCAAGCTGTCATCCCGTTGCCTTGTCTCGGGACAGTACCACAAGGCTGCGGAATTCTCGGTCGAAGCCTTGGCTATGCATCTCCATGCCCGAAGTTTTCAGAAGGACAACCCAGACCTCCATCTATCTCAATTACATGCAGTAACCGTTCGTATCGCTCAGCAGAAATTCTATCATTGCGATATGAACCAGTCTCTACAACTTGTCACTCCCTTTGAAGCAGAGATGAGACGACGCGTTTGGTTCTTCATTCAGTATCACGATGTGTTAACTTCGCTCGAGTATGGTCTTCCTCCACTCATCCATGGAGAAACATCCTCGGGCTACCACCCTACAAACACCACAGATGACGACTTCGATGAGGACTCCATGATTGTGTCGCCCAGACCGACCACGGAAGCTCAACCAATGTTACCCTATGTGTTCATGTCTCAGCTTCTGCCTATCCTACGTCGGATAATTTGCCATGCTCAAGGCTTCGAAACATGCAGTTACTCGAACGCGATGTCTTTAAAATTGCAACTGGACGCGTGGTACGGCTCGATACCTCCTTGCCTTCGCATCCGCTCGATCAAGAATTCTGCATTTACCGATTCTAATCACATTGCAATGCAACGAGTCCTCCTTGAGCTTATCTACACCACGAGTATAACTTTGTTACATCGCCCATTTCTGGATTCAATTACATACAGTGGACACGAGTTTCAAACAGCCCTTGATGTATGTCGAAAGAATGCCGTCCGATCCATTGGAGTCTATGTGGAAGTCGATCGCGAGATGCAAAAAGGTGGAAGGCTGCACGATGACCAACATATTGCCGCGAACTTACCTTTCAGCGACTTCCTGATGATGACCATCGTTGCACCGCTTGAGTTCTTTGATTGTGTAGATTTACCGTGAGTACTATCTTTCGTTTCTATATCTAGTTTAACGTGCTCTAGACCTGTCGAGGGGAGGTACATAATGACTACACTGCAGACTGCAGTGCAGCTATGGTCAAAAAGGCCATGCGCATCGGTTCATGCGCTTGAAAGCTCGCGAATGCTTCGAGTAGTCTTGTCGAATATGTGTATAAGGAAGCCAGGACCGAGTCGTATTTCACATCCCGATCAGTACTCGAACTATATCGAGAGTTCTGAACTTATAGAGGATGATGACCATGTGCCAGTGGGCTCGAATAAAAATGTGTTTGGGTACGAAGGCATCGAGGTTGATTGTGGAATCAGCAGTATCGAATGGGACGACACAATGGAGGTAGGTGAAGTGACTTGGACGCAAAACAGAAGCCAATACTGACGTAACTAAAGAATTTGGATCTACTCATTGATTACGAATCCTTCAATGAAGTGTTTACGGATGATGCATGTCGGGATCCCATCCAGGATTGACAGTTAGGTTGGTAACTTTTATCTGAGTTGCAGGAAACATATGGCACATTCCTCCCTAACATTGTGCCCTATTGACCCGATTATTTCGTCTACTCTTTCTCAAGATGGAGTGCTATGCAGGATTGAGTGGAACCTCGGACATGTCGGAGCAAAACATTACCACTTTTGGTAATTGTTATGTCCGCCCTTATGACCGACAATGCAGCCACGAGCATCATCGCGACTTCATTGGATAATGATGGTCACAGGCACCTATTCGACGAAATTGTCAAGCTTAGAGAAAACATCGAATAATAGATAGAGAAGTATAAAGGCTGCCCTTGCGCACTTCTCAAGACCTCAATATCAACAAATCCAAAACCATCTCAATCCAGCCGTGCCTTATAAATCCATTATCATGAACGATAACACCCTTTCTTCCCAGGTTTCGACCTCGCTTGTGCTTAACTCCTTCAACGGACAGCTCGACTTGGAGAAGACCCCCATTCCCCGTCCTACACCTCCTGGATCAGTCATCGTCCGTGTTCTCAGTACTCCAGTTCGTCCGCACCAACGGGCTGGCTTTCATGGAAAGAGCTTTCTTTCCTTTACGCCTCCATACAACCCTGGTGATGGTGGCATTGGTCGTGTCATCTCCGTAGGGCCAGATGCTGTCTCCCTTAAGCCAGGACAACTTGTCTATATGAGTAACTTTGCCACTGCACGAGACGACCCAAGCACACGTGTACTTCTTGGACTTCACGATGGCGGTGGCGCTGAGGGAGATAGTAAGCTGTTCAATCTCTGGAAGGGCTTTTGGCGGGACATCGCCATCGTTCCAGCGGAAAATGCTTTACCTCTCACCGAGAAGGTCTTGGTTGATGAGATGGGGTACTCTTTTGGCGACCTCAACTATATTCAACGCCTTTCGGTTGCATACGGCGGCATCAGGGCCGCCAAGCTTCAGGCCGGCGAGACCGTCATAGTCGCTCCTGCGACCGGCCATTTTTCTGGGGCTGTAGTCGAGCTAGCTGCTCAAATCGGCTGCAAAGTCATTGCTCTCACCCGGTCGGCGTCCAAGCTGGAGCCTCTGACTTCGCGTTTCCCTCGCGTCGCAGCTCTTGAGCTGAATGGCGATGAGAAAACGGATACCGAAGCTATCCGAGCCTTGGCACCAGAAGGTGCGGATGCCTACATCGACGTCTCGCCTCCTGCTGCCACGGCAAATCCTTACCATCTGAATGTGTCAATCAGCTCACTGCGCTGCTTCGGTCGTGTAGTCTTCTTGGGCATGATGTTTGATATAAAAGTCAACTATGCAAGCCTGGTGCTTCGGGATATCACGATTAGGGCGAAATTCATGTACACACGGGAGGAGTTGGCATCGCTAATCAAGATGATAGAGACTGGGGTTCTGAAATTGGGCAAGGAAGCGGGGCATGAGATTGTTGAACGTGGATTTCAACTTGATGAATGGGAGAGGGCGGCAACCGTTGCAGAGACAGCTACCGCATGGGGACAGCAAGTTCTTCTGTTCCCTTCCGCAGATGGGGAGCTGATTAAGGAGTGAGAAGACTCGACTTGGGGCAGAGGAATTAGCTTAGTGTAGTACGATAAAAGACCCCAACTGCTAGTTTGAACTGGCATAAAACATCTCAATTACTTTTCCCTTATGCTACTAGCAGTTAATTTGCTGGTACCTTGATGGTACCTTGTTTGCACTTTCGTTCTGTTTGGAAATGCTTTTGCTCCTTAGTCTTAATATTTGTATTCTCTGATGCTTTATGTATGCCTTTACTCCACCATGTATAACTCGATATAAGTACCTCCTAACGCCATGCTTCATTTCCCTTAGAACCCGAATGGTAATGAGTCCATGATGTCCATATTTTCTTCAGCGTCCTCTTCTAAACATCTGCTGCATGTGCACTTGAACTGAAACTGTGTCTGGGCATATTTCTGTCTACTTGACAGATCCTTACGTGTCGCCAGATCAAAGTAGGTAATCATGCACTCGTCGCCCTTGGCGATATCACAAGCGGCGGTGTAGACCATTCGGGCCTGGCCGTCCGGTTTATGTGAGACCTAAACAAAGTCAGTACTCGACCAAGCACTGAAATAATTAACAGCAACTCACGTTGGGTAAGCACGAATGATTGAACTGGGCAGCTCGGGGATACAGAGCAAACCCGTACGATTCACCTCGAGAAGTAGCACGGTCGTTCACTGATTGAGAGCCTGTCGCTCTCGGGTACAGGCCAAAAGTGTTGGTCTCTTCCTTGCACAGCAGCAAAAGCATTTCGTCGGCAGTCAACATGCACGGCAGAACAGATGCATCACTCAGATACTCATTGACCAGTCGCTTCCAATGGATTATCTGCTCTTCGGGCCACGAGTCAAGGTACGCACAGCACATATCGACGGCCTTCCAGCCACGCAAAAAGTGAGCTTCCCACGGGTAGCGATGCTGTGCGACAGCATTACCGCTGTGCAACTCGGCGTTCCACGTGGCGAGCAGACGAACAACGTGCCAGAGCGTCGCGAAATTGTACTCGTTTTCTTTGCGTCGCATGCTGTCGGCGTGCTTCTTGAGCCAAGCACACTCAAAGTCATGTCGGACCTTGTCCGTGGCTCGGCAGGCGATATTGCACCATACAACGTCTTTGAAACAAGCGTGTTCACAGCGTACGGCACGGCCATTTTGCGGGACACGGCGAGAGCACGAAAGATTGCTGCAGATGAGAGGTTCGGTATCGGACGTCACGGAGGGGACGATAGCATAGGCTGTGTCTACCAGAAGAATGGTGCCTTCTCGGATGGGACCCGTGGCTTTGAGCAGTCTGCCCTTGCAAGGGTCCTGGTCTGGCACCAAATTAGGATGCACGTAAAAGTCCAGGTCGTGGTAAGTGCTGGCCACATTTGAAGGTTTCAAGGCGGTGCTTCTAGGGGCCTTTGGTGGGAGACGGGGTTTTTGGTACTCCATTGGTGCGGTGAGATAGGAGATGAGCAAGAGGGTGAATAGCAGTGAGGAAAACGGAGAAATTGAAAATGGGAAAGAATTTTGCTGGCAAAACGCTGTCGAGCATTAAGCTCTGGAGTCTGGACCCTCGGGATGGTCCAATTCGGTTAGACGAGTTGGAGGCCACTAAGACACCATCGCCACTGCGATAAGGAAATTATTTCGGCGTAACCTTTTGTGGCTTGGGGCCATCTCACTTTATTACTGTATCAGAAACGGCAGAAGATCTTTCAGGGTTTGTGTTTGACATTGTGACACTGGAGCGTAACTCGGATAAGAACAAAGTGGCAGGTATTGAACTATGAACTGGATAGGTCATCACAACATCAAGTGATTGGGTCGTCCATCAAGCCGATAGAATGAAGAGATCTTGTAAAATCCATTACCGCTGCTATTGTAAAATCTCTATTTATCCGTGGGTTTTGACGTTAAACATGGTACGGTGTCAGTATTCAGCCCCGTTAAATCGGCATTGCAATAACCGTTACTTGCCCTTGCATGGGATCAGGTGGAGAGGAACCACAAGGGAAGCTAGGGAAATCCCTCCAGTGACATTGAACCCTGTCACACGTGCACTAGACACCCTTTGTTCACCTTCAGCGACTTATTCTGAGGCTGACTTGCCACTTCCGCCTCACCTTAATTCGTGCGCAACGGTGAAGGGCCAAAAATGCAATGTTAATGAACGGCTTACGGTGGGGGGATTGAGAGGGGGATTTAGGATCCAAGTGCAGGAACTAAATGTATCGAAGAGTCGGGGGACGTGTGTTTGCCAGATATCCGTTGTTCCTTTTAACAATCTTACCGGGGGAGACTGATGTTTGAACGCAGACCCAGCTGTCGTGAACGCTTATTTGACGCGACATGTTCACAGCTTCGTGGATAAAGAAGTCGCGGTAATGATTAATGCTCATTATCTTTCTTGTCGGATTTACGAAAGGATTCGTGTATTCCCATGACGGGCGCGTCGTCCTGCTGTAGGGTTGGTTCATGTCGAGATACCCGGCAAGATCGCGATTGATTGAGCCTCAAGTGGAGTACCAAAAGCTTATTCAGGTTTAGAGAAAGTACAGAACAGTGTCAATCGCTTCTAATTCCATACTATGTAATGAAGCATTGGTGTCAACCTGTGCGAAGAGATGTCTTATTCGCCAAGAACTTTATGGTTGCTGTCACGCATTGTTGTGGCTTGAAAACTGACCGAAAATAGAAAAGTCAGCAATGGAGAGTATGGCACCAGAAATTAGTGGTGCAAAGATGGCATGAAATGATGGGTGAGTCAGCAAGTTTATTCTGTCATCTCATCCAGTTTTCTGTCTGCCTAAGGCTGTAACATCCCTGCAAGCATCCATGTCCGTGTTTCGCGAAGCTTCGGCATCCTAATGAAGCAACGAACCCGCCGGAAACATGCCTGAGGCTCCATCTCCATTTCCATCAATTCTATCAGATTCCAATGCTACGCCAAGCTGCGAATACCCTCGCTTGTGACGCCAAACCAAGCATAGTCGATTCGATAAGGATGGTCGATCATACGACGATAGGACATTTTGTTCCAGTATATGCAGTACCATGTTGACGTCACCTACTACGGTTCACAGAAGAACATTGCCGAAACTTCCTGACTTGACCGCATTTTATCGCTGAAGCAATAAATGCATCGTCGCTCTGCATCAATCTGTATTTTATTTGTGATGCATACTTGCCAATCCTATTTGTGTTGTTAATTTAGGTAGTGGAAATGTCTCTCGCTCAGCATGTGACCCAAACAGAGGGATTCGACTACGAAGGCCCTGCGAATCCCAACTATGAAGGTCCAACACATCCGAGTATCTCACCCGGTTTCGGAACGCCAAATATCCTCGTCCCCGATAGGATTGAGTACGAGTCCTTCCCCGACCGATCCGAATGGCGACGTTTGAGCTTTGCGCCCATTAAGATTGTACAGAAATTGCCCCATCTCGCCGCTTACAAGGTCTCCGACCTCAAGCGATATGGTATGTTTCGGGACAGCGACCTTTTGAGTGGAATACATTTCTAACTTGTGGTAGTCCAAGTTGCGACCGGTATAATAGCTTGCTGGCTCGCAGCTGGCATCGTCTTCGGTTTCGCTGCGCTAAAGCCCATCTTGATCTCCGAGGGCATTTATTCCGAACTTTGCGAAAATGACCAGCGACAACTCGGGCAGAAGCCTGACTTCCAAATCCCATGCGCTGCGCAGGATATGCGATTGAACCTGCTCTTCATCTCAGCGTCAATTTCTGCCAACGTCTCATCGCTGTTCGCAGGCGCTGCCCTTGATCGCTTCGGCCGTCGCGCGTGTTGGCTGGTTTCCAGTCTTCTACTCACTCTCGGTTCTTTGATGATGGCGTTGTCTTTCTCAATTCCTGGATTCCACGGTTATCTGGCCGGGAATATCCTTTTGGCTTTCGGTGGAACGTTCCTTTTTGTCTCAAGCTTTCAGCTTAGTAACGCATTCCCGAAGCACTCCGGATTGATCGTCGCTCTCGTCACCGGCGCATTCGACGCTTCCGCGGCTGTTTTCCTCTTTTACCGTATGGCCTACGAAGCTTCCGATGGCGCGTTCTCCCTCGAAAAGTTCTTCTACGCCTACATCTCCGTCCCAGCGCTCATCTGCTTGGCTGAACTACTCTGGATGCCACCTCACTCGTACCACTCGCTGCCTCAACTAGAGCAGAAGCTCGAACAGGCCCAAGACCGCAGTCGCGATGTTCATGCGTCGGATGATGAGATCGATGACACCAATGAGTTGACGCGTGTTCGAAGCGCGCGCGCTGATCAAAGAAAGGCCAAAATTGAGAAGATTGAACAGATTACTGGCGACAGAGAACAGCGAGGGGAGCGCATCAAGGAAGAGGAAGAGCGACAGGAAACAAGTGGTGTCTGGGGAGTTTTGCACGGCGTTCCCGCTCATAGACAGATGATGTCGCCCTGGTTCATCCTCATTTTGCTCTTGACAATCCTCCAGATGCTTCGCATGAACTACTTCATCGCCAGTGTCAGATCTCAGTACCGATACATGCTGGGCTCCGATAAGGCTGCCGAGCGCATCAACGACTTTTTCGACATCGCGTTGCCTGTAGGAGGAGTTGCTTCGACACCCTTCATTGGACTCTTGCTCAACAATTTGAGCGTTCCTGCTACTTTTAGCGTTCTGACGGTGTTTATCGTTGTCATTGGAGTTCTCAACTGTCTATCCAGCATGTGGGCTGGCTATTTCACAGTTGTGGCTTTTGTCTTCTTCCGACCACTTTACTACTCAGCTATCTCGTAAGTCGCCTTTTACCATCCCGTATGGAACTTGAATACTAACTCACCACCACAGCGACTACGCTACCAAAGTATTTGGATTTGCCACGTTTGGACGTATTTACGGAACCATCACCTGTGTCTCAGGAATCACCCAACTTGCTCAGTCTGGTCTCGATGCGCTCACCCACGGCCCGCTACACGATAACCCAGTCCCTATCAATGCGACACTGGGTGCTACAGGAGCCCTCGTCGGCATCATCTTGACCGTATTCGTCGCCGTCAAGGGTAGAGTCTTTGCGGAGA
Source organism: Fusarium humuli (assembly GCA_004366955.1). Lineage (NCBI taxonomy): Eukaryota > Fungi > Ascomycota > Sordariomycetes > Hypocreales > Nectriaceae > Fusarium > Fusarium humuli. The sequence goes on along the minus strand of QHKN01000070.1, from coordinate 90,418 downwards.
AGAAGGTCGAGGCGAAGGCTGATGATGAGAGAGAGCGACTTTTGTCGAATACTCAATCGAACTACGGCACTGGACATTGAGCAGGGCAACAAATTACGTGTTTCCACACACATGGTTGAACGAACCTTTCGGCACCAGTGCCTATATATGGACTATTTTGATTGGAATCTGTATTTGGTGATATGCAGCTATACGACGCACGGGAAAGTTGAACTTGGAAACGGATGGGGGTTCGTTAAATAATTGCATGGTCGACATCACAATTGGGTTGGAAGGTATTATATCAGCGGATATCAGGGTTTTGGGCAAGATTATTTTAGGTTATATTTGAATGCATACGTAGAATGGACGATGTTATCCAAGAGTTTGTCTATCATCTAAATATAGTCTCATGATCTATTCGCAATTCGACCCTTTGGCATGTTTATACATAGAAACATTACAAATAAAACGTTGACGCGCCTACAGGTCAATATCGCCCTCGCTTGACCAGAGTCCCGAGCTGTACATAATATTAGAAAAGAAAACCAAGACGTTCCACAGACAGATATCGAATAGTTCCTGCGCCTTATCGCGGACCCAAAAGAAGCCACCCTGAATCCTCTGAGCGAAATCCGCAGCCTTATCCGAGACCACATTGAAGATATCATAAGCTTTCTCCCAAGCAGGTTCCAAACACTGCAGCCTGCTATCCGGAGACGTGCTAGGGTCATCTCCCTTGGGCTTTTGATCCTTTGTCTTTTCTTCCGTGTGAAGATCAGGCACGTAGGCATCGGTTTTGTACACTGTGTATGCGGAACCAGGACCTCCACACATCTCAAGCGCATCGTTAGGGCACTTATAAAAGCACGAGTCGCCGGGGAGGTATGTCTCCGTACTCGGCAATTCGTGGGAACAGAAGCAAGCCGACCTGTGTCGCAAAGCCACGGAGAAGCCCTTCTTAGCGCATTGCGTGGTGCACGAGTCGCCGCTTCGACGGGAACCAGAGCCACGGATATCCATACGAACAAGCTTGTTAGTGTTGTCAGCATATCGAAGGTACTTGAAACACCCATATGCTGGTTTCGTATTCGAGTCGGAGGCAAGAGAGGCTTGCAGTCCCGAGTTGTAGACACTCCAATATCTTGGCCCACCGCATTTCTCAGTGGAAGGGTCTTGACAAGGAGTGTCGCACTCGAATCCATCGACTTGGCTGTCTTTGTGAGGAAGCGCGTCAGCGCAGAGACAGATGTCCTTCTGCAAAGCTGAGATGGGCTTTCCCCTCTTTTTGCACCTTCCGGCGCATCCATTAACTTGGTCGTGACGAAGGTATACGCGATCGCGAGCTGTAATAAAATGCGTGTTGTAGCAGCCCAAGAGGTCCGGCCCGGCAAGCTCCTCATCTACAGTACCACTATCAGAATTCTTCTTCTCGGATTCAACCTCATCATAAGGAACATCTGTCTCTAGTCCCGTGTTCAGGACATTCCAGGCTTGTGGTCCACCGCATGTAGCATATGGATAGCCAGGGCATGATGTGTTGCAAGAGGACTCCGGGCTTCTTCGTTCAAGGGGAGGATAAGAATCGCCACAAATGCAGTCATGATCTTGTACAGCTGCAACGGGGAAACCGTTCCTCCGGCAGAAATTGGCACAGTCGGTGACTGTGTTGGATTCGAAATATGGTCCGTAGCGCCTAGTTGGCGGTTTGTTCCAGCACCCATGCCATGTTGTCTCGTTTTGAATAGGGGTGTCAAAGCGCCTCTGGCTAGGGTCGTGCTCGATACGACCTGGGATACCTGTGCGGTAGGCTGAGTAATAAGGTCTACGGCCGTCATTTCCACCACAGTAGGTTTCCTCATCGCCTTCGCACGGGAGATCGCAGGAGTCCAGATCGAGAGAGTATGTTGTGTGAGGATATTTCGAGGCACACCAGCAGTCGGAGCCATGCATCAACGCAAGGGGTTCCCGGATCTCCTTGCAACGTTCAAGGCATTCCTCCTGACCGTTCCTGACGAAGACCTGCTTTGCGCTTGTGGGACGTATAGAGAAGCACTTCTCAGCCTGTTTATTGGGAGTTTTAGTGGGGTATTCAGGGTACATCCGGGTCTTGAGGTTGTAGACGCTGTAGGCATCTTTACCTCCGCACCGAGCGAGGGAACCTCGAGAGCATTCTCGGTTGCACCACCCACTGGACAATACACCCGCCTTGGGTGGGTACGTATTCGAGCACTGGCAGGTTGTATCTTGCAAAAAGATGTACTTGAAGCCATTGCGCTTACAAAAGCTATGGCACTCGGTAGGACTGTTATAATGAAAGTCACCGAACTTGCTGTCTTTATAGTCCGGTGGACTGCTGTAGCAAGCTTGTCGAGGGCCCTCATACTGTTCAGACAGGTCGCTGGTTGTTCTCTCTTTCTCAGAGAACGGGTCATCTATTCCGTCCATCTCAAATGGAAGAATTCCGTTCATCTTGGGCTTGTATCCACTCATATCGAAACGACTCCCGGAGCTCCATAAGCTGTAGAACTGGTCGAAACGAAATGGGCTCCTCGATGATTGCAGAACGCAGCTGATGTCTTCAACTCGACTCGAAGTGTCCGGAGGAGAATCGGTGCATCCACATAATTTAGCAGCGAAGACGACGGATGCTTTGCCTTGTTCGCCGCATGACTTGGCGCAAGCAAGACGCTCTGACTCGGTAACTGCGTCTTTGGCAAGCTGGACGTCGTCGGGCAGGCCTTGGAAACATCCGACGGGCCTGCTGCGGGGAACGGTTATGTCGAAGATAAGAAGCACCTCTTCCTCCTCAACAAAGTCCGCTTTTCTGGTCTTGGGTGCGTTCCAACCATCCAAACCTACGGCTTCACATCGGCTGATGTCGACCTTGTTGTCGCTCGGCGGTTCTCTCCTACCGCAGAAACAGTTGGTGGTACCGAAACCAATGAATGTTTCTTCCCTTTGAGAACAAACAATGGCGCATTTCTCGCGCTCTTGTTGAGTCCGTGCATATCCTCCAGCCCAGGAGATGTGTGGTTTCACTTGATAACAACCCTTCAGAACGTGGTTGTAGTCATACTGAGCAGCTACCAGAGCCGCCCAAAGAAAGAGAGCGACATACGCAAGAATGAGCCTCGCCATGGCTAAAAGAGTGAAATGGCGTGAAACAAAAGAGCTGAGGTCCCAGGAACGGGAATGCGGTGTTTAAGTCGCTCTCCATGATAGGATTGTCACATTTAAGTGATGAACAGCTGTTGGTCAGCCTCGGGTTTATTATGGAACATTTTAGGCATCACACCAGGTCCGTGCCGCAAATGCTGGCTAGGATCATGTTAGTTGAACCAACAACTGTTGGTTCTATCAAGCTAAAGGCGTCAGGGTGCCAGAATAACTGGCCGCCAAGAGCATAAGAGACGAAATAATTTGGTTACTTTATGGTAGCTTAGACCGGCCTTTAGGCTATTTTATTATTGTAGCCTAAGCCTTAGGAGAGAATCTTTCTGTCATCCACCTGGTTCTCTCAAGCTAAAGGGCCGTTTAAGAAGGCTACGGGTCCTCGGATGGAGCTGTTCGCTTGGCATCGCGTACCCGATGCAGAAATGGCCGAATCAATGCACTCTCATTATCCGTAATAGTGAGAGAGACGATGTGTGTGTCGCGATGAGCCATCTTGGCGATAACAGCCTCACCGTCATCAGGAGCGAAAATGAGCGAGTTGATGCTGCCCACTCGAGATGGGCGTCGAGGTTAAAATTATGGGAACATGATTCTATTAGACGACAATTGCATATTTAAGAGACTTTTAGATATCGTTTAAGCACCCTCAATCCCTCAATTAAGTGCACGAATGAATGCACATCCAAAACTCTACCTTGTTTACGCAACTTAAAAAGGGTATCATGAATTGAAACATGTAAGAGGATTTTCCCACCTGCAATTTTCCTTAGCAATTTTCTTCCTCCCATTCAACTCCAACACTCTTGTACCGAGTTTTTCTTTGACTTCGCACACCACGCATGATGAAGATGCCCACCTTACCCAAAGCCTTTGGGTCCTCTGACGAGCTTACCCAACCATCCACGATGCCACCCAGGCAATCCCAGCCAACTTCCATCGCCACAGATCCCTTCAACAAGCCCCCTGCCGAGTTGAGACTGGCAGTGATCACCTCTCTCGATTATCGCTACGACCTCAACCATCTGTGCGAAGCTTCGCCTATCTTTTATAGACAACGGAAGGCGGATAGTCTGCTGGTAGCCTGGGACGCAATGCACGAGAACTTCGAAACGTCGAGAGGTTATCACCAACCCCAATTGCTGCTCGAACAAGCTTTGGGACTAGCCAACCTACTGTGGTACTGTAAAAATAAGCCCCAGATGGTTGGATATGTTAGGGGGAACTCCATCCGCTATCGTCCCAAGCTTATACCGGACGAACAGCATGGGTGTCGCTTTGGGGAGGGAGACTGTGGGTTTCAGCGTCCGCGACCCGTTGTTTACAGGCCACAAATATCCGATCTTCGAGGTTAATGCGCTTTGGGAGCGTATGATGACCTGGCAAATCGGGCACATATCTACATTCCGCGCATACATGGACGAACACAAAAGGTTGGAATGCTACACAGAACGCTTTCAGCGCCTATTTGGTGATTATGGAAAGAAGCTACCAAACTCACTACCGCCTACGACTTCCGCATGGAGGCGCCTGGTGTTATTTCTTTTGCTTATTCTGGAGCTGATGAATTCGACATACTTTACATGCCAGCCTCCTGAAGGTTCATGGGAGTACTGGATCGAAACCTCCTTCTGGCCATATTTCGTATCCGTCGCACTCATGATGGCCCAATCAGCACATACAGACTTTCTTGAAGTCCCTGAAGATCATTCGGACAATGACTCGGATGATTATCCAGAGTTGGATTATGAGATGAAACGAGAACTCAGGCTTATCTGATATTAATCTCGTCCTTTCTCATCCACGCAGGGCTATTTGATGTCTGGGTAATATTGGTGTCAAGATTCAAATCAAGTATCACAACTGCTATTCACAGGCTCTAGCAAGACTCCCGACAGCCAACAAGATAGGTTAAGGCTTTCCTAACTTTGGAAATAACTGATCTTTGCAGTACTGTACTACTTATATTCTTGTACTACACCAGAGAATGCTGCCAATACAGACCTATTCATGGTTAAATATCGAAATTTTAGAACTTTGTTTCCTCGTTCCCTCGTAAAGTCAATTGAGCAATCCGGCTACCGGAGGGTGAAGTAAACAAGGTCGTCGCAATCATATCCTGAGGCCGCCTGAACAACGATGATTGACCAGTCCTCATTGTCCGACAGATGCTTGACCCTGGCTCTGTTGTAAACGACACAATTGGCTCATCCCCTCTGCTGGTTCAGACTAGCCATCATCTATCTCTTGCGCACTTAACCCGAAGTCAGGTTGTCAGAGGAACTAGCCTCCCGAAGCAAAGGAGACAAAATAAAGTAATTAATTTATGTCACCTTAGACTGGAGCTTGGGCTGCTTTGTTCTGACACCCTAAATCTTCGAGGATAATTCTCCTCCACCTGCTCCGGCCCAAGGACCTTGCGAGTCGGTTCCTCTACAGCAACAACTTACCCCACAATCATCAATAGCGGAACAATGAAGGTGAATGATTATCTTCACCTTATGCAATACAGTACAAGAAAGCTGGCGGGGCAATTGGTTGATATTGAGCTACCCCGCGTTTCTGACGTTGATGGCACAAGACATCGTGGTTGATGGTCTATCTTATTCCTAAAGAGGCAACTCTGGCTACACTCCAACCCAAGAGCTGACAAATGTTGTACTCAATCTCCTCAGAATGACGGATGGTCACGAGCCCTCGAGGTGAGTTTCTAATAAGAAGGTGTTTCCCCTCTTTTGAAACCGCGATATCTTTTCCTATCAATAAATCATACTGAACATCCTGTATCGATCTACCAAAGCAACATGGCACCTCAAACAATGGCAGAGAAAGCTAGAGCCAAGCTCCAGGCTGTTCTTGATAATCCCAACAGAAATGATGCTACTTGTATGTCACTGCTATCCCAATGTCCTTGCTCATGTCGTGCTGACTTGTATGGTGAATAGCTTACAAGCAAAGGGTCATGACCACTACCACCCCCGCGACCGGTTCCGACTGGACCAATACTTGGGTGCGACGAAATAGCAATGACCGTCGAGCCAGCGTCGGGAGCGAGGGCTCGAGTGGTTCGCCCGTACGACGCAGGTCTAGCTTTCAAGAGTGGCTCTATCCATCCGCTCGTTAACAGAAGATGGGATATGATGTCGGCCTTGGCGAGTTTGCTGTTCTTGTTCCTAGTTTTGATCGCGGTTTTGAACTTGAGAGTTGTGTATATCTAAGAATGTAATTAAGAGATAGTGCTTTTGAGATCGTATGTATTCATCAGATCGTTACTGGCGATCAGTTTTCCCCAAATTGATAATCGGCAGCAAGGTTCTATATTAGTAGTATGACGTCCTTCAGTGCGCATGCGAATATGACTTCTACGCCTCACGTATAAGTGCATTTTGTCAGTATCATAGACGACATGGCCAGCTTTCTCATCAAGATGGGCCCAATACCAACTCCTGCAGGATCACTTGCAGAGTTAATAATTCGTCAAGGCATAGAAGAATTCGCTGCCGAAAGCGCAAGACGAAATAATTTAGCCACTTTATGCCAGCTTAGACCTGGATTTAGGCCACTTTATTTTTCAGTAGCCTAAGTCTTAGGCTGCAGGTGAGCAAGGAAGAATTACTCCCTAAGAGGAAATTGGACAAAGTAATGGTGGCCAGTCTTGAGTGAGGCTGGCCCGGCATGTTTGTGAGGTATAGAAGCATTCTCTGTTGAGTGAACCCTCCCAAGAATTCCTTTCATACCATGCACACTTTGCGACGTGATCTTGATAGTTCGATGTGCATGATGCAACGGTAGAGGATGGTAAATATGGCTTCAAGGCCAGCTTCTGATAAGTTTTACACAGCAGGAACCTCCACGCAGGACCTCGGAGCGACGAATACTCTGTCCAGCGCGTTGCTTGTACATTGGTGTTGCCTGCATCACTCATAACTTAAGGCATAGGTCAAGGCTATTGAGTTCAGAGAGCGAGAGAAACTCACCTTCATAGCGGGTGAAGTTGGCTTGCTACGATTGATGATGGAGGCATTTATTTTCGATATATGCAGGGTATCCTGCAGGAACAGGTTCAGAATCTTCTTTTTATGAGGACATTGGGAGAAGAGAAATGTATGCTTTGTATATGTCGAGGAAGGAGTTCCTTCAGTCTTCAGGTCATTCAGCTTAGACCAGGACTTAGACATGGAGTTAGACCATTTTACTTTAGTAGCCTAAGCCTTAGATGATCCTTTTATTACCCAGCTGTAAGCATACACATCACATAGCAATGGTGGCCACTTATGTTAAGAAGTCGAGAATAGTGTGGAATTAATGTACATGATATATCTAAATGCAACAACGCTTTTTATCATCTACCGCAGTTCAAATCATAATCTAGCTTGATCGGCAAGCAAATGGAGAGTGGGCATCGCCAGCACTTGTAATATCAATCTGAACAAAGATTAGTAACAGCTCGTTGAAGTGTGGTGGTTTTGAACAACTTACAATATCCTTGATAGTAGCATAAGTACCAGCACCAAGGGTAACAATACCAATGATGAAGGCGAGGATGGCTCCTAAGCTGAAAAGCAGGTTCTTCTTCTCGAACCACTTGCCCTCACAGAGCAAGGCAAACCACATAACACCAGGGATCCAGAAAGAGAAACCGGACACGAAGAGAGCCGAGGCAAGAGAGAGCAAGTCAGAGAAGATAGGGATAGCCTCAGCAATAACCCAAGCGATGATGGTGAAGACAGCGGCGAGGGAGATCCAGGTGACCCATCCCATAGGGGTGTTGACATATCGAAGGATCGAGTCCTTGAACATACGTCCATGAAGATATCGAAGCGCAACGGTTGAATTGATCGAGCCCGAGATGAAGATAACGGGCAAGGCGACTCCGAAGGCGATCTTGGAAACAAGTGGTCCAGCTGATAGCAGTGCAGGCGACTGGACGGCGGGTCCGATGAAAGCGTAGCAAAGGGCTCCAGTCAGAGTGTAGATGGAGATCTGCATGAAACACGAGGCGTAGATGGACTTCATGTAATCGGTTGGGGTGTGCATCTCGTCCATGAAGGAGAATTGACCAATGGCGAAACTGAAGGCGAAGATGATGTTGCTGACGGCGACGAAACCCTCGGCAAAGCTCAGATTTTCCTTGGGCCAGGCAGACCACTCAACGCCAGAAAGTCCACCAGTCGAGTCGCTAGCCTGAATACCGGTGGCAATGACAGTAATACCAATGGCAGCGAGAATAGAGACGAAATCGATATATCCAAGAATAGCGACTTCGGTGAAAGATGGGGGGATGGCGAGGATGAACAGAATGATGGCAGAAACAGCGGAGAAGACGATGGAGCAGACGTGTCCACCGTTGATGTCAATCAGCGCAATGCTACCAGTCAGAGCGTGCGATCCGACAACCATGACAAGCTCGAGAACGAGAGCAAGACCGAAAAGCTCGTAGCCAAAGCGACCGAGCAGAAGGCGTCCGGCATCGGCGTACGAGGTGATGTGAGGGAACTTGAGCTTGACCTGACCGACGAGGTAACTGGTGTAGATAGAGACGAGGCCGAGAGTAATTGTGAGGAAGACACCAGGGAACATGCCCAGGGTGTGGTAGGCTGAAGGCAGACTGAGAGCTCCGAGGGCGACAGCCTCGACGATGGTGACAATGGCGAGACGCTTCCAGCCCAGACGGTGGAAGTGCGCATTGCCCTGGGCGGCAAGCTGCTTCTGCTGAGAGATCTCGACATCGTCAGCGGCCTCGGGGTCGTGGCGATCGTCCATCATGTTGGTGGGCTTGTCGGCCTTGGCCTTTGTTGAAGTCATTGGGTCGGAGGGTAGTAGTAGAGATGTACGTTCGGTAGGAGGATGGGAGGAGGATGAGGATTGACTAGCACTCATGTGATGACCAAGAGATGGTCAAAGGTGGGAGACGAGACCAGGTATAATATATGAAGAAATTGGACAGAACCCTGGAAGGAAAAAGTGAGGCAGAAGTAATCTATTTAAAAGGAAGGCAGATCCGAACGGCTAGAACAGCTTTCTTACGGGCGGCGACGGCAATGGCAATCAATGATAACGCGAATGACGAGAATGAAGAAACGAACCAAGGCGCAGCGCAGTTTTTCGGTGTATCCGGTATCCACCTCCGGCGCGTCGGGGCCGGAACGTAACCTGGGATGGGACGACACGATACGATTAGATAGGCGTGTTACCATTACCATTACTCCAGGTTTTTATGACATTTAAACTCGTAATAGATTTAAATTCCGATCAACGGAGTTAACGTCTCGTAGACCGGGCCGGTACAGGAACAGGAAGCGTGATACGAGTGCATAATAGAAACTGGTTTTGTTCCTGATGCAATCTCAACTTTTTTAGTGACCAAAAGGCCCGAAGGGTGTTCACGAGCCGCGCTGTGGTGGCGGCTGGCGGTCCCTGCTAAGAAAAAACCCTTCTAGACTGGGCGCTGTACCTAATCCAGTAAAGTGGTGGAAATATCTGCCGGTTGTGGGCCAGAGTGACATTTGACCCTTTCTGCATCCGGTTCATTTTTACGTTGATGAAACGTGTGATTGGATGCATTATGTCAGCTGTGGAGCCCGTCATCCAACCGCCTGTGGATATCCATCACGTTATGATATCCTAACAATAACTCGATTATATGAACTTCCGTTCTATAGCCGTCGAGAACGAGTCGAGAGCCTGCCGGGACAACGAGATTACTCCGGGGCCCCAAAAAGATTGACTTTGGGGAACAAGACCATGAGATTCTCCAATCTTGAGGAGGACGGAAAGGCACGCAGTCGGCTTCGCGGCCTCAACTGCCGATCTGCAGGTCATCGCGTGGCGTCGAAAAGACCCGGGGTCCAAACCTCTTTTATAGATCACCATCCATATAAAAAATTCTTCATCAAATTTTAACTTTTCTTCTCACTCCACGACGACAATCTGCGCCCATGAATCGCTTATCTGTGGGGTTAAATATCTCATTGACTAATCTATGAATAATGAGTTTGGACCAACTGTTTCGCGAGGTCAGACCGATCTTTGCTCTCACTTCTCCTACCACGTTGAAGCTACCCCGGAACCTTCACCCATTTCAAAACGTCTTGAATCTTTGCGCTCTGGTAGGTTAACCCGCACTGCACCCCAGAGACTCTCTCCGGTATGGGGCTATTCGTTGCAGAGGCCTTTTAAGCTTGTTTAAACGGGCCGTATTGAAAGGGAAAAGGGTAAGGTAGGGTGACAATGTGAGATAGCATTACCTAAAATATTTGTCCAACTTGCTTGTCATGGTCAGCTCGCTTGTTCTTATTAAATCTCGCAGTCTCCGATTCCTGCTAGTTTGAGAGAGCGAAAAGGTGAAGGGCTTGAAAGGCTGTGGCAGGTCTCAAAAGTCAACGGCATCTTGAACAATCTTGCTACTAGCTGTAGTTCACAGCTCCAAAATGTCAAATGTTTTGTCCAAGCGAGGGTCGTAGTCAAAATACGTGGTAAACTGAGAACAGCGTCGTGGAAGGCTCTTCTTGCTCTCCCAGTGGCGATAGGCAAAATGGGTAAACCAGCAACTCTTCAGCTATCTGCAATATACATGGTTAGCTATGTTCTCACCCTGAGTCTTCAGTCTGGTGATCTCCAGTTCCTGTTTTCGTTAGTGATAAAGTACCTCGCAAATATTATAATCTCACTGTATCCTTCATGCCCCCATGCTCCGTCTTTGTTTCCCGCCCTTCCAGATGTTACTTTCACCTCCTGTCTTCAAGTAATGCCATATGTTTTCAATGAGAGCGTGTTGACTTACTTGGATCAGTAACTACAACTGGGTAGATTAGTCTGTGAATGATCCCTTAACGTCTTAAGCCAAGAATGCGAACAAACTTGAAACCATACAACAATATGAACTAATAGAACTTCAGTGCTGTACGTTAATATCCTCAAAGAGAATAGGCCCGGATTATCTAAAGGCCATTATAGCGTGCCGTGTCGATATAAGGTTTTCTTCGACGAATTTACCCTTTCAAGCATCGCGACTCCAATGCTTGCATGAAACCTTTTGTTTGCCCTACCCTGACATAAGGTTCGGGTTCCTGCACAAAATGCCTTGCTTCGTTCGAGCGTGTAAGTTATTCACTTTGCGAACCTGAATTTTGTGACCATTAAAGACCGTAGTCCGCCTCGCCAGAGCTGTAATCATGTATCGGATACAGGAAAAATTGTAATGAATAAGCGTTCTCGTGACCAGTCGGCATATGTGACTTTGGACAAACGATGTGCCTCAGAAGCATTTTATATCCTTAGAATGGGATGTTCAGGATAAGCTTCCCAATAAAGTATTGAAAGTCAGGGATCGGTACAGGGTTAGATGCAAAGAGAATGCCAGGTTAGGCTATCACCCAGTTCACTTTATCTTGGGAATCCTTAGCTTGAGAGGATGATTTTTGTCAACAAAGTTATACGTACTTAGTAGAAGAGAGACCACTTGAGCGTATACATTGAACCATCATAACTGGAAAGTTCAATCGCAAAAATCTTGCAAAATGGATCTTCGATAAACATCCAGCCTCTCGAGGTGTTAAAAAGTCTTTTGCTTTCTCAAATTAGGCAACAGAACCTTTTCTCTGCAAAACATTTTCTCCTGCACATCCTTTTGTGTTCACTCAACCAGCTCCGTCTTCCTTTCCAGCCAAATAGACACAGCAAAGCCCAAACGAGAACAACCGATAGTACCAAGATGCGACCTGTACGGGCAGATGAGGCCGAGAATCTCGTCACGTGGAAACCAATGATGATTCTTGACAAGACGCTATATGGCCCTGCCTACATCGAAAGTCTTATAGCCCAAGATCCAGGTCTCGTCACCAGCAAAACCCACGGTCGGAAAACATTCCCTCTCGAGATTTGGCACATAATCCTCGAAATCATTACCCGCGATCCAGGCAGTCACGACTTCGCTCTTTTACGAGCCAATCATATCGAAGTGGGAGGTGCAACGAGCCAGGCGCTCGCATGTAACAAGATCAACCGATGGAAATCGCTCGGAGCACTCAGAAACGAATATGAGGTTGAAGATGCTAACGGATATCTGGCTCGACCGGATTTGACATTCCGTTATTTGCCTAATCCCTTTCATCTCAATGACGTGTCCCAGCCTTGGGAAATTCCTACTCGGGTCTTCTCCTCTAGAATCAAGTCTCTTCACGTTCAGATTGGTGTTCATGACTTCATCAAGTACCTCGAAGGTGGCAGGTGTAATCTTTGCTCCAACCAGCGTACTGTGATTCGTGAACTCTCTAGGGAAATCAAAAGCGAACTTGACTTTTCACGGCTCCGCTATTGGATGCATATATCTGTCATGTGTCCAGTGTGCGTTGGATTGCACGCTACCAAGCAATGCCTCGAGGCGTTCCGCCGCCCCAGAGTAGGACGCTACTTCAAATGGCTCAGAGAGCAATTGATCATGGTTTTTGGTGTGGAGGAGACATTCGATCAATTCTTCGCCGATGGCTTTCCATATACTCGACCTCATAGATAGATTGTCAAAAGTAACAGGTCCGTGGATATCCGCAAAGATGATCACACGGCAGCCGTTGTTGACTTTGAAAAACATGGTCCAGCTTGTGAGGCCAATGTAAAGAAGACTGGGGTCATGGAACACGACGATATACCTGGGAGCTACTAGCCCATGGTCGGTGGCACAATACATACAATGATAATCGCCATCGCTGGCAGCGAATCAAGAAGTTGCACTTCTCTTATCTATGCTTGGCGATTTGCTGCGAACGTGCAACCATACCCAAATCGCGGGGTCGATTAGCACGCCTTATCACGACGCCTGTCACGCAATCCTTCCATACCCATGCATTGTTATCTCGATCTTCCGCATTGCTCGAGATAAGCGGTTACATCTTACTTATGGTAAGCCTTATGCCCCAACACCATCTCACTACAATAACACTACAACCTTGACATCACGATGTCTGACTCCGAGAACAAGCACACCAACGATTCGATCAACATCGAAGCATCTCACCCAACCTTTCCCAAACGTAATTTGATCAGCCTCCCTTTCCCGAACCCCGCACTAATATCTCGCAGCGAAGTGGTATCGATCACCTATTTACAATGCCACCATCCTCGGCCTCTGCAGTTTCGCAGCACCCGGTCTCTGGGGCGCGATGAACTCACTCGGCGCAGGTGGTGCTCAGGAACCCTATCTAGTCAACACTGGAAATGCCCTCACCTTCTGTTTGATGATTATTTCTTGCTGGTTCACGAGCGGCATCGTCAAATACGTCGGGATCAAAGGCGCACTCGTCATTGGCACTATTGGCTTTGCGCCCTACAGCGCGGGCTTGTATCTGAACAATCGGTATGGCGTCGAGTGGCTTGTTATCTTCGGGGCAGCATGCTGCGGTGTATCGGCGGGAATATTCTGGGCAGCTGAAGCCGCGATCGCAATCGGATATCCCGAGCCGCGGAACAGAGGGCGCTTGGTCGCATATTGGCTTTCCTTTACCAGATTTGGCCAGATAATGGGCGGTGCGATTAATTTGGGCCTCAATAGTGACCGGAATGAAGCGGGCAAGGTTTCTTACAAGGTCTATCTGATCTTCATCGCACTTCAGGCCCTGGGTCCCTTCATCGCATTCCTCCTCAACAAACCCTCTAAGGTGCAGCGTTCCGACGGCCAAAAGGTTGATATGAGCATTCATGACCATCCATTGAAAGAGTTCAAAGCCACTACCCGAACATTTATGAAGAAAGAGTTTCTCCTACTCATCTTCTGGATCGGCCAAGGTGTATATTCGGAATCCGTGTTCTTTACCTACATCGCCCTCTGGTTCAGCGTACGTGCTCGAGCGCTGGGCTCTTTTATCTCTGGCATCGTCGCGATTATTGCGGGTAACCTTCTTGGGGTCTGGTTGGACCAGAATCAGATCGCTCTCAAAAGGCGTGCCCGATGGGCATATGCTGTTATCATGATTCTGCAAGGAGGATGGTGGGTCTGGTTGACCGTCAATGTCACCAAGTTCAATCGTGAAGGGGCTCTCTACGACTGGAGAGACCCTGGCTTTGGAGCCGCGTTCGGCGTCTTTGTGTTTCTTGTCACTGGTTTCCAGCTAAACTACAACTTTGCTTTCTTCATCATCGGAGAGATCTCCACCAGCCCCCAAGAGACTGTACGTCTGTCAGCGCTGTTACGAGGCACAGAGTCGGCTTGGCAGGCGCTTAGCTATGGTCTCAACGCGCTGCCCATTATGGCGACTGTCGGTAGTGCGTACGTGAACTTTGGTCTCTGGGCTGTTTCGATCTTTCCAGCATGGTTGGTTATCAGACAATTAGGTACTAACCAGACTAATAATTTCGATGAGGCTGCGACAAGCGAGAAGGCGGCTCCCTAGAGTGCCAGCAGGATTGTTCGTCGACAGCACAAGAGACGAAATACTTTGGCTACCTTATGCTGGCTTAGATTGGTATTTAGACTAGTTCATTTTGATATTCTAAGCGTTAGAGGACAACTATTCTGTTACAACTCAGTATAGGACTAGATACAATTGAGATCGATCTTTTTTACCCTCTTGGAATTCAGCCTCCGGCTGATTCATTTTGTCCGACATCCCACGGACACCAATTCAAGGCTTCCCATGTGTTCATAGTTCAATTAACTGTTCTAGAACCTCGTAGGACTGATCATGTTCGCTTAGATAGTTGTTGCTGCTGAACAAGACGGACACATCGATTTTCTTTCACTCTATGAACCTTGCTAGGTTTCAAGACCTTTGTTATCTGTAGCCATCTTTACAAAGGGCGATATGAACTACCGAACATCAAGAAGCTACCTAGTCTTTGAGCTCTTGGTGTTCTGCTAAGTATATAGAAGCTGGCTTCTAACGTTTTCCAGAGCCCATATCTACCAATTCATCACTCAGCTCTTACAGAATCATCACATCACAACAGTATTTTTATTCCCTTTTCAGGTACATCTTATTAACTATCGTCCTTCGAGATATTCATCATGTCTACTCATCATCTTTACGTCGCTATCTGTCAAGGCCGCGGAGACGGTCTTCCCCGCCATTGGACTCTGATGGTGCATGAAGTTGGTTCTCAACAGGCCATTTGGTACCACTCTACTGGCGGACCAACTCAAGGTAGGCAATACGAGGTCGTCATTCAACCAAAGCGATTCGACAGCCGTGGCATTGAAAAACACTACTTCATCTGCGACATTTCCCCTAATCGCTTCGGAAAGCTCAAGGCTGCGGCGCAGCGAACTCCTCCCATGAACTGCCAGCAATGGGTTGTTGATGTTCTTCGCGACCTCGAGGTACGCAGTGGCTTGGCTCCTCAGGGAACTTCAAATCAATGGCAAGCTTGTGTAGAGCCCTGTCCATACTAAGATGCTAACGAATCTGGCAGTGACATTGGAGCGGTATTGCTGGTCGATATCCCCTCTCTTGGAAAGTTCCCGAAATAGATTCGTAATTGCATCACACAAATTGTCCATGTAAGTAAGGTGTGGAAAGCGACAGCTTTTAACGGTAAATATGTTGGTGAGTTCTTTTTCTTTGTAAACCAACAAGTTTGGGTAAGCAAACAAGGTACCACACAACATCTGTGCTCGGGAGGATTGATTGGCATTAGCAGTTTTCTTTGTTCTATTTATTTTAGAACTCGTGACACCTACGAGCCATAAGCTAAACTTGATTCATCAATAAATGGTAAGTTCTTGTAACAATCCCTTCGACTTCGTGAAGTCTGTCATCTTTGATCTATTTCGAGTGTGTTAGTGCCACATGGGGAGATGATATGCCCGCAATGTGTACTTAATAGAACAACACTTTTGATCAGACGAACTATGTGATTTGATACCAAGCGGTCCTTTTATAAAACAACAAATCATGTTCAAGCAAGGGGTGCTGGAACATATCTTATAACAGCTGCTTGTGCTACAGTATGCTTGTGACGTCCATGCAGTCCGCGCTTTGAGTTTTTGACCTTTGTGATTTATTCGGCTACATGCATCGAACACACGTGCCTGTTCCGCCAACAACGACAACCACAAGTGCTTATTAAAGACATCTTATCCCCCAACCCTCAATCGAAAACATCTTTCCCTCAACATTATCATCATGTCTCAGAGTCCCTACATCATTGAGCCCAATGGGCCTCACACCCACAGTCTCATTATCCTTCATGGCCTTGGATCAAACGGCAAAAAGTTTGGCCGCGAGCTTCTCGAGACCGGCATCTGCTCTGACGGTAAATCACTGCCTGAACTTCTCTCCGGCACGAGATTTATCTTTCCAACCTCTAAGAGGCGCCGTTCCAGTGCTTTCCGACGCAGCAAATTAACGCAATGGTTCAACGTTGCTAGTCTCGACGACCCTTCATACCGCAACCATACACAGGCCCAGGGCTTGGAGGAATCATCGCGCGAGATCTTTGACCTTCTTGAAAAGGAGCGAGAGAAGGTTCCGGATAAGAACATCATCCTGGGTGGAATTAGCCAAGGGTGTGCAATGGGCCTTGTATGCCTGCTTGCGATGGACTTTCCAATTGGAGGATATTTCGGAATGAGCAGCTGGCTGCCATTTGCAAACGAGATCCAAGATTTCGTGACCGAAGCTGAGGACGCAAGTTTTTCCGACGAGGATGAGAATCCATTTGATACTTCCGACCACGAGATAGTAGATTTACGCACCCCCAGCGCCAAAGCTCACGACTACATAAGAGATCTAATTTCGTTGGAGACTGATTGTCTCGCAGAGATGGGATCGCTTTCGACGCCAGTGTTCATGGGACATGGAGATGCGGATGAGAAGATCAAGCCCGCTCTGGGCGAGGAAGCGTGTCGTACCTTACGTTCAGTGGGCTTCGACGTGGAATGGAAAGTCTATGAAGGACTGGGTCACTGGTACAGAGTTCCGGATGAGATTAATGATATCGTTCACTTCATCAGAGGCAAAGTCGGGTGGTCTATGTGAGCATGTTGGAGAGAGACAAGACAAAGCTTTTGGAGGGTTGCTGGCACACCCGTTCATAGCTACGTGTCTGGCATGTGTATATATCAACTGAATAAGATTTTGTACCGTTTGTCTTTTTTGTAAATAGCTTTTGTTTGGTATCTACAGCATGTCAGTGTCTTGGTAGCCTGAGTGGAGCTGGAACCGCTCACCATACAACCACGATGTTGAACGACAAGGCCTTTCAAGCAACATACCAGAGAATCGTGTGAACATATTTCGTGAAAAATATTCGTGACCTTGTTTCATTGGATCCGACGTAGACCCGTGGTTGTCCGGGGAAGAAGTCAAGTGGCTTTCCACTCTGTGGGTCAAGAGTACATGGTGTGGAATAATTGACCAGGATCGCATCAATCAGAAAAAGGCCGTCATCGTATAGGGGTCAGTACATCAGTTTGTGGCTCTTCGAAGCACTGAAAACGCAAGTTCGAGTCTTGCTGACGGCAAAACGTCAAATGTCTTTCAGGCGGATCATCTTTTTTTGCTGAGCTTGGAATATCTGCAAATATCTTAAAGTCATTTCTTTTGCTTTTTCTTTTTTTTTTTTTTTTTTTTTTAATCTCCTGTTGTCCCCACAATACCATTTATTCTTGTTATTCGAGAAATACTCGCTGGTATCTGTGTCTTAGTCACAATGGTTCAATTGAATTTTATCCAATTGTGCATATGTTCTATCTACAGCTCACGTATGCAGACGTACTTCAGTGATTATGCCCAGCTACCTTGACGTCACTTCAAACACAATGTAACAGAACACCTCAAGCGACTTCTCATCCACTGGAAATGCATACAAGGACTTTTTCTTTTTGTCACAGGATTCGATGCAGTGTATCACAGTTGTCGGGCGACTATAAATACTGCATTGACCGATCTTCAAGGTCTTTCTGCCAAAAACATCTTCGAGAGTCAAACCACGAAACACCCTAACAAACTCCTGTATACTATCTAATATACTTATTCTGCCATAATTGACATCTAAAATGCCCGACACACAAACGACCCCACGCAAAGACCACAAGAAGTGGAAATGTCAAGCCAAGGTCAACGATAAGATTTGCGGCAAAATCAACGACATCACCAAGACCATGTGCGAGGAGTGTGGAATTCGGCGAAAGGCCGACACCGAGGCCCTGGCAGAGGACGATTCCGTCATTGGAGAGATGTATAGGTTAGACGATGACTTGACAGAGCATTGGAAGTACTTCAGCCCTGAAAAGATCTCGTAGATTGTTGTCAGATTGGGAAACAACATATTTAGATTCTCAAGAGGCTACGGGTCTTTCATGACGATATAGACCCAATTTAGAATTTTAGTATATTCATACCGAATCGCATGTGATCTTTAATAGGAAAATTGTGGTGTTAATCGGACAACGCGGTGCTCAACGGCAACCGCTGCGCTTTTCTCTAAGAACTTCCAACGTTCATTCGACGTCTCGACTCAAGAGAATATTATTAGAGTGAGCGCCAGCACCATCTGTGCTTATATAACATATTCACGATCAGTACACTCCCAGCATTAATTGTCTTTTGATGCGACGCGTTCATTACGCGTTGCTCATTAATTCGTTACCCTACATTAATCTCGGTCGGTGATGTGGCTCCGCAACAGTGTGGCACAACACCAAAAACAGCTAACCCAATGCAGATCTCACCTTAGCTAATCGTGACAGGGGTGCTATCAAGGACACTCTGTACAGCCTCCCTTCAATCAATCCGACCGTCATCATCCCCAGTCGTATCGCATCGCATCGCGCATCTCGACCACCGCGCGACTGACTGAATGAATGCTCCCAACCGCTAGATCACGACCATCTCAGTCTGGCATCATGGGCCAAGGGCAACAGCCGGATCTGCTGCCTCGCTCTGAGCACGAGGATAAGCCCTCATCAGCCCCAAATTCCCGACTCAACAGAGACAAAATCAAGTGTCTCGACGGCCTTCGAGGTATCGCCTGTCTCCTCGTCTTCAACTATCATTTTTTCTGGCCATGGACACCTGTTATTATGCTCGGTTATGGCGCGTTTCCCCCACGTGCGCCTGAGCCTTATTGGGGCTGGCAATCGCTTCCCATCATTTGTCTCTTGCATCGTGGACGTGCCATGGTTGCCATCTTCTTCGCCATCTCGGGATATGTCATTTGTCGCCATATTCTCCGCCTGATTCATGAGCGCAAGCTTGATACTGCTTATCAGAAGCTTGCATCCTCCGTCTTCAGGCGGGTCTTTCGCCTTTACATCCCCCCCACTATCAGCATGTTCCTGGTGGCTGTGTTAGCTCAGGTTGGCGTCTTCAAGTCCGAGTTCTCCATCTACAAGGGCCCTGACTCGCATTACATCAACGCTACTATCACCCATGCTGATTTGGCCGAGAGCAACATTTGCGTCAATGGAACTGCTGTCAGAGGTGCAACAGGCATTGCAAACTATCTGGGTCTCGAGACCACCGCATACCTTCGCAACACAACTGGCTACCCACTGGGAAACACCACTGAATGGACCGATATGCTGCTTTGTGTTAACCACACTACGCGATCTTATGGACCATCTCAGCTCTACACATTGGAATCCGAGTACGAAGCCCAATTCCCAAAGAACGACACCAACACGACAAAGCTAGTGAAAGATTCGTCCGCGATGGAGCGACTGGCATCACTCAGCTACTATGATGAAGACCTGGACCTATCCCTCAATGCCACCAATGCTACGAACCCTCTTAACTTGACCTGGGTTCAGATGGGAGGCTCGTGGGAAGAGCATCCCTTCATCCACCCCAACTTGACATACGCCATGAAGAACTTCACGCGCTCCTATGCTGAGTGGGCCAATCCTTTCAACTTCGGCCATTATCACACTCGCTACGATCCTCACACCTTCACAATTCCAATGGAACTTCGCGGCTCAATGCTCATCTACATCTTCCTTCTCGGCACGGCGTTCATGAAGGCCAAATGGCGAACGAGAATCGGCAGTTGCTTGTCTGCGTACAGCTTGATCTTCGGACGTTGGGACATGGCGACATTCTTGGGCGGCATGCTGCTCTCGGAGCACGATATTCGTCGATCATCTGATTTGCCGCCATCAGCTGCTGGCGCGAAAGCTCGTGGCGTGGATTTCCAGCGGACGACCAAGGGAACAGCGTTGAGATGGGCTGGTATCGTTCTGGCGCTTTACTTCCTCTCCTACCCTGATGCCGGTGCCGAGTACACTCCTGGCTTCGCGTATCTTTCAACTTGGGTGCCAAGGTACTACATTCCGCTGTCCGGATGGATGTTCTACCAGGCGATGGGTGCGGTTCTTCTTGTCGCCTGCATCATGCGCAGTCCAGTCCTCGTTCGTTTGCTCGAAAGTCGATTCCCACAGTATCTGGGCAAGGTCAGCTTCTCATTATACCTTGTCCATGGACCTGTATTGCACAGTCTGGGATTCTGGATCATGCCACGGCTGTTTGACAGCTTTGGAAAGATGGGCGGTTATGCAATCGGATGGGTTATTCTTATGGCCGTCACGTTTTACCTCACCAATTTATGGAACAACAAAGTCGACATTTGGAGTGTAACGGTCGGAAGAAGAGTGGAGAAGATGCTTGCGGAGGAATGACGATTTGGTGATGATGATGATGATGACAATCGATGGCCGACGGGCCCGAAAAATGACCACGATGTAAATAGGTGATTTTCAAAACTGCGAACCGAAAGGTATCGGCATGCCGCAGAATGAGTTGATATGTAGAGAAATGTATTTGTGCGACGCAAACGTCTTCCCATACTGTTGCCCGTGAGTTGACTGCTGTGAACCTGAGTGACAAAATAATTTGAATTTGAATTTGGTTACGTCGTGCTGAGTTTTGGGCTACTGTATTTTAGGATCATGAGTTTCTAAGATTTTTGCTTATCTGACGCTGGATCTACGTCATCCCCGCTTCTGCACCAAGCGGAGGTCGGACCCATTACTTCTACAAATCGCTGCTCCTGACATCATTGAAACACCATCAATTCTTCTTCTTTCACCTTCATGAATAGCAAAATACTCGCAAAAATGACATCGCAACCTTCACTTCTCTCTGCAACGGCTAAGGTATGGTACATCCAATTGGCGAAATGAACCCCGCGTCAAGATATGAGAATCAACGCCGAGAGCGTAAGGCACGAAAGGATTTGGTCGCTTTATGCGAATGTAGACCGGCCTTGGGCTCCAAATTATCTCTGATTCACTCAATTTCAAAGGATGGTTGTCCTAAAGTATCCCAGCTAACCCAGTGCAGCTCAACAATGGCCTCACTATCCCCCGCGTACAGCTCGGCCTCTACATGATGTCTACCAAGGAAGCCACCGATGCAGTCCGTCAAGGCCTTCTCACCGGGTACCGCGCATTTGACTGTGCGCAAATGTACCGAAACGAGCGCCAGGCTGGTAAAGCTATCAGTGACTTCCTTGCCAGTAGCGAGAACAAGTCTGGTTTGAAGCGCGAAGATATCTGGTACACTTCCAAGCTTGCCAGCTGCGATGAGTCGTACGATGTGGTGAGGCGATCAGTGAAGAAGTCGGTGGAGGCTTCGGGCTTGGGATACATTGATCTATTTCTTCTACACAGCCCTTACGGAGGAAAGAACGCGAGACTCACTAGCTGGAAGGCTCTTGAGGATGCCATCGACGCAGGCGAAATCCGCGCTGCTGGAGTGAGCAACTTTGGTTCTGCCCACGTAAGTCCATGATCTTTGCTTCTGCACGCCTCAGCAGATCGTTGACGTTACCCAGATCGAGGAACTCATGGCCTCTAACCCTCGCATCCCTCCTGTCATCAACCAGATCGAGGTTCACCCATTCAACACTCAAGAGGGCATCCGCGCCACCTGCGCCAAGCACAACATTGCCATAGAAGCTTATGCTCCTCTGGCCCGCGCCGAGCGCATGGATCACCCTGCCATCCTCGACATGGCCAAGAAGTACTCGGTAACCCCGGCCCAAATATTCGTCAAGTAAGGACAAACCCATGAGAGCCTTAAAAAGAAGCTATAATGACTGACTCTGTTTCAGATGGGGTCTCCAGCATGACTTTATCACTTTGCCCAAGTCTACCAAGCAGAAGCGCATGATCGAGAATGCGAGCGTTGATGGATTTGAGATTTCGGAAAGCGATATGAAAGCGTTGGACGCTTTGGATGAGCACTTGGTCACAGACTGGTGAGTACCTTGTGAGATGGTCAATAAACCTGTGGCTAATAAATGAATAGGGACCCTACCGATGCGCCGTAGTTTGTTCGGAGTCCCTTCGAGAATCGAGTGATGGAAGAGCCCCTATGGTTAATGATTCAGACGTAGACTTAAACTGAACGAGGAATCTTTGTTGGATATCAGAAGATTGGTTATTGTGATCACGATCGAGAAACCCACAATTCACTGCATATACCTATCAAAACTCGGCATGCTACTTCTTTACGCTGTTGGTGACTGCTCAGCATTTAGTTGCAGAGGCCAATCAAAACACAAGGCGAAGCGCTCGCTGTTGCAACCCTTGGAAATCAGGCATGCATTTCACTCAAACACTCAAACACTCCTACCTCATGCAGGTTCTCACTCGCCAACTTACTCTTCACATCAGAGACACCTTTCACCATTGTAAGATCTATACCAGCCATACGGTTTGCCTCCGCTCAGTTTGAGGGTCGCGTCAGCGATGGATCCTGACGACCTAGTAGAACATACGAAGAAGCTCCACGACGTAGCTCGCCATACGTACAACAAACGTGTAGCTTTTCATTCAATCGCTTCTGATCGCCATCGAAAAGTTCTCGGCAGGGCTATCAGACATGCCCTCAGTACAGAATTGGCGAAATTTACCTACGCACAGATTATTGACGGCCTCCCGATAGCGGATGTTGCCTTTGATCGACGACTTACTGGCATTGGGGGGGATCATCCTATTGACGATCATGAGACGTTGTGCCCCGGAGCCTTGGAGTTGGCCGAGAAATATGGCCAAGAGTGGGAACCTGCAAAGCTCAAGTTTAATCCTGATGTAAGTTCACTGAATCCCAGTGATGCTGCCTAACTCCTAACATTGTACCAAAGACGATCAGCATCTTTCAAACTTCTAAGCCCGGCTCAAAAGCTTTCAATACCAGACTTGTAGAACTGGTGGCTGTTTCTTTACATCAGATCGCTGTGATGTTGTTCGAAGCGGATCACTGACTACACGAAGGTGGCATTGATGCTGTAACAGACTGGAGGCTGCCATTGGTCGGCGACATGCTGGACATTCCTCCTGGACCTACTCTTTTTACCCATCACGGGTACCAAGATGATGATATATATCCTGAGGGTGTGGCAGATATGGTCGGTTACTGGGCAGAAGATCTAATATTGGGTGGCGTTGCTGTTTTCGAACGACATCCCGCCGACTTGAATGAGATTCCCAACATCTACTTCCATTCCTGTCGTAAAAGTCAAACTATACGAGTCTATCAACTTCGGGACGAACAGCAACAAGCTCTATTTGACTTCCTTCAGGAAGAAGGCACCTCGTTACCCTCGCCACTTCCAATACTGTCAGATAAGCACAATCGTGTACGCGTTGATGCACCGAGGGCACTGACGCACCACCATATTTATAGAGACATATGGGAACGAAAGCCCCTAGATATTTTCCAGTGGCGAATCTTTAACAAGAGGCCGCAAGATGAGATAGACTATCCAGAGATTGGGGAAACGATCCGACGGATTAATACACAGCTGGGGATCCCTTTGCCGCGACCTCGTCCACGTTCTTTATCACCGCCAGCGAATGCTGAAGGCGAGAAAACCTATAGAGACAGAGAATAGCTGATTTTGATTAATAAATCCACTGTTAGAGTGTACTGTGTAGCAGAAAACCTTCTAGGTCAACCTTTCTGAAGAACGAGTCCTGCAGAGTATACAGATAACACAAGACAATAACAGTCGCAGATTGTGAACATAAATGCCATTCAAGGTCCGGGTCTCAGGCAGAACACCTGACATTTACAAACAAATCAGTCCAAATGATGATATAAGCAGGCGGTCCGAAAAATAACCAGGACATAGAAGCCTATTGACAAAATAACTTAGATGTGTTTAGGCACTAAAGCTTAGTTCAAGCCTACCAAATCTTTATGACGCCCTTAACTAAGTCTCGGTTTTTCTTTGACCCACCTGATAAGGTAGTTAAGTTACAAAACTATCCTATGTCTTGGGCCATTAGCGGCTAGTTGTTTGATGAGACCTTGGAACTGTCGCCTTGACATCTCTTTCCCTTGTGAAGAATCGGCATGTCGTCTGTAACACCCTTGATCTCACTCCCACAAAACTCGACATTGAACCAACCGCCAAATATCTGATTTGCATAACCCTCCGCAGGAACACGGCCATCCTTGCGTTCAGCCCCTTCGCCGAGGAGGTAAAGAGGGTCAAGGCTCCCAGTAGCGATGCTTATGTCCTGTCCATCGGGATGCCAAAAGAGAAACGATCCGCACGTATCGCAGAAGCCTCGGGAGATTGTTTCTGTCTTTTTGTATCTCTTGATTCTGTTCTCCGAGTCGCCTTGCCACTCAATGGCTGAAACGGGGACGGTTAAAGTCGCCAGGAAGAAGCTGCCGGTTTGTTTTCGGCATTGGGTACACTGACAGATGCATCCCAAAGTATCCTTGGAGAGATTGTGGTGTAGTGGAAAGGTGATCTTGTAGCGGACGGATTCGCAGAGGCATCCACCCTCGAGTTGCAGTGGTGATGACATGGTGGTTGTTGTACTTGTAATTGTGATTGGGAAGTAAATGTAGAAGTGGGTTTGTACGAGTAGGGCCTACTTCCGTTTATATGAACTTCCGAATGATGACGTGGCTCGGGATCACACATGTCAATTGCGCCCTGTGAGCTTGATTTATCGAGTTGGCTAAAACAACACAATGATAAAGAATGATGCAGAGGAAGTTCTCTAAGGCAAAGGAATCATTGTTAATGGTCTCAAATCATTTTTTTTTTTCCTATTAAGGAAACGCCGTCTTTAATTTGTTTAAACTTCTATTCTGTGATATCTTGTCATAAATCGTACGTCCTCCCAGGCGAGGACCTTCCCGGCAATTCCTCCTTCGCTTAAAATAACTCTATTTAGGGTTGGAAGGCAAGTTCTTAACAGCCCAAGCTCTTTGCTCATCAACATACTGCTGGGAGAAAGGATAATCGACATAGCCAATCTCTGAGCCGAGGATGTAGAAAGTGTTACGGTCATACTTGGTCAACTCGATACCGTGCTTGACGCGGTAGACAAAGTCAGGGTTGGCGATGAAGTGTCGGCCGAAAGCAACGAGAACGTCCCACTTGCTGTAGTGTCCGTCAAGAACCTCGGCAGCGGACTCAGGAGTGTAGTTACCGGCAACGATAACAGGCGAGAGGTTGTGCCAGATCTCAAGGATGAAGTCGAGGGTCTTGGCGTCAGTTGAGGCGTCATTATCAGGAGCGAGAAGCTTGGCAGGGTCACCACGGGCTTCGACTAGGGAAAGGTAGGCGAGAGGGCCAATCTTCTTGAGTTCGTTGACGATATATGTGTATTGTCCGTGGATGTCTGATGATTCGGAGCCTTGGAACGAAGCATAAGGCGAGAGGCGAAGACCGACTCGCTTAGAGCCGACTTCAGCGGAAACGGCCTTGACGACTTCAAGGAGAAGGCGAGCACGGTTCTCGATGGAGCCACCCCACTTGTCAGTCCGCTTGTTGATAGAGTCGGATGTGAATTGGTCGATGAGGTATCCGTGTGCACCGTGAATTTCCACAATATCACCACCAGCATCGACAACACGTCTAGCAGTGGCAACCATGTCTTGGATGAATTGCTGAATCTCCTCCTCGGACATGGCTTCGGGAGCGGGAGCACCCTCTTCGATAGGCACAGCGCTGGAAGAGCGGAACTTGAAACCACGCTCTTTCATATAGGCAGGGTCAGAAGCACGTCCTTGGCCCCAGATCTGCTGGGCCCAGAAGGACTTCTTCTCGTGGACACCAGCGATGACCTTCTTCCAAGCGGCGACTTGGTCGTCTGTGACAAAAGCAGGACCATGAGGCATACCAGTGTCTTGCATTGAAACACCAGTGGCTTCTGAGATCACGAGAGTACCTGGAGCTGATGCTCTCTCGGAGTAGTATCGCTCAACAAAAGGCTTGGCAACATTGTTCTCGTCATTGCGGTAACGAGTCAAGGGTGCCATGACAATTCGGTGGTCAAGTTTGGCATCGCCAACTTGGATAGGCTTGAATAGCCTGCTATCAGGAGAAACAGCGGGTGCGGTTTTTGATAGAGTCATATTTGCAGTTTGTGAAGTTAAAGTAGAGATAACAATTCGAAAGAAAGAAGCAATCGCTGTCTATGAAATGCTTTGGACTTGATAATATGGGAAGCCATCTTGGACTAGGGCGACTGGTCTACTTATACACCAAATAATGAAAAGTTTAATTAGTGATCATCGCTATCTTCCAAGGTCTTCCTTGAGGGTCAACGTTGAGGTGGATTAAGGCGCAATTGAAGATTATGTCATGGCGGTGCATGACTCGATTTTCAACTCCGGGACTCCGTCGAAGAAAAATGTTGATTCGGTGATTTCCGAGCCAATCGCGACGACTCCTGGAGCTGACAAATTCTGTGACCAATTGGAGTAACTCCCCAACCAAAGCCTCCACACCATCACCGGCGATTACTCAGTTTCTTCGGGAGCCCGAAAAGGCATGATAAGATAAGATCAGAATGAAAAATGACATCAGCCTGAACTCACATTAACAAGAGAGCCAATTGGAATCACTCATTTTGTGTCAGCATCACAACACCAATTAATGCCATACGGAGTACGCAATGCCTGTCAATGATTTGAGCGTGTTACATGTCCGTTGTTGCATGTCTGTTACTGCATGTCCGTAAGAATACGGACAATTGCTCACATATATATAGATCAGTAAATCACCGTTGACTCAAAACATCACCATCAGCAATTCAATACAATCACAACAGTTATCAACTCTTGAAAGATACTATATTCTCAATATCAAACATTGATTCACATTAACATCTCAAGAATTATTGAAAATGTCTCTGCCCCGTCGAGCCCTCATTAGCATCACTTCTGCTTCCGCCAGTCTCTTTAACGGCAAGGAGACTACTGGTCTCTTTATCACAGAGGCTCTCCATCCTTACAACGTTCTCACTGCTGCCGGTTTCGAAGTCGACCTTGCTTCTGAGACCGGGACCTACACCCCTGACTGGCTTTCTCAGCAGCCCGACTTCCTCAATGGTGATGATCTGGCCACCTGGAACAACACCAACAGCGAGTTCCGCAAGAAGCTTGACAACATGCCAAAGGCCTCTGAGCTCGACGCCTCCAAATACGGCTTGTTCTACGCTTCGGCAGGACACGCAGCTTTGATCGATTATCCCACTGCAACGTCCCTCCAGAACATCGCCGCTCAGGTCTGGGCCAACGGCGGAGTCGTCTCGACTGTCTGTCATGGGCCAGCTATCTTTGTCAATCTCATCGATCCCACAACCAACGAGCCTCTTATCAAGGGAAAAAGGATTACTGGTTTTACTACCGAAGCTGAGAACACCATGAAGATCATGAGTGAACTGCGAAGCTGGGGCTCTGAAATGGTTGAAGAGGTCGCTTCTCGTCTCGGTGCAACCTGTAAGTCTTACCATTATTCTTAACGGATTGGCTATAAACTGACTTTTGGTACTAGATGAACGTGCTCCTGGGATCTGGGACGACTTCCATATTGTCGATGGCCGTTTGGTCACTGGTCAGAACCCTGCCAGTGCTACATCGACTGCTAAAGCGGCTGTAGCTGTTTTCGAAACCCTCTGATATCATTCCAGCCAGACAGCTGTCTCGATGACTGATGTTTCGAGAAGGTGAAAGATCCAACACTGAACTTTCTTTAAAGCTTTTTGTTTGATGTTAGCTAGTTTGTTACTTCAAGTAACTTTAATGGATAATTCTTTAGCAATTGTGAAAAGTTGGTTGCTGCTCATACACTCATATGCCTCATGTATCATGATGCAATTCCTTCGGTCCCAAAACTGCCTGGCAAAAGCATATCCAACTCCGCCCAAAAGTCGACGTGCATGGCCATATACAAAAGATCAAAATCACCCACAATAGCATCAAATTGACTAGGAACATCATCCACATCCTCCCGCGATCCTAATAACGGATTGTCATTATCGAATCCAAGAATACCGACTCCACCTTCCCCAAACTGTGACATGACCGTTTCAATGTTTGCGTGCAACGTTCGGACAATAATAGCTGCCTTCACAGCAGCGTCGAAACTCGGTGCAAACAAGTCGAGCACAGTAACTGCCAATCCGATCGACTGTCGAGCTTTTGGTGCTAAGGGATGCTGTGTATTGCCTACAACAAAGCCAACTAGCGTCATTGCGGCGCTCCATTGCCACTGGAAAGCCTCATGCCAGCCGGTGATGATTGTTGTTGTGGTCAAGACTTGATGGGTGATATTGGTTAATTCCATAGCATGCTGGGCACACTTGGCAGCCATCTCGATAGTTGAGCTTCCGTGTTGAACGGAGAATGAGATAAAGGGACGATGAAGACTGATGGATAAGTGATTATACTCCAGCTCGAGACATATTCTTTGTCTTTGGAGCCAGAGCGGTGCGTATTGCTCAAGTTCGAGCGCTGAACCATCACAGGAAAATGCTATGCCGTCTTTTCGCTTGTTCTTAAGGGCTTGAGGAACTTGCCTCGTCCAGGCCAACAGGCTTGCGGTCTTCGGACCCCAACTGATAGCAAGATCGTCCATAGTGCGGCAATCATCATAGATAGACTGTCCATTCTTGGCTTTAACTTCCTGACCATAGAAGTCCAGGTTGAGGTCCCGCGCAACTTGATAAAGCTTGTATCTTTGTAAGTTGAGGCTCAGCCATGTAGCATTGCCGCCGATGGGCACAAAGGTCGAGCCTGACTCCATGGCTGCTGCAAGACCGTCGCTCGGTAACTGAGGCATGGCGTGTGTCGTACGAACGAGGAATGGACGGCCAACTTTGATGCCGACTTTGGTGTCGAGTTCGAAGACAGACCACCATAGGCGTCTCCGTAGCTCTTGCTCTCGTGGAGGCAGATTCGACGGTGGATCCAGATGTAACCCAAGCATATAAGCTGTTCGAACAGCAAGAGAACAGATACTATCAGCCATGTTGTGAAATGACCCAACACAGACATACACTCCACATAACAAATGGCATTGTAGCGTTGATAGCGAGGGACTCTCGACTTCACAAGCCAAGAGTGTCTGAGCTCGCCTGTAATACCACCGACCAGCCAGGGTAGCATCATTGTCTTCCATGATGTTCGTCTTCTCCCCGGTAGGTCGAGAGGAAATGTGATACTGCATGCACATGGCGATGATGATGTCCACCAGTGCCGATTGCTTTCTCGGTAACCCTGGGGGAACATCAACGTAAAGGGACTGAACATGAGATTTGAAGCTTGCCTCATCGACGATGGCGTATAGCGATGTGTGATAAGTCTCCCAGTACAGACTAAGGAAGTATTCCTCTTGGATTGGGGTCAAGTAAAAGGCTTCATCGTGAGTTCCAATCAGTGGAGCCAAAAGTCTGGAAGAGTCTTGCGCGATGTTGGGCTGCTCGCGCAACTCTAGGTTGCTTGCGAGATGGATGAGCATATGCTCCGCCTGGGTACTCAGAAAGGTGCTCAATCGATGCGTGAAGAAGTAAAGCGACGAAGGCCCAAACCATGCGCTGTGAGGAGATCGCGCTGGACGAAGATAGACGCCATCCCAAGGCTTTATCTTGGCGGTTTCTTGAATCGCTGATTGTGGGAAAGAAGGTGACCCGCTTGGCGGTGTTGGCTCTTGTACATGAGCAACAGGGGATGGCCTGTTATTGCGCTCATGTGTCAGTTGAGCCTCTAATTCTTTCACTCTCCGCCTCAGCGAATCGATCTCATCTTGGGCCTGAGGAAGAGTTGATATCAGTGATGCGGTGCTCTTGCTGCACTCTCTACCACGGGTGCGGCAATTGAGGCACGGAGCGGTATCGTCGCATTTTATCCGCTGGAGTCGGCACCCATCGCAGGCTCGGCCGACTTGTTTCCGTTTTCGCCTGAGACCAAGTCGTTGGTGAACGTCATTTGGCGGTGTTGCTGACTGGCTCATCGGATCTTGAAATGCCTTATTGTACTGGGCGCGATTGTGAAAGGAGGAAACATTTGGTGAGGCAGTGAGTCTGACACACACCCGCCAAAGTGAAAACGTCAAGTTACCTGTCGCATTATTGCTGACAGGGGCATTAGCCTGAAGACAGCACTAAAGCGATAAAGCGATAAGGGACGCTGACTAAGTATGTTAGCCAGTGAAATCGATCTGAACTCATCAAGACGGTGATGTCAGGACTCATTCCTCAATATTTGGTGTAGTACGAACATTGCAATACTCATGCCGATGAAATCTGACTGATTTCTCGGATGGTGGGCGAAGGTGTCAATAAAGACGTCAATGCCTCAGCGGTCGATGATTTGCTCATTGTTGTCTCATTTATTGTCGGGGCGATAGTTTAGCGCCGTTCACTCCAATGCTCAATGTTGACGTAGTCGACCTTCCACCAAGCGCATTAGACTTTTCGCCCTCCATAGCTCAACCTCTCAAATCAAACTTCACTTAATATAACCGCTCCTTCAATCCCTTGATACCAATTGTCTCTTATATAATAAGCCCGATCTTTTTCTGCTTCAGTGTCTCTGTTTAATGTCCTCAGCCTCCAGCGCCGATGCTGCGGATATATCCTTGGTTAGAGATGAAAAGCCTCGTGATCAAGGTAGATGACTAACTCCTGTAGGCTGCAGCCGTTGCGGCTCTGAGTGTCGAGTTTGTCGTACACCCCTTCGACACTCTTATCACGCGTATCCAATCTCCCGAGTACATACCCAAGTACAGAAGCCATGAAGGCAAACTGCAGCCAGCCTTGTTCCGCGGTCTTTACCGTGGGATAGCGCCGACAGTCATCACAACTATACCGGCTTCCGTCACATTCTTCGGCATTTATGAGAAGGCGAAGACAACTCTGCAGCCGAAAGAAGGCCTCAAGCCAGGAAGCATGGCTCAAATAGCTGTGCATGTCACGAGTAGTGCGCTCGCGGATATGGTCGCTTGTGCTATCATCAACCCTTCCGAAGTCCTTAAGCAAAACGCTCAGGTGTCGAGGTTCTCTGAAGGTAGTGGTCAACGATTTCCGGTCTTATCCGCCTTGAAACACTTCTCTCGACAGCCCTTGAAATTGTGGACTGGATATACGGTTCTGGTAGCAGGCAATCTTCCACGGACAAGTCTCACATTCTCGATATACGAATATCTCAAAGCTACATGGTTAAAAAGACTGGACAAATCGCCAAGTATCACCGAGCAGGTCAAGGTGAGCGGGATCACAGCTGGTATCGGAGGCGCCATCGCCTCTCTTCTCTTTGTTCCCATCGACGTGGTGAAGACGAGGATGCGTCTTCCAGAAAAGGCTCCTCCTAGTCATCTATTACAGCCAGAGGCTCTTTTCACGTCAACGCTGAGTCGGGAAAAGGCTCGAAAACCTGCGGCAAGTGGACCTATTTCGATTGCAAAGGGCATTTTGGTTAGGGACGGGGTGTCTGGGCTTTTTCGAGGAGCTACTGTGACTTGTATAGCCGCTGCTGTGGGCAATGGCTTATTCTTGGGATGTTATGAGGGGCTGAAGCTATATTATGCCAAAGAACCATCGAGTCCAGAGCTTCTTCAGTTGTAGTACAAAATAGGCTCCAGGGTACGACGGATGTATTTTATCTATATTTTTATTACTGGCTTCAAATAGATAAATCTTCTCTGTAATCCAGGCTGTCTCACCTTGTATTTATGTCTCTCTATCTGTCTGTCTTGCCTTTGCCAAGTCTCGATTGTTGCTGGTTTCATTTCCATAGCTCTAGATGAGAATCTGGCTTTGATGGCGTCAAGACGAATTAACTATGTCAAATTACCTAGCTCACCCTAGTGTTTAAGCCGGTTCTTTCTTGGTTATCTACAGTTGAGACCTGTAAGCATGTGTTTGTTTGCTCATAAGTATTAACTGTTTTTTTGTCGATAATCGACTCAATTGAATTTCTTTCTCTTCATTTCCCAGTCCTTAGTCGGTCAGTGAAGATGCACAACTTTGCCTTCTTTTGGAAATAGTTCACGCGAAGAAAGGTGGAGACAACAGGCGCTCATGATCCAATGAGCGAAGGCCGTAATCTACCATGTGCAAGACTTGGTCATGTCAAGAGATCAGGCTTGCTCTTGAACTTGCCTTACTGATGATTGTCCAAGACAGGCTAAAGACTACAGCAAAATAGAAGCCCTAGTTCGACCTGAGAATTGCATTTGACACCTGGGTTCGAGAAGGCTAAACTTTCGAAGATCGAACGGAAGATTCGCTATGTGCTATCCTTCAACCAAGTATCCACACCTGGCGCTATGTCGCTTCGGGGAACTGCAGACGACAGGCCGGGTAATGCGCCAAGTGCTGGGTTAATAAAGACGATCCCCGCAAGAATATTTCACTACCATCCTCAACTGCTGCTCTGCGATTTCTCACTTCGACATTCCGAAATTTCCGACGTTTCCGACCAAAATAAAGAAGGCGGGAACCTTCAAGAGTTCAGTTTCGAGCCTCGATTCTTTGGGTAGATTACAATTCCTCCTGTCGCAAAATGACTGAAATCAGGTAGTCGGCTTTGACCAAGCAAGTGGAAAGATTCGACCAGGCTAACAAATGACAGGATAGAACCAGAAATTCCTCCCTCCGCAATCCCAGATGAAAAGCCAGAAGAAAGTCATGTTTTCTTGTCAAAACCGCCCATGGACAAAAAAGATGTCATCACCAGTAATGTGCCTAAACCCATCAGAAAGCTTGACGGGTTGATCTCACATATGAACCGTCTTATGCATACCCGCGAAAACCACGATCTCGTCATCCTTTTTCTAGCTTTTGCGACACATTTTGTTGCGACAGCACTGGAAACGCCAATTCCCGAAAGATTAAAACAATGGGCGACGAGAATCAGCAGCTTATGTTTGAGAAGCATACCGACGAGGTTGACATCTGTCGCGTCGTTTTCCAAATTATCCTCACATTTTGCGCGAATTGCAGCTTGCAGGCCGGTTCTTGCGGAACGAGCGAGAGCACTTTCGAATATCATGGACGATTGGCAAATTATTACGAGGCTTTGGGGGATACTTGGGGTATGGACTGATGGTAAAGAACTCCTTGCTGGTCTGACCCGAACAAGAGACGGAAGTGATGAATTCGATGAACACCCCCGAGACTATCTCATCAGCAAAACTATCAGAGCGACATACGTGCTAGGTCTATTCAGCTATCTCCTCTCCGAGAATCTAGCCTGGCTCACAAGACGTGGCGTCCTAAGAAAGTCGGAAAAGTCTGAGTCCAGACTGATGATATGGTCCTTGAAAGGATGGGGTGTCTACGTCCTTTCTGAACTTGCAGAGCTATTACATGATCGCTCTTTAACAAATCGGGGTTTGAAGCAAGAAGATGAGGGCTCACAAGGGGAATGGAGAAGAAAACTTGTGCAAATGCTGCTTTATGCCCCATTGACTGTTCACTGGATAAAGGGCGGATTGTTTCCGGAAACACTGGCTTCTTTCTTAGCAGCCTACACAGAGTACATAACAGTCAAAGAGCTATGGAGAGCATCTGCCTAGCCTGGGCACTGCACAATATGCAATATGTCAATCACTTCGGCTGCCTACAAGAGCACGAGCTTTAAGCCGCTATCTTGGCATTACATAAAGTCCAGCTTAGCTGGTTGTAGGAAAGGTCGCCGTGACTGTGTCTAAAAAGGTCTACCAGGCCCTGGTGATATCGCTACTTTGAGAATGAGCCTTTCTTGGAGGTGTTGGTCGAAACGTGTCACCAGGAAACGCCAGACCTTTCAGCTTGCAGGTATCTGTTATCTACACCAATCATACTCTGCTCCTGCATTCGACTTTCAATGGTCTTACCCAGTGAGAGCACGAATCGCGGTACCTCCTAACCCACAGCGGTACAGGTCAAGACATAGCCTACTTGCATCTGCAGGCAGCTATTGGACGCCTGGTGATGCCCGCCAATATACAAAAGTCTGCCTAAATTACACTTCCCCGCTCTTCAAGAAATAAGATCAAATTCTAAGATCCACGCGAGGAATTCTGAAAGTTTCTGAGCAACTATAACAACGTACGAGAATTCGGCCAACATGGCGTCTCATCGGAACTCTTCCCGGTCAGTTGTTGGCTTTCCACAACCGGGCACCGTCGACTGGCCAAGTCAACTGAGTGCAGGGTCACCTAAAGCCGTTGCAACTGTGTTGGAACAAATCTTTCAAATTTCCCGGGGAGGCCTTGACCGGTTATACCTCTCGGGGGGAGCTGATTGCGCTTGCATTGCTGCTGTTGCCCACTGGATTTTCGACCTCAGAGTTGAGCTGCAAAATCAAAATGCTACCCCCTGTATCCAGTTCGAGCTATGGGAAAGGATTCTGTTTGCAAGCTCTCAAATTGCTGCCCGCGCTTGACCATGACCCGGCTCTCCGTCAAGCAATGGAAGCTGCGGTGGACCAAAGCTATGAGAATGCTATCGAGAAGTACCTCTATTCGATAACTCAACTGAGTCAACTCTGCCAATGCAACAGATGTTGTAGCGACTCCACAGGACCAAAAGAAAACTCGTATTGTCTAATGATATCGGCTCCGACTGTTTGTACATTTGTGCGAACCATGTCAGCCATTCAGACGCCTGGAGAGTTGGAGGTGCGGCCAAGTCGACGGGGCATGGAGATGCTCTACGAAAAGCAGGAACGAGCTGTCCCTTCAGAATCCTCTGAAACAGAGGCTTTGACGGAAGATCATATCTTCGCAATTTCATGGCCCGAAATCGGCATTCTACAGCTGTCCCATATCATATTCACAGGTCGGGAAAACAGCTCTGTGAACTGGTATAAGGCACCTGCTCGGAACCCACATACAGCGGCAATCTCGCACTACGGCCTTTGCTTCTCTCTTGACACATTGATTAAAACCACATCAGACCCTGAGGAAGTATGTCGAGTAACAGTTATACCTGGCAGAATCGAGTGGAACGGTATGATGTTTGACAGTATACGCGATCCGGATCGAGGCGGTGGGGCGGAAGGAATAGCACAGAATCCTTACTATTCAACTTCTTCATTGACTGATATTACAGCATACGGCATTTTGGAGGATAGCTCATCTCCCAATCTCCGAACAGAGCTTATTGTCGTAGAGGCAGCCACAGAGACCAGAAGTCTTCGGGTTGCCTGCCGCATCTCGACCCTAAAGTATCCTGGTCACCATTTCGCAATAGGTCCTGCAAAGATTTGGTCGCAGCTTGATAGAGCCTACACAGCTTCAAGTTTTCATAGAAAAGTCTGCAGGTCACTCAATGGTTTCCGCTCATCCCTTGTACAGGGAGAAGGACTTTTGATCGACCAACCTGAATTGGTTGAACCTGCACCTATACTTCGTGTACTTTCTTCACAGGATTTTGCTATCTGGGTCGCCGCATTAGTTGAAGTAATCGATAGGGTTCAACTACATTATAGACTCCAGATGGGGCAATGTGTTAGATGTTGCGTGATTGGCTCGGAGGACTATCGAACTGATAATCGAGAAGAGAACTCATCAGTCCCGGAACGCACGGTATGTTTGATTGCGTCTCCATAGACTAAAATCGAGCTTTATTTCCGAGACCTTATGGTAAAAACAGCTTCGTTGAAGATAAGAAATCGTGCCGTGTTGCAAAACCTCTTCACTACATTATCTCCCCACCATTGTCGTTCTATCTTCGGCCTGCTCATATCAGTCGCTAGCCTGAGCTCAAGGTGGCAGAAATTTAAGTCATTCATTGGATTAGATCATCCATTCGCTTTGTACAGGCGAAAGAACCAATGAAGGTCCTCCTCCACAAAGAAGCTATCTCCAATCTCTCCGGGAGTTCGGCACACTAACCCCACTACCCCGGTAACAAACCGGCCGTGGAGACATCCGTCGCCTCTATCTTCCCATGCACTATACCGCTATTGGAAAGACCGGGCGACGTCTATCAAGTCATCCAGTCGGACGTCTCAGCTCAGTGAGATGTGTCGCGGGGAAACAGCTCCTCGTCATTAAATGGGTTCGCCTAATTGCCAGAGCCGCCCCAGACTCCCCAGGAACCCCAGATAAAGAAGAATTGGGGTCGAGCTATGACTGAAAGATTGGAGTCAATGTTTATCATTGGAATTGGCCGTGGAGCTATTCTCGCAGCAAGCGATATCGCTTTAGCTGCCACGCCTTTCATGGTTCGTTGCTAGTACTGATCGCCGTTCATAAGGTCCTTACTCCCCGCTTGCTTGAACAGTAAATATTGACTATTATTTCCTTCCTGAGAGTCTTCTTGTTTTAGGCCTTGAAGATGAGCGAGAAACACGACATCCCCGACAACGCGTCACTGACCCCGTCCCAAACCGCGGGCAAGTCATTCGCCACCCATGTCCAGCCCAATGAACACCTCGAAAAGAGATACAGTCCCTTGTCCGTTCTCGCCTTCGCCTTCACCACCACAAACTCATGGATGGCCTTTGCCTCGGGCATCGCCGTGCCCTTGGCCTGCGGCGGAGGACCCTCGATTATATATGGCTTGATCGTCGGCGGTATCGTCATGGCTACAATTAATATCGGCTTTGCAGAGCTGGCTTCGGCGTTCCCTTCAGCTGGTGGACAGTATCACATCGTGTTCATGGCATTCCCAGCTTCGACGCGTCATGTTGCTGCTTTTTATACCGGTTGGATATCCATCATCTATCTCATGGCAGCGACTGCGTCTTGCAATTTCTTCGCTGCGAGTTCAGTGCTCGACCTTGCCCAGCTCTGGAACCCTTCCTACACAATTCAAGCCTGGCATACCTACTTGATGCACATCTTACTGTGCATCGTTGCGTTTATCGCTACCTCAAGGTTCCCCGCTGCCATCGGTCGTTTGACTACCACCATCTTCTGGCTGTCGCTAGTCGGCTTCATTGCCTCAATGATTACCCTTCTCGCGGTCAGCGATCGCAAGCAATCTTCTGAAACTGTGTTCAAAGAGTACAAGAACGTCAGCGGATGGGGTGACGGCTGGGCCATGGTTATTTCCATCACCTCTTGTTTGTGGGCGTACTCTGGAGTCGACGGGCCCACGCACTTGGCTGAAGAGGTTCCAAACCCCAGTAAAAATGTCCCGCGAGCTATCTTCTTGACAATTGGACTTGGTATTACGACGGTCGTCGCATGGACTATCGCTCTGATGTTCTCCATCAAGGACGTCGATGCAATTATTGAGTCCACCGTGCCTATTCTCGAGGTGTACAACCAGGCTCTGAACAACCGTGTTGCGACTACAATTTGGACCGTTTATTATATCATCATGTTCTACGACATTGTTTTGAACCTGTTCATTTTTTCTGGACGAACAATCTGGTCCTTCTCGCGCGATGGTGGTGTCCCCTTCTCCGCATTCTTATCCCACCTCAAGTGGGCAAGCCCTGTCCGAGCTACCGCAGTGATGCTTGGTCTGCAGGTCATCATTGGCGTTCTATACGTGGCTTCAAGTACCGCCTACAACAGCTTCATTGGTCTCACGCTATTTGCTCTCAACATTACAGTCGCTTTGCCCCAAGCAGCTCTCCTAGTCCGAGGCCGCAGCTGTCTTCCTGAACGAGCTTTCTCTCTTGGAAAGACAGGCTATGCAGTCAACACTGTCTCTACGCTGTTCGTGGCCTTCTTCTCGATTACTTTTTGCTTCCCTTCTTTCATGCCGGTTAGTGGGTCGTCAATGAACTATCTGATCGTGGTCATGGCGGTTGGTCTTATCTTCACGACTGGTCTCTGGTTCGGTGGTTTGCGCAAGACCTTTACAGGGCCGCAGGTCAATATTGATGCGGAATATTAGTAGGCTTTTATCCAGAACGATCTTTGAAGTATGGTGTGACTGTCCCCTCAAGTAGTCAAAGCTTTTACTTTTAGATAATTTACACGTTAAAAAAGTATTTCCTCATTGCAAGGCAAAGTGGCATCATGCTTTAAAGCGTGAATATCAGCTTGCCATCAACTCATCGCTATCTTCCACCCAAGTGCCCTCGAAAGCAATAGTCCTTTCATCTCTGTATCATTATTCATCATCTACCTCACAACCTCATTACGTATTTCCCCTCCAACTGCCAATTTGTTAGCTTTTGCAAGATACCCGATTGTGGTAGACATACCTGGCCTTGGGACATTTTCTCCATCAGACTCTCGATATCCTCAAGCTCCGCCCACTTAATCTGGGGAATCACCAGTCTCCTCTTCACAAACTGCAAAGCTTCGAGAATATCTGCTCTCGTACCGACAGATGAGCCTTTGATGGTCCATCCATTATCGATAAACCAGGTCGGGTGGAATGCAATCTTGGTCTCTTCGGGTAGAAGTGATACACTCATAAGAGTGCCAAACGGACCAAG
The DNA here is from genome assembly GCA_004366955.1 of Fusarium humuli. Taxonomy (NCBI): domain Eukaryota; kingdom Fungi; phylum Ascomycota; class Sordariomycetes; order Hypocreales; family Nectriaceae; genus Fusarium; species Fusarium humuli. Next base: position 51,686 of record QHKN01000070.1, on the reverse strand, counting down.
CATGCCAAAGGCCTTTTGGTAAGCGGCAGCCGCTGTTGCTGTGACTACAACGGCCTTGGCTCCTTGACCATCCGTCAGAGCCTTGACTTGCTGTCCAGCATCGTCGCCAGATGCAACATCGACATAATGCTCTGCGCCTTGGGACTTGCAGTAGTGTTCCTTGGAGGCACCTGCATCCACCGCTATTACTCGGTAACCCATTGCATTAGCGAAAGCAACAGCCAGAGCACCTACGCCGCCACCGGCGCCAGACACGACAAGCCACTGCCCAGGTGTGATGTTGCAACCTTTAATGGCTTTATAAGCGGTAACTCCTCCGCATAAAATAGGCGCAATCTCTTCATCGGGGACGTCATGGAATGTATCCGGTATGCGAGCCAGATATCTCAAAGGCACAAGCGTATACTCAGCAAAAGTACCATCGTAGGCCTTGCCAGAGTGGAGTGCTTCAACACATCTTGTCTCGCCCTCGTTAACTAGATCAACGCACATATTGCAGGTGCCGCAAATATCTCGAGTCCAAGCTACTCCTACGCGCTGGCCAATTTGAACACTCGAGTCAAGATTCGCAACGTTGGAGCCAAGCTCTGCGATTCTGCCCACGCCTTCATGGCCGAGGATATTTCCTACGGGGCCCATGTGGCCTTGTGCCATGCCCAAGTCCGAGCCACATAAACTGGTGACTGAGAGACGAACGAGAATCTCGTTGGGCCCTGGCACGGGGCGTGGGACATTCTTGATTTCAAATGTTGGTTTGATAGCCGCTTCCTGGGCGGACTAAAGATCTCAGTATGTGTAATTGGTTTAATGACTCTTGGAGTACATACAGTTAAAAAGGCGACTCTATGAGTTTCGGTCGTCATGCTGCTGGTGGCCTGTCGACGTAGACAGCCAAGTGCGCTCTGTGGAAACCGCCGACTGCAACGTGGACGATGCCCTCTTTAAGCACCTTGCGGTCGTGGGTAGATACTTGGACCTTCAGGTCTCCTTGCTCTGATGCAATGGTGGAGAGGTTGTCGCTGGTGAGAAGACACAGTACCGGCCTAAGAATAATAAGGTAGTCGGATTATTTCGTCTCTTCTGCCGATGGAAGTGAAAGCAAATTAATCCTGGAGTATTATCTGAGTCAATCTTATATCGTGCACCATTAAACTCAGGCAATTATTATTATCACGTCCGGTCCGGGTCGTCTGAACATTCCCAACACGGCAAAGTGTGCGGAGATAGTGCGGCAGCATATCGTCATGACAGTTGTGGGGTTGATTCCTCCTCCCCGTCGGCTGGGTTGTTCCCCGACATAGACCCCATGTTTTACCAGTCTAAGCACATTTGGAACATCACATCCTCCTTGACGCTTTCGTGTTTGCATGTCGGAAGTCGCAAGATGCATCCACCGAAATGGCCGGCGTCGGAGCTTAACTCTCCCGATATCTCGACAGCCCTAAAGCTGAGAGAAACGTCACTTCTAGCAGCCCATTCGAGTAGCAAAACGTGGCTGGGAACTCTAATATCCCAACACAGCCCTAGCTAGCAGATAAACTTTTATCTCACGCTCAAACGTTACACGTCAAACGCCCAAAGGTGTTTCCGGGAACAGGTTCCCATTCGAAGTGGCTTCCATCTCGACCAGTGACGTCGAGCGCTACAGATTACTGGCTTTGAAACTCAACTGTCGGATTGGCCGCCAAGGCTCAGCCATGGCGTCTAAGAAACATGAGTGCAGCTCAGCTTGGCTTATTTTCGAATGCATTTGACGTGTCTAGGCTTGCAGTCGAGGCATTGCTATGGTGTTATGATTCCAGTCGTGTGGGGGTGGCTTTTAACTTAGAGACAAACTCAAGGTGTGGATGGCATCTTCCGTCAAGATAATGCAAATGGACGATGCTATATAATATCCTTTGAGATTCCACGTAGATATTGTATCACCACTACAACTCATTTCACCTTCAATAATCACATCACATCATCAACACCATCAACATGGATTCACTGTCTTACTATCTCTACAACCCTTCCAAGCCATTGGCCGGAGTTTGTGCAGGTCTCTTTGGCCTGAGCTTTCTTGTCACCCTCTACCAGATCATTCGAAAGAAAGCCTGGGTCTGGATATTTATGTTGTTGGCCATTGCCAGTATGTTTACTTCTTGCCAATTATCTCGTTTTTGAAACTAACAAGTCCTAAGTGGAGGTCATCGGCTACGCAGCCAGGATCAAATCAGCATCTGAGCCGACCGAGAAGAAACCATACGTGCTACAATTCACCCTCATCATCTTACCTCCAGTTTTGATGGCCGGTGTCATCTATGTTGTCTTTGGAAGAATTGTGTACTGGGTTGTCCCGCCAGAGTCGAGAACTTTGCGCTTCCTCTGGGTCCCTCGTGAGCTTATTCCTTGGTGACTAAGACCAAACGGATGCTAACCAGTCAAAGCTCGCTTCATCACTCTCCTTTTCGTCGGCTTTGATGTAATCTCTCTCATTCTACAGCTGGTCGCCGCCATTTTCATCGCCGGCACGGATCCTACGGAGCCCAATGCAAAGGACAAACTTAACCTTGGCAAGACTCTCGGTCTCGTCGGTGTGAGCACTCAGATTGCTGGCTTTGGACTCTTCACTGTCTCAGCTATCCGATTCCATTTCGCAGCCAGGAAGCTCAGTCCCGATTTCGCCAGACAGAACCAGGAAAAATACGGTATCACCAAGAAATGGCAGACCTTGTTGGCTGTAGTCAATGTTTCATGCCTTCTCATCCTGATCCGTTCCGTCTACCGTGAGATTGATTTTGCCGGTGGAAAAGATGGAAAGACACATCAAGAGGAGTGGTAGTAAGTTATCTGTTATCAGTCTTCATTCTTGCCGCTAACATAATGCTTCCAGTCAATATGTTTTCGATACACTGCCAATCTTGATTGTAGTCTTTCTCTACAATGTTTTCTTTCCCTCCAACTACCTTGCACACCTTGGCTTTAAGGTGCCCAAGGGGGATCAGACTACTGGTTTTGATCTTGAAGCGACCCATAAGCAACCTTCAACGACGGAATCCACATAGAGAAGCCTCGGGGTCTAGGTCGAGGATAGTTTTTTGGGCGTGATTAGCAATTCTGATTTAAGTTTGTTTTGTTCCGATCTTTTCGCAGCTTATATTTTACTTCTTGTAATGTCAGGCTTACAAAATGCCTGGCCGTCTGTATCAATTCAACTTTTTAAACTTATGTTTCTTGCCACTGATCAAGTGAAAAGTCATGCCTTGCAGCGATCAATCCTCTCTATTAACTTTATCAGCAGACATGGAGATGATTAGAGTCTATAGCCTAAAGCCAGACTCATTTCGCATAAAATGAGTTGAGTATTTTATCTCTCACAACATTAGCGGCAAGGTTTTCGACAGGCTCCAATTCAAGCATCCTGGCATGAAACCTGTGCCATGCCCCTGCAGGTAATTAGCGGACACAACCAACACCAATTATTAACTGATCAGATCATCACAGGCAGCTTTTAAAAGCAACCCATCGCCAATAATCTCTTCTTCGTCTTGCGTCCTTTCTACCTATACTTGTCCAATATGCCCACTACAAGTATCACGTCGCTTCTTTGGCCCGCGGGCGACAATGTCCGAGTCCAGGGGGAGGTTTTCGAAGCTGAAGCTACTGGGACACGATATATGCTCCGAGGCTGCAAACCCGATGACGACTCTTGCGATCACCACACAGCGTTTGTCGAGTTCGGGCCCTGGGCCAGCAAGACCTTGCCAACAGGCGCCGTCGAGACGGGTGTCTACAACGTCCAAGGGACCGTCGATGGTACTATGTACTCCAGCGTCTGCGAGATGAGCCGTTCTGTGATCGTGAGATGCACAGTCTCAAAAGCGTCTGGTTTCGGTGACTCTACTACCGAGTACAATATGACCAGGACAAAGGGAGAGACGGGGGCTGACTTCACTCTTTTATACCACGAGGTATCGCTTACCGGCGGCCTGAGCAAGCTTGCTTCTGCGACCGGAGACGCTGCACCCGCTAAGACTTCTTCCAATGATGAGGCTTCCTCAACAAATGAGGCTTCTTCCACAACCGATGCTAGCTCTGATGGCGCAACAAATATGCTCACTTCCGCAACCGAGATCGAGGCTTCCAGCACTGAGGCCACCGCTGACGGGACGTCTGTTGAGACGGTTCCTACCGAGACGACATCGGCCGGGTCTCCACCCTTGGTTCGAGCGTTTGCTGCTCTGGCTATCGCCGGACTTGCTACCTCGATGGTGATGTGATGTGTGAAGATCCAGGATGAAAGTTTGATGAATATTGTCTGGGCTGGCTCTTTGTTTTGCGACGCGTCGGGGATATATTGAAGGAGAGATGATGGATATTCTTAGTACAACGCCTTAATGGTTCTTCCACTGGTTTTGAAATACGATACGTGTGAGACAAGTCAGATTTGCCTGTAATCAGGGCGGGCATAGGCCGGGAGACCTCTGACCATAAAGTTTCTAGAACACAACCATCGGTAAGTCTCGGGCCAAGAGCCTTGGTTGCATGAAAGGATGATGCTGCATCAATACTTCGATCAGATTTCCTGAGATCTTGGCAGCCAGTTGGGAGAACTTGATGGGGTTCTGCCGCGACTCTAGTCAATACTGCAACGTCTGGAAACATTCCAACCACGTTCTCCTGGTCTTTACGGCAGACTATTGTTAACATGAAGGTTTAAGGCTGAGTTGCACCTCGGAAAACATCGGCTATGCCTTGTTTTTGTAGCCGGTACGTCTCATCTCGCTATCAATCTGAGAAGTGGGAACCAGAAACAAAGTCGCAAGCTAAAATGAACCGCCTTAAGCCGAAGATGCAACGCGCTCGAACGTCCAGAAGGCTAAAAGTATTAATCGTAATGCATATCAACAAAAGTGATTCATGTTCCCATGCGATTTCAAAAACAGAGAGAGAGAGGAAACTGCCGATGTTATGTGTCTGTTCATGCGGGCGCTCACACTTGAGGGTTTGTGGTAGCATTGCAAAGAGGGCTGAAAGCTGAAGCCGACAGAAGCTCAAGGTCCGTGCTCAGCCCCTGAAGATGAATCCGGGGTTAGCTCTAGCGCGTCAACAATTCCCATCCCATCCCGCCTCATTGCCGTGGGGAAAACGCGGAGAGGAAAACAAAACACCAAACAGAGAAAGTCGGTCTAGAAGCTCACTCGCCGAACTCAACAAATCCTCCGAACGTAACCGAAAGACCTGTCACCTAGGTGAGTCAATCCATCTCTCCTGGTTAACCCGACGCAAGACGGTATCGAGATTAGCGTAGCCGCAGTCTCTACCAACCACACCGACAAAGACCCACAAGGTGAGCTTACGCAGTTTTCGTGATTGACAACCAAGATAAGCCTTTTGTTGAGAATGTACATTGTCGGGCTGAAACTAGACCGGTAGTTGAGAACTTAGATGGTATCTGATAGGCTGGGACTGTATGACTGTTATGCGGTGGTTCGGTATTTCGGTGTCAGATGCCGTCCTATATAAGAGTCATAGCATCGAACTCGTGAAATTCCACACTCTTTCAACAATCATCTATCCATCAAATTGAGTCTGTAGACTCTCACTATCATCAAAATGACGGATGTTATGAGTATTAGGGAGCAGCAGCACTGTACCCTGCAGTACTTTGCTGTTGACCTGGCTGCTGCAGCTTTCGCTTCTGCTTTGGTCACTCCCTGGGTTACAGCCATTGACAAGTAAGTCTCCTCCAATCACATCTCACCATTCTCCTTCTCCTTTCCATCTCTGGCAGGTGACTAACATGACCCTCAATAGGCTCGTCTTCAACAAGGCAACCAGCAACACCTCAGTCATGGGCTCCATGCGTAAATGGGCCTCTAAGCCCAAGGCAACCTTCGCCTCGCTCTTCATACCCTTCCTCGTCTACTTCGGAACCTACGCCACTGCCAACATGTTCGACTCCTTCAATGCTGTTCAATATGATCTCGACCCTTCCATTGTCTGCTCTTCTCCCGCCAAGTTCGCCGCTACCACGACCGTCAGTTCTGGATTAAGCATATTCAAAGACGCCTACTTTTCCCGGATGGCTTGTGGCGCTGGGACGCCTCTGCTGAGTTATGCCTTGTTCACTCTTCGAGATGCAGTGACTATATACGCCTCGTTCAACCTGCCTACCATGATCGCTCCTAAGCTTGCCGAATTCCCTTTCGCATCTGTCACTCCATTTGCCGACATTTTCAAGTCTGATGATTCGAGACTCAAGATGGCTCAGCTGTTTATGCCTGCTGCGTCTCAGGTAGTAAGCACGCCGATTCATCTGCTTGGTCTAGATGTGCATGCTCGACAAGTTCGTATGACTATCCGCGAACGCGTTGGTGTAATCAAGCGGTATGCTGGGTTTGCTACACCTTTACGTATGATACGTGCTTTGCCTTCGTATGGTATTGGCAGCGTGGCCAATACTGGGTTTAGGCGAAACATGATGACCCGGGTGGTTTGATATGTCTTTGGTGATTCGAGTTGTTGCAGTTTCAACACGGGAACTCCTGACAGCCTCAACGCCTGGAGATGGGTCATATTGCGTGCATTTCATAAAAGTTAGTAAACCCAGATTGTCAAGCTTGCTTACTTCAATATTCACATCACTTTACAATAATTTCGCAATTGTCCCTTACGTAAGACTAGACTTTGGTATGTGTAAACTTGCAGTAATTTTCATTTTTTACTAGCTGTCCATCATGATCCAAACGCTAAAATGTACTCATGTTAAATGTTATGTACATGCCATCCAAATGCTTATAATCTTGCCATTTTTATTCTATTTTTGCTTTTATTCCTTCTCTTTTTTTTTTAATGCTTAGAACTTGTTCTGGTTGGCGTTCTGCATCAGCATAGTGCTATCAGGCTTGTATCGCTTGGAAGCAAGATTGATGTTGTACTCGACATCGAGAACAGCGCCCTGGGGATCATCCTTGGCAGGCTTGAAATCAAGCACTAAGTCGTCCTTGACAGCGCAGGCGGTATCGGTCTCGAGGTAGGGGTCGTCGCTGGGGTACAGCTGAGCAGTAACACCAAGGTAGTCATCGTGGGTGACCATGATGTGGATGTGAGCAGGGCGGTAAGGATGACGGCCCATGATGCGGAGAAGCTCGGCAGAGGGACCAGATGTGTCGATAGCGTACTCGGTGGGCTTGAGGCAGTAGAACCAGAACTTGCCGTCCTGGTCGGTGCGGAACTTGCCGCGAAGGTTGTGGCGCGACTGGTTCTCGGGGTCGTGGGCGTCGTACTTGCCGTTGGTGCTGGCTTGCCACATGTCGAAGACGGCGTTGGGGATGCCCTTGCCTGTATCAACGTCACGGATGACACCGTGGAAGAATGTGAGTTGACCATCCTTGGGCATATCTTGGACGACGCTGGCGCCGTTGTCGCGGAAGGGGGTTTCGGGAGACCAGAAGGGTCCGAGGATGCTGGAGGATGTGGGAGCCTTTCCTCCGTCGGTAACGACCTTGTGGTTGATCTCGTCGACAAGCCTTGGAAAGTCAGTGGATGTTGTTCTTATTGCGCAATTGAATTGACTTACGACTCAATACCGAGAATGTCGCAGACACGCCATGTCTCGTTGCGGTTCTTCTGGTAGGCCTGGCCAAGAGAGTTGATGTAGTTGACACCAATGATCCACTCCTCCTGCTTGAGCTCAACGTCTCTGCAGAAGTCGTGCATGTGGCGGATGAGAGAAGTGAGAATCTCGCGCTGTCGAGGCTCGGTCTCGGGGCTCATGAGGCCAATGACATGGTCGGTAAAGTTGGGGTCGAACTTTGATTGCGCCGAGGCGCCGTTGGTGCCGTTTGTACCGTTGGACATTGTGAAGTGTGTGTGTGGAGGATAGAGAGGGAAAGACGTTGGAGTCTGGGGTATCTTGAGAGAGTGATAGATAAGGAAGAAATGAGATGCTCCAAAAGAGTGTGCAGGTCGCGAGATTAAGTATGACAAGCTGCTGGGCTGGAGATGGTCGTTTCTTTGCCGTTATTCTAGCCGGGAATGTTGGAGGGGGCGGGGCCGTGGATCATGGGCGCAAACGGTAGCGGCAATTCAACACGGCTCTCCACGTCAGAATGACCATTGCAAATCCTTTATCGTGATTGGCCCTTGTTAATCTTGGGGTAAAGACATTCCGAACCGGGGGGAAATATTCTTACCCGAACCTGCCGTACCATGATGCCGATTCCTCACTTGCGGATCTTTATTTCTCCAACACTTGGTAGTTTCTGGATGAATGGATTGCCGACTTTTGCTACCGGAAATGGTCGTCGTACGATTTGCGACCGTTTGCTGAGTGCTTCATTCAGTACTCAGCCGTCGCATTGCCGACCGCCGACAATTAGGATTGAGCAAGCAAATGATCCAGGCCGGTGCCAACTAATTACAATTTGCGCAAACTGTCGCACAAGATCTTGCTTCACAAACACAACTTCAATCTCAGGATCAATTGAACGCGCTTGAATTATCTACATGCAGGTCCGCAGAGGCATTATTCAGTGGTTACTGTAGGGTATTCTCGGGTCCCAATCTGGGGTAGTGACAGTAAACCCGGCAATTCGGGGACCTGCGAAAGCATGAGCCTCACCGTACCTCGATGGGGATAGTATCGTCAGATCTATTTAGCGAAGCCTGTCACAAAATGTCATTTTGGCATTCCCGGAACATGGACAAGGGAGCTTGAAAGTATGGATGCGATCCGACAGCGGCGGGTGCGGGGTTGAGAATGGCCCCACTGACCCCTCCATGCCTTACGTGCTCTAATAAAAGACCCAACCGCCAAAAGCATAAGAGACGAAATAATTTAGTCACTTTGTGCAAATTTAGGCTATTACTTAGGCGACTTTATTTTGGCAGCACAAATTCTTGAAGATAATTCTTCTGTTATTTTGAGGTGCAGTCTATTGATTGCTCAAATCGTCAGAAAACCGCAACAATGAGAATGCCCGCTGAACGAGACTTCCAATCCCGTGATTATTCATGCGGATTAGGTAACCCTGAGAAGGATGAGCACGAATGCCCCTGTCCATATCGAGTCAGGAGTCGCTGATGTATCGTCATTCTGAGGCGTCTCTAGATCGATACTTGGCTGAGGTTTCTTGCCACGGCGTTTGTTCTTCTTCTTTTGTCCCTAGCTCGATGGAATCCCGATTTGTGCCAGTGAGGACATTTGTGCTTAGCTGTAGCTTTCTTTTTCGGGGGTGCCTCATCTTCTCCGGAGTTCCTGATAATAATGTTTCCATCTTGAATTGCACTTTTCAAGCACTATAACTCCAATTCTCACACGGGACCTTTTTTTGCCTCGCCTTGCCCTAATATTAGGTTTCGGCTGGACAAAATGCGTTGCTTCCATCAGGGGCTTTTTCCTCTTCCTTCCGCCAACATCAACCACAGCTCGACGACTTCGGCGACTTTTCAACCAATAATGACGATCACAGACACAACCGAAGCCCTCTTCGACGGCCCTGGTCATGCCATGGCCGTCATTTCTCCGGAGTTCACCACCTCTTGAGCTTTGCGTTTCGGTGGACGCGCTTGAACAGGATCGATACTGCTGTTCTCTCTTGCGATCTGGAATGACAGTTCGGATTTATTACTGCCAGACATGATGCGAGAAATAATGCGATTGACTGTATTGTCGAGGAAACTCATTAGTGAAAGTGGCGAGGACGATGAGATAGTTAGGTTGCGCCCGAGCCTGCGTGTGCTTTAGTGTAATTTTGGGAGAGAAAACATGAGAGACGAAATAATTTGATTACTTTATGCTAGCTTGGACCGACCTATAGGCCACTTTATTTTAGCGCCCTAAGCCTTTAGAAGCACCTCTTCTATTTTACTCTACTGCTTTGCGCCGTAAGAAGAACTACGTTGGATTTCTGTAGGTGCACTGCATAAGTGGCCGACGCTGGCCTTCAGGTGATACTGGTGATAAGACTTGAATTCAATGAATCAACAAACAACCTGCAATAATTGAGAGTAGAACGAATATATGTGTCCGTCCAGACGGAAACCTGTTGTCTTATATTATGGCTCATACGTGATGGTGATAATGTGCATAGCAAGCTCAAAAACAATACCTTCTTTCCCTGGCGGCCCTTTCTACTCAGTAAGCGACCTGGCTAGTTCTCAAAACACGTCTTGGTTCAAGCGGAACGCGACACAGCTCACTGGCCGAGATGTTGTAAAGGACACGGGGTACCTCCCTGAAGGCACGCATGAATGTACCACTTTCTTGTACTCCAGCCGCATCTGTTGAGCTCAAACTAAGCAGCCCCTTGGCCCTCCTATCTTCGTATGACAAAAGCTTGCCAGTTGTCGCAAATGGGAATGTGCGAAATTCTTCTCGATAGTCAGCATCTAAGCCTCTGCTTGCCTCTGTTGTGAATTTGCCTACCGTCAATCTTCGTCACTAGCTGAATTATACAGTCTGACTTTATTCTTGATGCCTTGGCATTCTCATTGAGAATATAGGGAATTCCTGCCTATTTTTCGCTCTATTAGTTTCATTGCGTTGCATTAGGTATGTTAAACGCACCTGGCCAGCATCGTCGGCAGTATCCTTGTAAAACTCGATAGATCCACCGAATAAGTAGTTCTCAAGCCATCGTCCTGATTCTCCGGATACAGGGTGCCCACGTCGTCGCAATCCAGCGTAGTTCAGGTGTGTGGTTTGAAGTGGCGTATATGACTCAAAGCCTTGCTGCCCTTGGGCGAGATAACCAACAAAGCAGTGAGTCAGCTCGTGAGCGGTGGCCACCGCTAGCATGAAGAGGAATGACTTATATCTCGCGGCCATCTTCTTCCCATTGCTGCTGGTGTTATTGGCCTGGGCAGCTGCGGATGCCATTTGAGTAATACGCTAATAATGAGATCAGTCTCGATAACATCTAAGGTTTGGATTAACTATTGTGGGACTTACAGTTTTGTTAAAGAATATCCCAGTGGCCATCTTTGGAATATAACGAAACAGATTCCCATCCCAGCCAGGAATGCGTCTCGTTTCGGCGATAACATCGAGGCCGCCTACATCAGCAATGAGAACATTGGGGAAGTCATTTCGAATGGCGCGAAGGAACTCGTCCACGTATCTTGGCATTTGTTTTGGGTCCCCTCCAAACACCACACGGTCTTCTTGGCTCGCCCATCCTTGGACAACACTCTGTCCAACCATCTGCAAGGCTTGGCGCCCCTGGCCCTTTTCCAGGATAGAAAGACCTGCGTGGATAGCAAACGCCAACTGAAAGTTCAGTCAGTTAGTTAATACAATTCTATGTTCAAATTGAGACAGGGAAGACTCACACCAGTGAATTCTAAGCTGTTCTCCTGCACAGGCACAGCAGGCACAGGGCCCCCTGGATTCTCCATACTAATGCCTAGGCGGCCGATTCCGTTAACTGTGAAACCTCGTGGCATGCTCATGTTGAAAGACAAAGGTAGTAAGACTTGTGGATAGTAAAGGGTTATAAGATGGAGTGGAAGTTGTTTAATGTGAATGCCACTTTTGAATTGATGATTTCCCATGCCTTCCTTATATAATTCTCTATCATGAACACTGAGCCTACTTCGTTCAAGGGCATGAAACAAGTCAATTAAAGTTGTCGAATAAGCATCGCTCAGTTCTTTCAGGCTCCTCTCTTCCAGTAGCATCCAGGATTCCGAGCGACACGCCAGCCATGCCCGCTTGACCGGGCCAACAGCTCTGTGCTGAGCGTCTATTATAGAGTAACTATTTGCGACAAAGATAAACATTTTTATCCTATGTCTTCATGTCGCAACGCGCGGTCTGATGATCTTCACTGTTGGTTCCAACGATATAAACCTGCATTGATCTTTTTTTAAACACCCGACTGAGTGATATTGCGGGCGGTTATCTGATTCCAGCCGGTGCAAGATAGGGCGCAAAATGTGCTTAGATGATTGGCTGCGCGGTCTTTTAATAGGCACAGGCCCCACTGTCAGGTCAGGGTGTCAGAAGCATTAGCCGACGAACGCAAAAGAGACGAAATAACTCATTCAGCTAAGTCGGCTTAGACAGGCACATTATTTTGGCAGGCCAAATTTTAGAGGACATTTCTTCTGTTACCCACCTGCCCACGTGATTCAATCTATCCTTGGCTGTGACTTGTCTTGACATCTTCCATCTTTTGTTAGAATCTAGGCCGTTTTACCCTCTTGGATTCGAACGTTTTAAACCCCCAGAAGCTCTCTTTTACAATGGATTCGGACGGCGCACCCGAGACAGGCAACGTTGAGGTTCTAGACACCGAGCACCGGCAGGCATTCGAGCGGGCTTTACTGCGCGTTTTGGATACTGAAGTGGCAGAACAGACGTTTGCTCAGATCATCGATGGGTTACCAACGCGCCGGTCATTTTCTGAGTTCAACTGGCTCCCAGACACTCATCCTACAAGAGCCCATACGGAGCTCTGCCCAGGTATGGTTGAGCGGGCCCGTGCATTCCGCTCAGAATTCAAAGTCACTATGCTAGACTTTCAACTTCCGGCACGTCGGAGTCATCCCTCGCTTTATCTCATTTTCTGACCTTTTCCAAAGTTACTTGATGCTTTTTCCTTGGCCACTTCCGGCTCAAAGACGTTCCATTTGCGACTTCTCGAATTATTAGCAGTGTCTTGCCACCAGATCGCGGTGTATTTATATAGCCTGGATGGTGTGAATCACACACATGATGAATACCAAAGATGGGCAAATGAACCTCGAGACATGAATAGATTGGACTCCCATCGAGATCCTACGCCTTTCTGCCATGCATCGTATATTGATATCGACCGGTATCCTAATGGAGCTGCGGATGCTGCTGGGTACTGGGCTGAAGCAAAGATATTCGGCGGAGTCCTAGTTTTTGATAGAGGAGAATCTGAAGTCGAGGTAAGTCTCATCAACTCATCTAGCAAGGGGCAACCTGACTGTTTGATAGTCAAAAGAGCTATACCTCCATGCAGGGCTTTTTTCCGGTCCATATACCCTCTTTCCTCTCACGACAGAGCAGTTCCAGACACTACTAGACTTCCTACTCCGTGATGACTTCGGAACAGAGGAGCCGGGAAACCCCCTGCCCTTGCGAGCAACCTCGAGAAACAAATGGAGATGGAGTGAGTGGGATGCTATTGCACAGTATCACATTTTTCGCGACAAGTACGAGCGGAGTTTCTCGCCAAGCAGACCGAGGCCAGATTATCGGTCGTCAATGGACTGGCCCGAGATAGCGGATGACCTCTACCTTATTAACGAGATGCACAATCATCGGAATGGGGAACCAGTAGACAAGGAGAAGATCCGTACAGCCTTGGAGAATTTGAAGCAGATTACTCCATCCTCTCCTTGCTGGCCGGATGGGCCGTTAAGACATTCATGGACTAATGTTCTGTTTGAAGAAACTACGAACGGGTCTGATAACACAACTGACCAAGCCTGAACGGCTCAAATAGATTTACTAGTTGTACCTATGTACCATGTGACCCCACTTCCCCACTAATGGCCTCTATTCGTAAATGTAACAGAATGGCGAGCCGTCAAGAGTGTCAAGCGCATCCTCAATTGTGATGGGATCAGCATTGACACCAACATCAAGGACGTCAGACTTGAGAGCATCTCTGCTAGGGGGCCTGTTCTCCATAGTGATAGTACCAGCAATATCCCGTGCCTGCTTGGGGTGAAGAGCTTGCCAGATCCAGTAGATGCGGTCGACCATGGCGTGATGCAGGAAGAAGATGGGCTCGTTGGGCGAAGAGTAAAAGTCAGAGGAGTCACCGCCCATGACGAAGTGACCAGCAGCATGAATACCTAGGAACTTATCGGCAAATCGTCCCTGGAACTCAACCTGCATGAGCTCGAGGCTTTGCGAGGCCTCGCCAACAGTGACGTTGTACAGGTTGGGAAGGGTCATCCATTGGTCGATGGGGTATTGACTGATGTCGCGACGGAGACAGCGGGGGTTGTATCCGAGAGGCTCCTTGAACGAGGGCATACCGTCCATACCAGGGCTAGGCGGGCCGAGATTGGCGGTAGCATTGGCGAAGGGACCGGACTTGATACAGCCGCCACCCTTGCCGCTGGGCATGATGATCTTTCCAGCAGGGTTTCCAGAAACAGATCCGTTGTGCTTCACATACTCGCCATCACCACCCATGCTGGTCTCGGAGCCGTCGAAGAGGGGATTCTTGTAAATATCGCCCGTCTCGAACCAGTTCCAGTACTACAATACTTGTGAGTTGACTGTCCTGTTTGGTGATTCTAAGGGTCATATGCTTACCGGCTGTGTGCCATTGTATCCGCACTCCTCTTGGAGAGCCTTCTCGTAGGCCCCAACGAAGTGTCGATGCCAGGTAAAGAAGTTGCCCTGAAAGACCTGTTAGATGGTTCCAAAGCTTCGTAACGAATAACTCACTGTTGCGTGAATGCTCTGGGTCTGGTTGATGTGGACCGCAACGAAATCATCGTAACGAGTGCGGGCGCCAGGAGCGAAAGAGGGATCAGACTTGGAGGGCTTCTCGCGAAGGCAAAGCACAGCGTCGACATAAGCCTTTCTCTCTGTCTTGGAAAGATTCTTCCTGTAGTGATTGTCAGCTTCATGAACTGGTGGAAATAAGGCGGGAAGAGAGACTTACCAGTCACGGCGCACTACCGAGTTAGCGGTTGTGCACTTCTTAGCAGTGGCTCGCTCAGAAAGCTTCGTTTCGGCATTCTTGAGTGCGGACAAGGCCTTGGTGTTGAGTTCCTGGATGAGGCTGTCGGCAGACTTCTCAGCAGGTGCTGCAACAACCGAGGCGCCTAGCAAGGCAGCAAGTGTTCCGAACGAGAGCTTCATCGCGTAGTGGCTCGTGTGTGTTCTTGGTCTGGGCAAGCCGTTGTTGATGCGTGAAGCTGGAGAGGGATGAGAAAGTCACCGAGAAAGGGATACCCGCTATATAAAATAGGCCCCTCTCAAGAATCTGATAAAACAAGCCCTTCCTCCTCCAATCTGGAAAGGTCCGACTAAGATCTCCCGCCAAGATGGAGTCTACTCTGCTAGGAGTATCAAGGCCCAGTTTTTCACTTATCATCACTGGCAGGCAGTTGGACGCAGGGACAGTTGTCCAGGGTCCTTAAGGCACAGTCCACTTTATTCGGCAGAGGGTTGATGGGATAATTATTGCCCGTGCGGATTAATACTAAATTTTCACGGAGGATAGTTCTTGGACCTCACTGAAACAGTCCACAGACCAGATAGAGGCTGAATCTCGTTCACCGCCAAGGACCAGGCGTCGCAAAAGGAAACAAATGAGGCTGCGGTTAGGATTTAAGCTTACGTGTTAGAAATAAACAGCCTAATCTTAGAGCCTAGACTGTCAAGAGGTAATCGAGCTATACCATGTCTTCCATCGTTAGGGTCCATTTTTCTGGTATCTGGAGACAGGGTTATCTGTTTCAAAGGTAGTATCCGATACGGAGATAGTGACCGACTTTTCCACTATACCACCGAACAGGATTATGATCGCCATTACAAATACTTTACTGATAGACTACCGGAAAATCTGGATATCATGCCTAGACTTTGACGGGTTACTTTCAAATTCCGGAGGAAAGTTTTGCCTTGCCTTTGGATTGGCTACAAGCTAGATCTGTGCACATTCTACATTCGCTTCTCAGACATGGGAAAGGAAACAAAGACTCGCAGTTCTCCATATGAAAAGTTCTAGGTTCTCGGCTAAATTAGACTAGACTTTAGTCTGTGTGCGTCTGCTGGTCTCAAAGAAGAGATCGTGACCTTGACTTCTCTCCTTAAGCATGGAGATTCTTTTTGCATCCAAGACAACAAGACTATACAGACCAAGTAGAACCATCACCAGGTGTCAGCTATCTGCCAAGGCTTAAGCAGCAGGGCAGTCGACATTGTACTGGATGTAAGCCCAATCCGCCTTAGGCTTGACTTTGCCCTCGAGAGAAACATCATAAAGCTGGCAGTTGCCCCCATCCTTGTATCCAAAACTCTTGCATCTAAGATCAGACAGACAAACTCCACGACAGCCCTCATATGTGCCCTTCGTCTTCGAAATATCGGCGGTGTAGTGCTTGGCCACGTTCTCAGGAACAGCACCACGGATTCCAGCAGGAAGGGGGAAATAGGTGTACACAGATTGACGAGGAATGATGTGGGAACTGATATCGTAGTCGAAAAGGAGGCATGAGCCTCCGCCGTTCTGGCGAATGCCAAAGGACTTGCACTGGGCAAACTCAACACTGAAGCACTTCGCGCGGCATGCTTCAGGCGTGGAGAACCCGGAGAGTGTTTTGAAGGCTGAGCTTCGGATCTGGGGTGGGACATCGCCCATAGTACCTGTGAGACCACAGACGGTTTGCGGAGACTGTTCGGGGATTGGGTTGGCACAGGCTGCTGCGATAGCAGTTGAGAAGAATAGGGTGAGATCGAGGAACTTCATCGTAACGAAGGAGAAGTAGATGTTGATGCTTGTTGGTTAGAAGAGTAAGAGGGTTATGGATGATGAGAGAAGACCTATAACCAGGATGTGTATGACGATACTTATAGACTTTTCTTACAACATGTAATCTCATTCCTACGACCACGTATGAGCACGTCGTTTCGCCACGCCAGACATCACTAGCAACAGCGAAAAAGCCTCAACTGAACATTTCAGCTGGCTCTACTGAGCTGGAATAATAGTCAAAAGAAACAAAACCTTATGTTGGTATAAAATGGCTCTAATACGCATGAAAGGGTTGTCAACCAGTACTTCGGGATTGCTTGGCGATGGCCGGGTGGCGAGTCCGAAGTTACTGATTGGCCAGCAACTAGCAAAGCTGAGCGAACAAAGAATTCGGGTTTGCTTTTCCAGGCCAGAGGAGAGATAAGGCAGTGCACAGACTGGGGAAGAAGAAAAGAAAATAACACAGGCCAAGCAAATAGTCTGACTGCCAAGTAAATGGTCTAACGGCTGAGCGAATAGTGTGTAAGGACAGACATAAGAATGCAAGGGGTCGAAACTCAATTTCGAGTATCAACCAGGAAATACAACGGCCAAGAGAATAATGGATGATCGGTCGGGGAAAGGAAAGAGTGTCATCCTTGTTAGCCTATGGACTAACTTTCAGCTTTCGCTCATCGTGGTGATATCGATGCGCGAGTTCCGGGAACTCGGTCTTTGGGCAGCAGCAAGCCCGTTCGCTTAGAGTATAATCATAAATCTATTGAGTTACTGCATGCCATATCAGGCCAGTTTTATGGATCATCGGATTTTTGATTCGTGAAGCCCTACGCATTGCGGGCATCTTATCACTAGATGTGTCACTAGCAGACCTCAAGTAGATTCGTGAAGCCCATGCATCGAGCTCTGATACCTCCTCCAACTTTGTCCCAAGACTCAGTACTCGTGTCCAGAGTGTTCTTGGCAGGTTCTGGACTCGGGTTAGACAGTCTACTGACGTGTCATTACATTCACCTGTAGCCAGCCGTTCTTGTTTTCAGCTTCGATCAACGGGAATGAGAACTCGACTGTTTCGTCAGCCGCATCTGGCAGATTGCTTTGTCTTTTCCCATCAAAACGGCACTTGGGGAACGGATGCACGTTCAGAAACTCCTGGGGGGCTCATTGCCCTCTGCGACAACTTGGCGTCGTAAGCACAAAAAGCGGAAGACTTTGGGGGTCTACACTAGATCCTTAGATCTTTTTCTCCCCATGTGAGTGTCAGGAGAATTGTCCTCTAAAGCTTAGACTACAGAAACAAAGTAGCCTAAGTGCTAACCATAAGCCAGCACCAGGTGACCAAGTTATTTCATCTCATATGCTCTCGGCGGCCAATTCTTCTGACACTCCAACGCTCCCACACCCCAAGTTCGTTTCTAAGCCTTTAGTTGATCGACATGATTCGATACCCACGTAAATCGAGACATCCATCATCAAACACATGCATGTCTGATGTTAGTGCACATCCAACACTAGTGCCGTATCACAAAGGGAACAAAGAGTCATAGATCGAGGGATTTCAAGCAAACTTATTTCACAGCAGTGGGACACGATATATCATTAACATCTTTCTTCATTAGCATAAAGAGTCTATCATAAACCTTGAATGCCGCTGCATTACCCCATAATACGCCAGCGACTATGCAACTAAAACTATAATACACACATATTCCTCTTCTTCATCAATTAATGCTCCTCTTCCTCAGTGTTCTTAATACCATTGTGGGTAAGAACTGGCGCATCGCGGTCCAGGGCGTACATTTCATCTTCTTGGGCATCGTAGTGGCGGAAGATGGCGTAGAAGATGCAGCCAGTGACGGCAGAAGCAATACCGACACCGACGTAGAGCCAGAGGAAATCGGGGTCCTTGGCGCGAGAGACAAGAGCCTCGGCGATGGCGGAACCGAAAGCGTTGGTGAAGAGGTAGATGGATTGGACGAAAGACTTCATGGAAGGAGGAGCCTTGGTGTAGGCGTACTCGAGACCAGTAACGGAGATGAAGATCTCAGAGATACCGATGAAGATGTAGGCAGGGGTCTGGATGGCGATGTGCACGTGGTTGGGGAGGCTCTTGCCGTCCACCATACCAGCAGCGCAGTTCTTGGGGTTCTCGTAACAAGGTCCAGCAGAGTAGATAAGGTGCTGGACGATAGCAGCGTAAGCGAGACACAGGGCGGCGAACCAGAAACCGATAGTGATTCGGGCAATAGGTCGAAGCTCGATACCGAAACGTCGGAGAATGGGGTACAGGACCTTCTCGATGATGGGAGTGAAAACCAAAATGGAGATAGGATCGAAGTTCTGCATAAGATCGTTGGGAACGCCGTGGCCGTCCATCTGACCAGCCTGGGTGACGAAGTTGGTGGAGAACTGTCCGTAGCAAACCCAGAAGATGGGGTAGAAGACGAAGACCTTGCAAGCACGGAGAGCGCGCTTCAGCTCGTCGACGAAGTGGTCGTTCCAGGGGACGGCCTTGGTCTTGCCGTTGGCCTCACGCCATGAAGGCTTGGCAGCATCAGTGTTGCGGGCAGCAATCATCATACCAAGAGCCTTGAAAGCGTCGGTGATGACGGATCCTTGAGGAGGTCGGTTGACAAAAGTCTTGCGACGGAGAATAAGAGTGACGATACCGACGTTGAACATGCAGAAACACATGAGGTAGGCGGTCCAGAAACCCTTGTACTTCTCCATGAAGGGAGTGGCAAGCAGAGAGAGGGCACCGACGTTGATGCACCAATAGAAGATCATGTAGATACGCTGGTAGGTGATGGCAGGGTCAATGACGACTCGCTCTCCGGACTTTTCAGTTCGAATAGCCATTCTGCGTCGCTGGTACTGATCGGCGATAAGAGGCGCAATGTTGGACTTGATACCACCAGTTCCCAAACCGATAACGATGATAGCAATGATGTAACCAGGCTTGCTGGCACCAGCAGCCATGGCAACAGGTAGCGAAGTTGTCCAGAGGATAATGAGACCAACCCAGTAGAAACCACAGAACAATAGAATAGTCTTGTACTTTCCAAGGTACTGATCGGCGATGATGGCACCGAGAATGGGAGTCACGTAGCAGAACCACTGGAAGAACAGGTTCAGACCGGTAGCGGCCTGGTTACCCATACCAAGACCCTTGGGACCATCAGAGCCATCGGTAGAGTTTGAGATGTAGTTCTGGAATAGACCTTGAGCACCGTAGTAGGCGAATCGTTCTGTCAACTCGACAACAGCGATGAGGAAAGCTGAGGCAGGAAGGTTCTCTCCTACACGGCGGAGAGTGGCCCTCTCATGGTTGTTGGGCTCCTCGCCATCAGGAGTGGTACCAAACTCTGGGTCAGAATGCTTGTCCAGAGATATCTTCTCGTTAATCTCAGAAGGGGCGATGTAACCACCAGCAAGATCAGTCTTCTTGTCAGTGACGGTACGCTCACCAAGCTCTTCGTGGAGCCTTTTGGAGGTCGTTAGCAAGGGTTCCAATTAAGCTTGAAAACAGAGTTTTACATACTCGGCGGCCAAATCCTCGTGGTTCTGAGCCATGGTTGGAGGGGAAGGGTGAATAGAGGAAAAAACTTTTCTTCGCTGTCACAGGATGTGATCAGACCACGCCAGGACAGGTTGGAAGAGAGGAATGGGAAGAGAGTAACGAGAGGGTAACAAAAATTGTCAGAATCTGGAGACGGTTATAAATGTTCTGTCATGGAAACACGGGAATGGCCACGAGCTGTCATGGCTTCGGAGAGGCCATGCCCGTTGCTGTAAAACATCCGACGGCAAGAGGAACCTTTGATCGGGAGACTTCCCAAAGAACCATCAGGTTCAAAAAACGGCCCGGATGATGAATCCACTGAAAGATGACGCTGTGGCCAATTATAGCGCCTATGCAACCTTCCAAAATTTCGAGAAGTCTGCAGATGCCGAAGACCCGAGAGTTTCCCTGTCTCGTACGAGCGATGGTGGCACGCCAAGTGGGTAATTTTCCGTCCGACGCACCCCACAGTTTCGCCTAACAAATGGGGCTCTGATAGGTCTTGATAGTGGCGTACGGATACAGTTGAAAGAAATGGAGTTGGCCGGTAAGGGAATGCCATTGTAAGCAATGAGGTGACTTTCTGTGACATTCTGACTCTTTTTTTACTATTCATCGCGACTTCGCTCTCCGGAGACGGCGAACCCGCCCCGGATGACTCTTGGTTCTTGTTGAGATCGGAACGGGACTCAACATGGGTAACATATCCATCACGTTATGCTTATCGCTCTGATCAAGATCATGTAATCTGTATGTTACCCATTTCATGAATCGGCATATCTTCAATAATCGAGGTTTCGCCTTGCTATCATTTCCGTAGAGATCTGCGTGGTGGCTTGCTTCAGCTTGCATTAGTCTACCCAAATGCAGAAAAGTGCCAATCTTCCCCCTAAAAGCTGAAGCATCAAAAAGCCCGTTACAGCGCAGGCTGAACCTACGGCAAGTGCGGCGCGCCTTTTTTTCTCCCTCCCAAGCGCGTGGTAACGTAACAGTCGTGCGCCCTTCCGCCACCCAGTCACTGCGCAGCTTTTGCTCACTAATCTCCAAAGACCCTGAACCCACCACCACAAGATTTCTCCTACGTAAAAGGCGTCCATGGAGACCCATGGCTATCTCTACCGGCCAGGTACCGTTGATATCTTTACTCAACGGGAAGGTCGCTATTGGGTAATAGCATAAATCCCCCGCAGGTTCTTTTGCAACAAGGTTATCACTCAGACACGAGACGAGGCATGCATCGTCCATACAGCGACGTGCAAATGGTCATATGACGTATTATTGTCAAGTAAGAACCCCCTGTAAAAGGAAGCTGGGGCCCGGGGGAGCCTGAGGAGGAAGAATAGGGTTATCTCTCCATTTCAGAATGCGGTGGTTATCTGCTAGTCAACTTCTCAATGCGGCATGATAGTCATTTCTTCTGATTCAAGCGATTGGGCGGTATATGGAGGATGCGATTCAAAAGTTCGTTGTTTTTCGCGACATGGTTATGATGCTTATCTCCGGTCATTCCCCTGGCCAAGCCGGCAGCAACCGCCATTTCCCTTGGCGGAATATCAGCGCATGTCGCCTGGATCATTCTTGGCATGGTGATCAATTAACTTGATGATGATGTTCTTTGCAACCAGGTGGGCAACAGAAAAGCTATCTTCTAAGGCTTAGGCTACAGAAATAAAGCAGCCTAAGTGCCAGCCTAAGTTAGCATAAGGTGACTAAATTATTTCGTCTCTTATGCTCACCGGGGGCCAATTCTTCTGACACCCTGAGGGCAACGTTTGATGTTGGACAGTTGAAGACAACCTCCTCCGCAAAGCAGAATGCGCCAGTGGCACGCCTGTCTCCATGTCACCCCGTGTTTCTAGCTTTTCCCCATCTCCATATCCATCTCCTGTCTCCAGTCCGTTCATCTCTAATCTCCACGCAACCCTCGCAGCTAATGCAAGCTCAACCCTTCCGGGGTAACAATTCACTCGCGACAACACGATCATCTCCAATCCTTCCTAGTCAGTTGTCACACTAAGCCAATCAGCCCCTTGAAGCCGTATTTCCGTTGACGTCGTGGATTCCGGGGCATGCCTAGAGTTCAGCTAGATGGTGGCGGCGGACTAGCAAGGGCCGTTGTCTTCCACTGACAGCTTTCATTGCAAAAGCCTGAACGGGCCTTGAATACCCACCAGCAGTTACCGAGGCGCCGAGGTTCAAAAAAGGGACAGTGAGATTTCGGAGTGTGGAGGCTAAAAGTTCTAAGATTTGACGACAATGCATTGGGGATGTCGTATTCAGGGTAGGTTGTCAACAATGGCAAGATGTTTTGTGGTACACGAAAACACCATCGATAACACAATGTACTATTAATTACTGTTTTCTCTAAGATTTTAGTGGCTTCGTATATCGCATTAATTCTCTTTTCAATTAATAAATAATATTCACGGAAGTTTGCGACGAGTTCAAAGTACGACATCCGCAAATTCGACCACACAGGCCGTGACGTTTCGCCGCACAGCCCAGTGACAGAAAGTAGGCCCAAGTTTTTAACACGACATCGCGTTCTTCAATACGGATAGCAGATAAGAATCAGCTACAATTGCCATATGTTACATGAATAAACGAATTAAGAAGCTTTGCGTTCCAGATTTAGAAGTCAGACGTTGCATCGACTTGCCAGCATCGGTACATCGGAGGCTGTCAACACAGCCACTTCAGCCAAACGCCATGGCGCGCCTGCCACAATCCAGAGCAACCATCAAGCGCGCA
Organism: Fusarium humuli; assembly: GCA_004366955.1. Lineage (NCBI taxonomy): Eukaryota > Fungi > Ascomycota > Sordariomycetes > Hypocreales > Nectriaceae > Fusarium > Fusarium humuli. The sequence continues at coordinate 28,913 of QHKN01000070.1, read as the reverse complement.
ATTACCCTCCCACGAACGCGTCTAAACCAACCCGAACACATCCCTCAACACATTCAACGCCCCGAAAAGCTCATTATCGTGATGTCGCCGCGCGACAACCTGCAAGTTTACGGGCGCACCCGTGAAATCCCCGTCCTCCCACAGCTTTCGCACCGTCGCACAAGCCTTGCTCAACGGGACATACCCTTCGTCGTATTCTTCCCTAGACTCAGCCCTAATAGGCGCGGGAACTACTGCCCCCGGGTAGTCGACTAGATTGTACAGAGAGGTGTACGTCCAGTACAACCCCGTGTCGTGTGCGCACGCGGGACCGACGAACGGCGGGCCGATAATGACATCCACATCTTGGGCGGTCCAGCTTTGCGCGAAGGAGAGGCGGAAGTCGTCTCTGGGCTTTTGCTGAAGGGTTATGTCGAGGGCAGTTTGCATACCCGAGGCTTCGCCGTCTTCGGTGATCCATTCTGTTAGAGGGTGGAGCGGTTCACCCGTCGAGATGATCCCATTCTTGGTGAGTTGAGCGCCGTCAGGCCAATACAATCGTCGAATCTGGTTCCAGGCTTCTTCGGCCCTGAAGACTTTGAAGTCCTCGACTTCGATCAGACGCGCGTGCTTGCTGTCGGAAAGGATGGCTCTGGCCCAAGAGATAGCTCTCTTGACGGGAGGTTGAGGCTCGATGAAGCCATCGTTGCTGATGATGCCTACTTTGAGTCGTCGATTGAATGGTGTGTTCAGACCAGTCCATGGTAAGGGCACGACGTTCGGATCGGAAATGAATGGTTTCACTGAAAGAACGCATCGCATAAAGAGATCCATGTCTCTCAGTGACCGACACATGGGTCCTGTCGAGAGAGGCACGTTCAACACCGACGGCAGTCAAGTGGATGTTGAAAGGGTTCAAGACTCTTCCCCAATGCGACTCGGTCTCCAGGTGCATGATCGACTGTGGCTGGTTAGTCTTGCAGTAGATCACTGCACCTTGACTACGCAAGATAGCCACGACATCAGCGTCCGTATCATCCCAGGTGATGCTCGCGAAACAGCCCTGAGAGGAGTATGTCCCAGCGACTTGAATGTGCTCTTTGATGCTGATTGGCAGACCATGGAGAGGACCGATTGGTTTGCCGTGCTGCTCGAAGTAGGCATCTAGCTTCTAAGCTTGAGCGATTGCCTCGTCCATGAACCATTGTGTCAAACAACATGTGAGTTGATGGGCGATGATCGCGCGCTTGCAAACCGCTCTAGCGACTGCGACTGAAGTGTATTTGCGGCTTGCGATTGCCTCGATAAGGTCGACGGCATCATGTTTAGTGATCTCTAGCTCTTCCAGCGACAAGATACCACATGTTGCTGGAATACCGGTGACGTCTCTTGGAGGGTGTCGAATGAGACTAGTTGGAAGGCGGAAGTCTTGAGGAACCTTGGACGCAAATGCTTCGAGAAGGGCTGCGCGGCGGGTCTCGAATTCGGGCGTGCCACGAATGATGGGCGTCACTTGTACAACAGGAAGTCCCGGAAGCACGTTCTCAACGAGAAAGTGCCCAGAATTGGCAACCTCGCAATGTTCCACCGTCACATTTGATGATGCTTTGGGTGAAGACACAGACCCAGGCTGGGTGATCGATGAAGAGGCGAGACTCATATTCATGGATGTCTGTCAAGGCGAGGATCGGGAACGTTAAAACGAGAGGACAATGAACAATTGACTACGCAGACTCGTATCATCTGCCAACCTCATATATCTCCTGAGAGCTGCAACCCCCGCTCTCGGCTCATGCATCTCGCCCTGTCACCCTCGAAGTAAACGAGCATTTGACCCAATCGCGGTCGCATCTACTTCAACAAGTCATCAGGCTCGAGCCTGGGACTAACACAAGCGAGGCTTGAAAGCCTTCAGCCCACTTATGATTGTCATTGCTTGGGAAATGTGCGTTATCTTCAATCCTCGCCCTCGCAGACTCGAAGTTGGTGGCGTACGCGCCAAGATCTCAGAGAAGCCCGTGATGCACGTTGTGTGACCATAATCCAGCGCCCACGCACTTCCCATCATCAAGAGAAGACCCAAGCGAACTATTGTTCATATTCAGCCGCATCAGAATGCCAGGGCTTCATCTTAGAGTAGCTTATCGCGGCCAATAGCGCGTTGTCGCGCAACACCTCTAATCCCGAGATGGCTTCCAAGAACAATACTTAGCGGCGTTCCATTGTTCTTCCACTAACGCAAGCCAGGACCACTGCCACATGGACGAAATCTCGAGATGGAACAATATGAGGTTTGCGCGCACAGTGTCGTTGATGGACGTCTCGACCGTTGCCACTTTGAACGGTCATGAAGAGATAGACGCGATGGGCGATGGGAAGGGACATATAAGGCGTTGTGTTGAGCCTTGTGGAACAAAGACGAAAGACTCAAGATACATCAATTTTTTCAAGCCTTTTCTCTTCAATCAATTGGGACCGTCAAAATGCCAGAGTCAGACTCCATCCCCGGTATGATTCATCTCGTGGACGTCCAGCGCAATCTGCGCGTTCGTCATGCGGGTGGTGGTGAGGGCGACATCGTCTTGGATCCTGCCCCCTCGGACGATCCTAACGATCCCCTCAATTGGTCACCTCAGCGCAAGCGCCTGGCTCTGGTCTGTCAGAACTTGTAAGCCCATTCCATATCACTGAGTAGCTCTGTGATGTTAACCGAGACAGGTACACTTGGTTCTCGGGTATGTCTGTTGCGACCGTGTACTCTGTCCTAGTACCGCTTGCCCAACAGTCAAAGGTCTCGATCCCGACGCTCAACGAGGGAACGGGCTACATGTATCTGTTCTTGGGTATCGGACTGTTGTTCTGGTAGCCCTTTTCACATCGATATGGCAAGCGAGTGGTATACCTTATCTCAATTCTTGGGGCACTTGTAAGTTGCGACTCCGAAGCGCAGCGACGAGCGATTGCTAACCGTGATCCGAGGGTACCAGTGTTTGGAGGTAAAACATGTTGAACCGTCCCAATTTGTACAGGACTGACCGTGTTTCGTAGTGCATATGTGTCGAGCAACGGGGAATGGATCGCCAAGTGCATCATCCAAGGCTTCTTCGTCGCGCCCATCGAAGCTCTGCCTGAGATCTCCGTCACCGACATCGTGAGTCCACGTTCCCCATCAATTGTACGACCCGAACTCATCGTTCTTTAGTACTTCACCCATCAACGCGGTACATACATAGGCGTCTACGCCCTCGCTCTCGCAGGAAGCAACTACTTCGCACCCGTCATAAGCGGCTTCATCGCCGAGTATCAAGGTTGGCAATGGGTCTTTTACTGGCCCGCCATCTTCCTCTCTTTCGTCTTCGTCTTCCTGTTTCTCTTCATGGAAGAGACCAACTACATCCGCGTTGCGCCCGACATCAATAGACCTCAGATCGAAACCTCCCGAGCGAGCGATGAGAATACTAGCAAGACGGGAGAAAAAGAGACGGAAGCTGGGAAGTATGAGGTCAAAGAGGCTGATGAGGCGGTTAGAGAATATGTTAAGCCCAAGACCTTCTTGCAGAAGATGTCCCTTTGGCATCCTTCGCCTGGTCAGAGTATGGCGCGACATGCTGGACGCTCACTTGAGTTCCTTTCCTGGCCCGTCATCTCCTTCGCCGGCTTCTCATATGGTTCCTACCTTATCTGGTTCAACGTTCTCAATGCTACAGCATCCATCATTCTGTCCGGTCCTGGGTATGGCTTCAAACCATCAATGGTCGGCTTGAGCTATCTCTCCTGCTGCCTCGGCACCATTATCGCCTTCGGCGCCGCAGGACGAATGAGCGATTGGCTGACTATCAAACTCGCGCGTCGCAACGATGGTATCATGGAAGCTGAGCATCGTCTGTGGCCACTGGCGATATGTGTCATCGGCGTTCCAGCCTCATTGATCCTCTGGGGTGTTGGAGCGCAGCATGGTGTGCATTGGTTTGGTCTGATCTTTGCCATGTGCGCTTTGTCGACGGCTAGTGTGATGGGCTTGATCATCAGCATCAATTATCTGATTGATAGCTACTATGACTTGAGCGGCGACGGTATCACGACGATCATCCTGGTTCGCAACACGATGTCTTTCGCTATTAGCTATGGGTAAGTTGGCACCATCGCGCATCTGACGCCCGCTAACAAGAACAACAGTATCACCCCATGGATCACCAATTTGGGATACCAGAACTGCTTTATTTCTGCTGCATTTGTCGCCTTGGCTGCTTGTTCTGCTGTCTTCATCATCATCAATTATGGCAAAGTCCTGCGAGTCCGGACTGCGCCCAGATACCATAAGCTGGTCGCAGATGACAAGAGAGTCATGGGCCTGATGCCGTAGCTGAATACTATATACCTGTCAGGCTGGTAGTGCTGGTGATCAGAAGCAGCAGGAACCTGAGGCGACAGACGACCTAAACCTATCCGAAAGGACTGGATTATTTGGTCTCTGATGTTGACATCGCCACGATTTTTGCAAGCAGGAGGGGAGCTTTCATGGATCTAAAAGATCGCTCAATTAAGTAGTATAATTAATACTCGTAAATATTATCGTATCATTCCGAGTTTGACATGTCCACGACCGATCCCGCTATGCTCCATGTGAATCAATCCCAAAAAGCCGTCTAGACAAATGCAGCGGCGGCCAAAATGGCAGCAGCGAGAGCTCCGATGCTAGTTCTGGTCTTGGATCCGACGTTGCCAGAATCGCTGGTCTCGCTCGCATTGGCGCCATCAGCTGTAGACGTCCCTGAGCCAGAACCGGAGCCGGAGCCGGAGCCAGAGCCACCCTTCCCACCATTTCCACTACCACCAGAGCCTCCACTGCCCCCAGATCCAGAGCTCGACTTTATTCCGCTATCGGTACCAGCACGAACGTTGCCGACAGTAAGAGGCGAAGGCGTATCACCGCACGTCTGCGTAACCTGGACATTCGCAGCACCGGGATTATCTGAAGATCGAATACCGTTGCTCTTAACGTCCTGGAACTTGCCATCGGTAGTATATAGAGGTTCGTTGTAGACGTTTGCGTTGCCCGCTTGGATCTGTAGGGTACAGTCCGTCTTTGTAGCTCGTTTGCGTAGTTTGGCACTTCCTTCGCCGACGAGGATGGAAGCGACTATGTAGATGAGTTCGTCGTCGTCGAAGTTGTCATCATCGGTTTCGACGGGTACGGTAAACGTTGCTTGACCGTTGGCGGGAGCGCTGAGTTTACTGTAGTCGGATAGGTTAGTGGAGGTATTTGGAAGGGAGGATGCTGTAGACATACATGGCGGGCTTGCCGTCAACTTCAATTAATTCTGCGTTGTCGCCGATCGTCGCGTTCTTGAGATCGACTTCGACTACGGCGCCGGTGCTAGTCGGAGCGGCGCTCTCGGTAGCCGTCAGAGTGGCTGTATTCGTCGCATCGTCATCGTCTGTATCGGTCGCAGTAGCTGTAGCTTCGTCGTCGGTCGCACTGGCTTTGAAGGCTGTTAGCATGCTTTTTCGCTGCGCCGATGTTGGTACTGCGCCCTACCATCTGCTGTAGCTGTTCCTACAACTGCAGATGAAACCTCGTCATCGTCATCACCATCGGTTGCCGTAGCTGTTGGCTGTCCCACTTGAGAGGCATCCGCTGTGTCTACCGGCTCGTTTGCTGAGGGTTCTAGGACAGCTGTAGGCGCAGCTTCAGCGTCCGATTGTGGTGTATCATCATCATTGTTGTCGCCGTCACTTGAAGGATTCGTGGGCTGTTGAACAGGCGCCGAGGGCTCTGCTGCGGCGGGTGCTGAAGGTTGGGGTTCAGCGATAGCTGAGGGCTCTGGTTGTTGTTCTGGGTCTGCGACTGTTTGGGCGAGGCCGTTGACAGCCAAAAGGCCAATGAGGACGCTCGGAGCGAAGCGCATATTTGCGGGTGGTTATCGGGCTCTTAATCGATAAGGCACAGCGATAAGGATGCTCAGTCAACCAGTGTTCGAGTTGACAATTAAATCTTGACGTAGGAATACTGAGAAAGAAGAATCGAAAGACTAAAATTCGAGCTGAAAGATGCTTGTTGTTATAGATGTTCCAAACATTCAGCTAAGCTCCCTCCCTTTGGTCTCTGACCCTGCAGATGGTGGCTCTGCCAGTCTAGACCCTGTAAGTGCTGGCCACGAGCAGCTAGACCCGCCACTAAAACGCCAGCTTGAAGCACTGGGGCTGTGTTTATCGCTAAAACAGCTGTTGAACGGACCAAAATAGCGTCCATCAGGTGCTGTGTGTCAGCGCCACGATGTTATTGGGCATGGAATTGTTTTCTATACGAGAATATTGCTGCCAAAGGGCAAGCTCAATCCGCAATGAAAGATCCCCGTAACTATACATAAACACTTGTGCAGTTCCAAGCTTGTATTAAGCTTAAATCAGCATGCGAAAGCGCCTTGGCTGCAGGGTTTAAAATGGTTTCAATAGTTGGCGCCATGGAGGACGCTGAATACAAGCTGAAAGATTAGTAGGAAGCTAATGGCAAATTCCGCCTTCATCTGACAAAAGGGATCCAGAATTGGCAATGAACAATTGCGGCTGAGCAGTCATACATATTTTGGTCGTCAAGCCAGCATTCCCATCTTCAGCTCGTCTCTGGGCGGGCTTGCAAGTGTGCCTGGCGTGGCGCTACAGCTCAAAAGGCGTCCTTTTTATTCTTCTAGCGACTTCTTAATGCCTACTCAGCCCATCCGTACTCCTACGCATACTGCGATCTACTTTCAGCCCACTTCGGTCGAAGGTATTCACTATCAAATTTGACATCAAAGCTCGAGCTATGCGCATAGTCAACCCCCCACTCAACCTTAACCTCACCACCTTCAGCGCTCTGACTCCAAACCGTGACAGCGATGGTGTTCTCTCCGCTGTAATTGAGCACGCCGGGAGGAACAGGGAAAGAGACCTGGTTGCCGATGTAAGGATTGAATCGGCCGTATTGGTAGCCGTTGACGAAGAGAAGAACGCGGACGCGGTTGCTGTAGCCCTTCTTAGTTGGCGAGAAGGTCGCGTTGGAGGGAGCGGTGAGCTTGAATGAGATTCCGACGTCAAGACCATCGGGAATGTCGAGATCGACGGTGGTTCTGTAGGCACGGACTCCCGCGGAGGGGTTGACGAGGGTTCCTTGCTTGGACGAGTAAGACTTCCACTTCTTGTCGGAGAAGCCTGGCAGATGAGCACCGATACGCTCCGCGTAGAGACCGCCTTCATTGAGAGGACCGCGGACCGGGTCGATGACTTCGCCTTCGACGCTTCCAGCATGACCAGCAATCTTCCACTCGGAGAACTTGTACCCATCCTTGGCAGAGCCAATGAGAGTGGCGTTGGTGATACCCCGAGGGTCAAGAGCGCCCTCGCGAAGGTCGTGTCCAGAGCTGTCCATCAACACGACCAGGGTGTTCTCCTTCTTGGACAAAGTAGCGTTCTTGAAAGAGAACTCTTGTCCTGACTTTCCGACGGTAGCATTGCCAAGGTAAGAGCCGATGTAGTCTGAGTTGAGCCAGACAGAGTAGCCAAAAGCCAGACCACCCGTGACGTTTAGATACACGCCGGTGGGAGCCTTGTCGGTCGTGGGGAAGCTAGCCCTGTAGATGTGGTTCCCGTAGTGGACGTTGTATTCGTCAACGTACAAGACGGGGTTCTTCAAGTCGGGAACGAGCACCGCATTGGTAGTATTCTTTTTGTTGGCCACTAGAACAAATGTCAGTACTAGGGGATCCTCAGTAAAAGTAGATACTTACCAATCCAGGTTGAAGAAGAAGTCTTGTAGTCTGACTTGATCTCAGGCAAGCTGTCTGCGTACTTCCACGACTCGAGCTTGGGAAGCTTGACCTTCGAAGGACCCTTGAGCTTAGCGGTATACTTATAGCCTTCTTTCGATGAGATCTTGACCTTCTCGCCATTCCAGGAGACGGACTTGAGAGACTCAGAAGCAAAGATAGTAATGTCGGTAGACTTGTCGAGATCACCTTCGATGTTAAGCTGTCCATCCTTGACGGTCGCATGACGCACGAGGTAGGGTCCATGAACCAGAACTGTAGATGTTAGTCGACCTATTATCTGACGGATATTCATGATGAGGACATACCAGTTTTGTTGACAGGCACAAAAGGATCATTGTCCAGTGTCGGGGCCCAGAACTTGTAAGCGGTCTGACGATCAGCCAAAATAATGGTCGAGCCGTCCTTCATGTTGAGGGTGAAAAGACCATTCTTCTGAGTGTAGTTGACGGTAACACTCTTCTTACCCGCCTTGATCTTGAGACCCTTCAGAGACTTGTCATGCTTGAGCTCAGTATGTCCCTTGAGGGTGAACTCTCCGTGCTCACCCTCGGGCAGCCAAAGCACGATAACTTCCTTCTTGTCGATGACAGAGTAGGTGAGGACCTCGGCTGTGGTATAGAGAAGAGTCTTCTCACCAAAGTGGAAGTCTGTAGGGATGATCTTGGACTGATGGCCGTTGATGGTGATGTGCTCACTCTGAGGGATGGTCATCTCGCCCTCCGTAGTGTTGACGCGGATCTTGAAAGTCTCCTTGGTGCCGGATGGCGAGTAGTCATGTCGAGCAACGTAGAAGGCCGCACCGTTATCCTCGTGTCGAAGCTCTGAGATAAGAATATCGTCGTTGGTTGACAGAGATGTGCTGTTAGTGACCCGGTTGGTCTTGGTAAGATCGTGCGCCACCCGAGTAAATAGAGTCAACGACTTAGTCTCGTAGTATTTATCCCAGATCTCTCGGTTCTCAGAGATAGGCGAGGAGTAGTCATAGCTAGTAGCAACCACGGGACAAGCAAACCAGCCCCAATTGGTACCGCCGTACATCATGTACAGTGAGATCGCGGTGGCTTGCTGAGCAACCAAGTCACGGTAGAAGATGTTTGCGAAGTCAGGGCCAATATCGCCTGGACAGCCGCCCTCGGGACCTCCCCATGGGTTGTAAGAACCGCCTTGGAACTCGGGCAGGAAGTGAGGTTGGGCTGGGGACTGCTTGGCGAAGTAGGTGACGTAGTCTTGGATGTTGTAGGGGACGTATTCCCCGTTGGTACCTGTGCATTCGTCGAGGTTGCAGCTCCAGCAGGATGGGTAGCTGTCTACGCCGGTCACATCGACATTGCCAGTGGCATTGGCTTCGAAGTCATTCGACCAAGAAAAGGTGCGCTAGGATGATCAGTACTGATGGATATAGGAAGATAGTGGGTTGGAAGTCTTACAGTATTGGGAGCGTTGTGGAAGACGGGTACGTCGATACCAGCGTCTCTTGCCGAATCTTGCAGGAGCTGCATGTAATTCGCAGTAGGCTCGTTCAAGATCCGTTTGTCATCATTCTTCCATTGGCCACCCAGCTCGTTCTCGATCTAAAGAAGTTAGTTAGCCTCAAAGAGTCGTCCTCATACCACAACAAGGGATTCATACTTGGAACATAGCAACATTACCGCCATTGGTAATAAGATGCGGCTCAATGATCTTGGATATCTCAGTCCAGTATTTCGACCAGGCCTTGGTAAATCTAGGATCATCGTTGCGCAGCCTGCCATACTCGCCGGTGGTCACCCACAGAGGAAATCCTCCCGCGTTGGCCTCGGCATTGACGTAGGGACCTGGGCGGATCAGGAGATAGAGACCGAGCTCTTTTGCCAGTGTCATGATAGACACGAAGTCGTGCGCGCCATTCTCGAAGTCGAGGGCTCCTGGGGAGGCTTCGTGGTAGCCCCAGCTGTTGTAGATACTGAAGGCATTGAAACCGGCTGCTTTGATCTTTTCCAATAAGTCGCGCCAGAGTTCGGGCCTAGCATAGATCCGTCAGTAATGAGGCCTTGTAGTTGGGAGGCCAAGCGTACACAGGTAAGCGCCAGTAATGGAACTCTCCGGAGAAGACAAAGATTCGTTCACCGTTAATGAGGTAGCTGTGATCGTCCCTACAGATTGGTTAGTCTAGGCTCAGTGCACAGGAATTGCTTCAATCTACCATTGGACAATGTTGGTCAGTCCATTGTCTTGGATTGGAACGTTGGCATTCTCTTGCGCAATTGAGAATCCTGTCAAGGCCAACAGCCCGACGGTAGAGAGTGAAAGCAACTTCATCTCGACTCAATACCTCTGTCAACAAAGGCGAGCGCGCAAAAGTGGAAGCCATTTTGGCGGTATTTGTATGAAGCTCGGTGGTTGATAACCCGTACAGCATGCATGACATGACATAAACTTGCATGCCGAACCTGTCGATCCCAGCCCCGGGAGTTCGGTCTTGCTTGCCCGGTTGGTGAGGGGAAGAAAATGCATCAATAGGAATTTTGCCGTAGTTGCGGTATTAGCCGTTGGCAGTTGTTGGTCAAGACCTTATTATGCCTGATGACACCTTTACCCCACATTCCTCCGCATTTCTATTGACGCGGCTCTGGAAGTTGAAGAAGTCATTTCATATGCATCGGTCGTCTTTACCCTTTCAGGTCAGCTTTTTGCCTGACTATTATGGACAATTTATATCATGCTGTCCAAATTTATTGAACCCGCGTATAGATCGACATCAACCGAGTTCCGTCGTATCATGCTTTGCTCACACATGTCCATACCTTGAGCAGATCGCGCTGATCTACACGCAGACCAAGAATTAGCTGTGAAGAGCATAAGAGATGAAATAATTCGACCAGTATTTAGGCGATTTTGCTCTACTACTCTAAGCCTTAGATAACAATCTCTCTGTTATCTAGTATCGATCTATTTCCAATCGGCTACAAAGCGCATCACATTCTCTTCAAGGCACTTACTCGACTCTCAGTAGCTCTCTTAAACCAACTGAGCTCTCTCAATCCATCAAATCCATGAGGCAGTCCAGGCCAAAGATGTAACTCCACCTCAACATGCTCATCAGCCAACCTGTTAGCATATCTCAAGCTCTCATCTCGGAAAAGGTCTAGAGATCCGATGTCGATATATGTAGCCGGAAGACCCTTCAAGCTGGCAGCCTTCGCAGGAACAGCGTAAGATAAAGCTTTCTCGTCATCGCCCTCTCGAACTTTCGAAAGATAGGCGTCCCATGCGACATTTGCACCAGCCGGTCTCATTACTAGGACGTCGAGATACGGGTCGCCTTCCTTGAGGTTGTATTGATCGTCCAGCATGGGGTAAACCAGAATCTGTTTTACGATCGGAGGATTGAGTTGACGGTCCCTAGCCATCAGAGCAGCGCCTGCAGCAAGACCACCGCCCGCACTATCACCGTACAAGGCGATTCTAGTAGGGTCGATATTGAGTTCCGCAGCAGAGCTTGATACAAATTGTATAGCTGCCCACGCATCTTCGAGTGCCGCTGGGGCAGGATACTCCGGAGCCAACCTGTAGTCGACAGCGAAGTAAGGCAACTTCGAGTCATTTGCGAAACGCGCAATCTGCGGCGCAAATGGCGGTACTGTACAGGCCACGAAACCTCCTCCGTGAAAATAAACGACCGCAGGCGTGGGTTCTTCTGAAGCTAGCGTCTCTTCGCAGGCGAAGCGGGTGACTTCGATCTCGGCCCCGTCAGCGCTCTTGACTGTGTATACAGTCTCTTTCACTCCAGGTGGGTAAGGCGAGTTGGTAACAACATTTCGAATGGTGCTTTCGATACCAGATCTAAGTTGGTGCACTGTCTGAGGTGGATCGGACCTGGGACCTATGGGAGGTGATCCGATTGCTTTGTAGTATTCTGGGTCGTATCTGAGGCCAGTCATGATGAGATTCGATGTGATGACGAGATGGATTTGAGAAGTACTGCCTAGATGTGAGGGTTTTATAAGAAGCAGTCGCTGAATTTCATATAGGCTAATTTGTATGACCCCGCAGAGTAAGATCTCCCGCTGGTGCTGATATTTTTTATCAATATCGAAAAAGCTTGCGAGCTTTGTAGAAACAGTTTCGATACCAGGCTCGAAGCGGTTTACCTCTCACGGTTTCTGCCTAGGATAATATCTAATTGATCCCCAAATTAAGCAGGACCTCGCTCTTGTGTGTTCATGCCGTCGGGGATGATTATCTAAGCTTACGTGATGTTGCCTAGGACTCGTTCCTGGTATAGTAAAGTGTCGCAAATGTAGTGTAGTATAACACTTGGCTTGCTTATCTTGGTGGTTGAAAGTTTCACTATCAGGTGGGTAGCAGGAGAATGTCTGAGACTTGGGTCGTCGAAATAAAATGGTGTAAATGCTGGTCTAGGTCAGCACAAAGTGACTGCGTTATTTCGTCTCTTGTGCTTACAAGGATCAATTCTTCTTATACGCGTACGACAACCGAAAGCGAAATTGTTGGCACAATCGCCCAATCTGGATGATGACATCAGTGAGTAGGTTATGCGTTGATTCCTCGAGCTGCCTTGATGTAGGGTAACCGACATCCATTACATAGATATTCGTAGTCAAGGCAGCAAACGGCGTTGTGGTTCAAAATATATATAAATGCTGGGGTATTCCTTCAAATCTGTCTCACAGTATTCTCTTCTAGTGCTTATTGCAAGAGCATTCCAATCAGTGACCAACACGTCAGAACGGGGAAAGAATTGCCTGCCGAAAGCATAAGAAACAAAGCAATTTGGTTACTTTATACCAACTTAGAATAGCGCTTAGACTATTTTCCCCCTAACAGCATAAGCCTTGGGGGGGCATTCCTTGTGTGGACTACCTGCAACCTGCAACTTTTCTCATCACTCGAGATGTTACAAACCCGTGATGAGATGGAAGTGTCGCCGCTTTATCATGAACGGGTAAACCGGGCCTCAGTTGAAGTGCCGAGGAACCCCTGCTCCATCATGGATCCAAAACATGGAAGGACCCCCACCACACAGTCACTGCAACAGGGGATAGCTGTCGGGGCGAGAGAATGCCATGCACCAACAATGCTTTGTTTGTCTCTGAATGTGATAGAAATCCGGATCACAAACACCAAATCTTATTGATACGATATCACACGGGCTATCTATAATAAAACGAGCCGTGTTATGTCCTATGTCTGTGCCCTCAGGGATTTGGTTTCAATGTGACAGGTTCGCTTAAGACGCTAACACTCCACTGAGGTTACAAAGCTGAAAAAATAAAACAATATTAAACTCTAAACGACGCCTTAATCTATTTCCAGTAGGGACGCGCTGGCAGTTCACACTCAAGTGCTAACCGGACAGGGCTAGAGAGTGGGATGATCACTGAGAGAACGAGACATCAACAAGGATAAGTTCAATGCCCAACTGGCAAGGGAGACGAAGAAAAAATAGAAGAGAGGGTGATGCGCCCAAATTCAGACATTTCATCCATTAGAACCGACTGACCCCGACCCCATTGGGCTTGTTTTGAATCAGACAGACCTGCGAGTGATAGCTACCTACTGCACAGCACAGCACAGCACAGTCACTGGCACTGGCACTGCACACCACAGCAATTCCTGCAGGATTCGGTAGTAAAAGCTTGGCTTTCTTACAATCACCTCTTCTCTTCATCGTTCTTTACCGACAATCAATTTATTCATTTGCCACCTCCCCCAAAAGGACAAGGACGAACCCATCGATCAGACTAAAAAAGGAAGCTTGGGCAGAGAAAGAAAAGAGAAAGCAAACGGTTTTTTGGCGTCGGATCGGCCCGCATTCCCTCCTGTCAAATTCACTCGTCGAGTCGTCATACGAATACTGCAACAAATGGCAGACACAGCAGACAATGGACGCGACTCGAGCTCCATGAGAAGCGCTGGGGCTGGATCCACTGGAGACCGGGACCGGGACCGAGGGACAAGGCCTGCGACACTCACCGCCTCGTCCTCGTCCAACATTTCCAATTACGCCTCTAGCGTCTCCAGCGACAGCCAGAGCCTGAACCAGAGCCACAATAATCTTTCAGGGAGTACCGGAGCCCCTGGAACACCCGTTAGCCGACGCTCAGGCGGGTGGGATCGGCAAACTCTTTCCCCAGCCGCTGCTGCAAGGGTTCGACTTGATGATGTGAGTGTCAACTAGATACATGATATGACAGGATATGTCCGAAACTGACTGTCGCACAAGGCCAATGAAGATCATGCTCCTCACCAATCGAGTAATTTACGGCCTAGCAGTGAATTATTGGAAGACTCTTCGGATTCTTCAGACGAATATGTATCGACTTACAAGCCATTGAAGACGTGAGAAATCACCCCAGCCTTCAACATGAGTGTATACTGACCTGATCAGCGCATCACGCTCAAAACGTTTCTTTCAGTCTATGGTTAGCAAGTTTACAAAATCCTCAGTTCGTACGTTTCTCTTGAGCACGAATTCAGCTGTCTTCAGGTACTAATCGCACATCATTTATAGGTTACGGATATCTACAAAATACTCAAGTAAGACATCCTCACATGCTTTTCATAACTATATGCTAACTCTCATTCCAGCAAGAACAAGATAGAAATGGTATTTGCAGCTGCTTCAGTATAGCATTGCTCCAACTGCTAACACCTTCTCAGTCATACAACATACTGTTATCATCAACGTTTTTAAAGGACAACTTCACTTATCACCCATAACACCAAGACCAAAGCGAGTTCTTGATGTAGGCACGGCAGGTGGAATATGGGCACTTGTAAGTTCACACGCTCGACAACACCAACATTATATCCCTTTCTAACTTTTGACTATCAGGAATTTGGTAAATATTCTTCCGAGCCAATGCCTCCAACCTCAAATCTAACCTTCTGTAGCCCAAAAACACCCTTACTGCTCAGTCCTGGGCGTTGATATTGAACCCGTTCACCCACAATATACGAAATCCAACTGCACCTTCAAAACGATGGACATCACCCAAGACTGGGACTTTGAAGGAGGCGGCAACTTTGACTTGATCCACATCCGGCAACTCGGCGATATAAACGACAAAAAGAAGTTAATTCAATCATGTTTCGAGCATCTACGGCCGGGAGGTTGGGTCGAGTTCACAGAATGGATCGCCATAGTAAACTCACCTGATCACTCACTAAGAGGAACCGCCTTTCGCAGATGGAACGATTTACTAGAAGAAGGTCTACAGAATTTCGGCACGACTGTGCATTACCCCGAGACATTCAAGCCGTTGCTGCAGGAGATTGGGTTTGAGCCTATTGTCGAGACGAGAAACGGTGCGCCGACGAATGCGTGCTATCCCGGGAAGAAGTTACAGCGCATAGGTCATCTTATGACGCAGAACTGGCTGCTTATTATCGAACCGTTAACGATGCCCGTTTTTACCCAAGGCTTGGGATGGACTCCAGACCAAGTACATGCTCTTCTGGCAGAAGTGCGAAGAGAGATTCCGAACACGAAATACCATTCTTTCATGACATTGTGAGTAACAATGACGAAACTCAAATAAGAGCTTGTACTTACGATTGGAATCTAGAATCACAGTATGCGCCCAAAAGCCGTGGGACGGGATACCTCGATCGTCGAGTTCGACCTCGGCAACAGCTTCAGCTTCAGCTTCTAGATCAGAATCTTCTCTTCCACAGACCAGTCGATCAGGCACTCCGCTTCCCTTCTTAGGAGACATACTTTGAGCGCGATTTCAACAAAAGGCAATTGAAAAGGTCACAGAAGGGTTTGGCACGGCAATGGATCAATTATAAGCGGTGTATGGGTCAGGGTATCCGGCAGATGATAGAAGCTGTATCGACCATGGAATAGATGAATAAAGCGGTGTTGATATCACTGGAGGATAGACAACACTAAGAGCAAATGGCGTATATAATTTAAATGAAGGAATACCCTAGTAGTAATTTATGAGATATTAAATGAAGATCCAAAACCGTCGTCTATATCAAGTCCCAATGTGATGAGGAAAACACCGGTCTTCTCACACAATCATCCGAGAAACCCTCACCGCCAAGTCCTGAATGCTGTACGGGTTTGTCAAATCACTAATAGGCAAGTCAATCTGGAATGCATATCTCGCCCAAGATCTGACCTCAATCGCGATGAGAGAGTCCATTCCGTACTGGACCGCCGACCTTGAAGGCTGAATATCACCAATCTTCATGGACAGCACTTGTGCCAGTTTGGCAACAAGAGCGGTACAAACGGTGGGCTGTAAAGCAGCTTCTCTACCCTCAGGCGCATCGCCAAGTCGTCCGAGAGCGCTTCGGAAAGCCTTGACGGCTGTCTGGACTGCACTTTCTCCACTTCCAGCATCCGCATCACTCGCCGCATTATCAGTAGCTCTGGATCGCAGCATACCAAACTTTGCGTCCTTGGCCCAAGACTGCCATTCAGATGTGGCTTTGTCAATCATGCCAAAGCTGAGAACAATCTGGCCTTGGGCGAAGTTATCGTAGGCAGAGTCCTTGGAAGCTGTGGGGTTCTCAGGCAGACCGGTTGCAATAGCACCTTCCACTACGCGCAGAACATCTCGTACCGTGATAGGTCTGAGACCACGAGACAGCAAGGAAGCTTGAATCTCGGGACGCTCGCTGATGTTTCCGACATCTTCAACAAAACCGAGATCAACAGACGAAGCTGGAAGACCAAGGCTCTGGCGATATCGAGCAAAAGTGTCGAGGAAGGTGCTGCTTGCCGAATAGTTCGACTGACCCTCATTGCCCAGAACACCACATCCCGAGCTGAGCATGACGAAGAAATCGAGGTGCTGACCCTGAAGGCAGTTGTGGAGGTTCAATGCACCGTTAACCTTGGGACCGAAAACCGCATCGAAATCGTTTAGAGTGATGTCCTCAAAGAAACGGTCCTGAGAGATTGTTAGATCAATGAATAAAGAGCCATATGGTCAAGGACAAGTACTTACGCTAAGTCTCAATGCTGAATGAATGACACCACCAACTGGTGTATTCGCACTGGTGATAAGTCGTTCCACAGCTGAGTAGTTGCCGACGTCGCAAACCTCAACTCTGGCGTTGCACCCGTATGAAGACAGCTGCTGCAAAAGAGCACCGGATTGCGAAGCTTTCGCGACCGAACTGGTAGCAAGAATAAGATTTCGAGCACCATAGCTGGCCATCCAGACTGCGATAGCACGTCCTAGACCACCAAGACCACCAGTGATGATGTATGTCTTTCGATGGTCGAAGGGTGATGTCTTGGGCTGTGTCTATACAATGACGAAGTCAGAATCTGATCTTACGTGAGTGACTAACGGTACATACCTTGACCAATTGCGTATCGCTACTGTCTGCAAGCGATATCACTTGTTTCTTGTGAACATCTGTCGATAGTGCTGAGAACGCGGTTGGGAGAGAATGAAGCCCGGACACCTCAAGTGACATGTAGGTGTCGACCTCCTGCCTCTCAACCATACCCATAATCTGATCCAATAGTCTGTTGCAATAATCTGTCAGCGAACTAGAAAGAGACAATAAACGGCTGGGGATACTTACTCTCCGAGATCCTCGCTGCTCTCATGATACGCGTCTGAAAGATCGATGGAAGCAAACATGACGTTCTTGTTAGGCCGGAGATTGCCATCATTTCCTTGTGTTTCGCCGGATCCAATCTCGACATAGGTTCCTCGCTTGGCTACCGCGTGTGAAAAGCCTGCATATTGTCCCGATTGAGTGTTCAGGATGAGTCTGTAAGTATGTCCACCCATGGCATGGGCGGCGGTGGAACGACCGACATTTGGTGCAACCGTAAAGATCTTCGATGCACCGACGCCATACTTGGTGAGAAGGGACTTGTCGCTGTCAATTGTAGTGGCGTGAACATCAAGTTTGAGTGCTTTCGCCATTTTGACTAGAGCGATGCCTTGAGTCGATGTAGCGTTGGCGATGAGAATTTTCTGTTCTGTGTTAATGTACTGAAGGTACAAGTGTGCGTCGAGATTGGCAATACATACCTGGCCTATAGAGACTCTTGCAGGTGTGGTAAGCGCGTACAGCGCGGTGACGAAGCTTGTCGGGATCGCAGCCGCATCCTCAAACGAGAGCCAGTCAGGAATCTTGCGACAACAGGCCGAAGGCGCCAGGTACTGCGTCGCGAAGGTTCCTTGCCCAATTACAGCAACGCGGTCTCCAGGACTGACTGATGTAACATTAGCAGCACAGCTTCTGACAACACCAGAGCATTCACGACCAAACTCCAACGCCGGAACAGCTCCTTGGGCAATTCGGCAATCCTGTATCGTAGTTAGACATGACTATTATCGTTGATCGGAAAGATGAAGTGGTACTTACCCGCTCGTCAAGTCCAACTGCCTTGACGTCAACAAGCACATGCCCGTCTGGCAATGTTGAGTACTCGTCATCTTGTGCCATAGTAAGGCTCTCCAATATTCCCGGCTCCCTCACAACCAAGTGGTGCGGGGCCTGCGACACCTCCATGGCAGGCACGTTCATCTTTCGAGCAGGACCATAAGCGTCCTCCAGATACGAGTCCTTGACAAGCCTGCATGTCCACAGCTGACCGTCCCTCTCAGCCACTTCGTAATCCAGCTTAGAGATAGGATCGCCATGAGAGTAATGAATTCGTTCCAAAACGTGGTAAATGATGCTAGACGCAGCATCACCCTCACTGCTCAAGTCCAGAGTGTACAGCTCAAGCTGGCTGTTTTCCATCCTGAGTGTTCGCGCGAAACCGGTCACAAGACCTCCTGTCATGCTTTGCGGATCGAGATATACCTTGCCAGTGATCCAGATGCACTTGATAGGCTTAGTGAGCCACGACTTCAACGCCTCCAATTGCTTCGCCCCAAGAGAAGCGAGGAAGCTTCCCTCAGCCTCATCAACAAGAATGAGCCATTCGCCTGACCATTCTCGTGAAGCGAGATCTTCAAGACTGCCTGAAGTGGCTGAAACACCCTTCTTGACAAGGAACTGTTCAACATGATCTCGCGTCGCCGAGACGCTGTTCACTCCTGCAATATGCACCTTCTGCTCCGAAAGTGGCTCGGGAGGAGTGTAGCTGGTGGGCTTTGCCCTCGCAGTCATGACAATGGTGCTTGAGATTTGGCCATTGCTGGCTGTCTCGCGCTGAGCCTGTATCTCGGAAACACTGTCGAAGTCCGCAGCAAGCTCTTGTCGCCATTCGTCCATGGAAAGGCCAGGTCCGGAGCGGCCAGGTGATCGGGGGCGCAGCCACCAGCCGGTCAATGGTCCCTGTGAGCGAGTTAGTGATGTAATCTACGCGCGATGAGAGGTTGAATCATACCCAAAGGAAATTTGCTGAAGTGAGATCTGCATTGTCCACGCATTAGCTACTCGTATATATGGTATAAGCGTCACATTCACTTACCCTCTGACAGCTCGCCAACCAATAGATATCCGTCGTCACGCAGCAACGAGCGGATGTTCTTCATAGCGAATGGTAGATCGGCAGTAGCATGCAGCACCTACAAGACACAAGGTCAGTAATCGATAGTAGGCAGTGACGTGCATCAGAGACTTACATTGGCTGCAACCACAAGGTCATACTTCTCCTCACCAAAGCCTTGTTCCGAGATATCCTTCTCGATGTCAAGAGTCTTGAAGTCCATTCTATCCCAGACCGCGAACTTCTTCTTCGCCTTTTCGAAGAAGCCTGCTGAGATGTCTGTGAAAGTAAACGATTGGTACGCATCTGGCCCTCCCGCCTTGGAAAAACCGTGTAGCAACTCAGTTGTCGCGCCACCAGTTCCGCCTCCGATCTCCAAGACCCTCATGTTAGGATTCTTATGTGCCAAAAGTTCGGCGACGGAACGAAGCTTCTGATTCATGCTTGTTGTGAAGATACTTTCCTCGTAGAACCTGTACAGAAGGTCGTTCTCGAGCCAAACGGCCAGCGCCTCGACTTCTCCTTGGAAGATCTTTGCCATGTTGAGGGCTAGCTGAGATACGATGGCGGCGTCGACAGTCTCAGAGATTCCCGAGTTGGCAACAACCTTCAAGATGGCCTCTCGAACTGTTGCAAACCCGTTTTGCTTGTGGCGGGCCACGAGCCTGTCCTGATGCAGCTCAGCTTGCTCAAGCATCCACGTGTGGTACGATTGTAGGTGAGGAGCCAGGTCCTCGCCCTTCTCGACGCCATTCTCAACAATGAGAGGTATGAGTTCTTTGACCAGGTCTTCAAGATTGACAAGCTTCTTTTCTGCGGGAAGACTCTTAATCTGAATAGAACTGGTCGAGTTGTCATTGTTCGAGATGTCGCCGATATCAGGCTTCCAGGTGAGCCTCAGCCATGGCAGAGTGGGTTGGTCCTCACTCGTGGCTCTGTCCATCTGCAGACCCTCGACAACGAAGAATGGTTTCGACATCGCGTCGTAGCATTGGACGCCTCCCTGGATTCGAGTAAACCCAACAGGAGATGTGTTGGTAGTGCAGCAAGCGATGTCCGTCTTGTCGGCGGGCATGCGAATGGAGATCCTCTCCATGCGTGACGGCAGCAGCAAAGTATCGATCTCCTGGAAGTAGCCCGAGCGGTTAGCCAGGGCTGGCGTTTGAAGAGCCGCATCCATCATGGCTGGATGCAAAAGATATCGCTGGCCACGGACGGGCGACTGCGTTGTTGATGTCATGTCGATCTTAGCAGCGCAAGCTGAGAGCCCTGGGCGGACTCGAACTTCAGAGAGCAGCTGGAACTTGGGCCCATAGCCATATCCGACTCTCTCCAGAGTCTTGTAGTAGCTCTTCAGTGGTACTTCGAGAGGCATGTGATGCCAGGAGGTTCTGCCCTGGGACGACCCGTTTTCGCTGTCGGCTGAGAATGGTGAGCTTGAGTCATCAATCATTCCAGAATTCGGTACTTACTCTCAAGGACTGCAGCTTTACCGTGGCAATGACGGATGTCAACATCGCCTCTGAGCGAAGAAATGGTAAAATCGTACCACGTCTCTTCTGATCGGGCATTGTCGTTACGTGGGATCAAGGTAAGGAAGAGATCAATCGGGCTCTCGTCTGGGAGGATGATGGAGTTGGAGAACACAAAGTCTTCCAGCTGAAACGAGTAGTTTGACCAGTCAACCTCTTTGTTCTCCTCTTGAACCTGCATCATAGCCTCGATAACCATTGCTATGCCGGTAGTGAAAGACAGTGTCACGATGCCGTTAACCTGCCATGTGTTAGTTTGCTGTGTAGGTCCATAAATCGCCCACCACATACCTGATGGTCAACTAGCCAAGGAGCGTCTTCAATCGACACCTTGTTCCTCCACGTGGGCGCTGAAGGATTCGCACCTCGGCAGCGAGTTCCCAGAATCTCGTGTCGCGGGTTCTTTCGGAATCGCCACTCAGAACTGTTTCGCGGCTCAGTCCAAGGTGTAGAAGAGTAATCCCAAGCATAAGCGGGAAGATTGTCCTGGATATGGTTGGGGAGGCGAACAGACTTGCCCTGGAACAGAGGGTTGGACTTGTTCACTTGTTCCAGACTCAACTGCTTTCCAGTGAGAACCAAATCGCCAGCAAGGCTCATCAGCTGTTGGTTTGTGTCTTCATTTCGGAGCATGGTGGAGAAATAGGGCAGTTGAGACGCGTCGGCGAGAGACTTGACAATCTCAGATGTTGGTCGCGATAGTAGTGAGTGTGGTCCAATCTCGACGCACAATCCGAACTTGCGATCTGTTTGAGCCATGGCTAATGTCACGGCATCAGTGTACAGGACTGGCGAAACGAGGTTGGCTCCCCAGTAGTCAGCACCGACTTCAGTTCCTTCCAACTGACGACCGGTAACAGACGAGTACATGGGAACACGTCCCACCTTCGGTTGCAGGACATTTCGAAGCTTCTCCATGTAATCATCAACCACTGTCTTCATAGACCGAGTGTGGTATGCTCGAGTGACAGCAACATTCCTTGAGACAATTCCGTGACTGCTCAGCTCGGTGGCGATATTCTGGATGCCCTCAATAGGGCCGGCCAGAGTAAGGTTCTGAGGTCCGTTGAAGCACGCAATCTGCACGTCGTTGCGCTCCAATGCATCTTGAAGTTCCTTGGCGTCTGGCGCACTTCTCACGGCCAGCATTGCACCGGATGGAGCGTTCTCACATGCGATTCCTCGGTAGTAAGCGACCGTGATGGCTTCCTTGGCAGTAAGCGCACCACACGCGTATGCTGCGGCGGTCTCACCACCTGAGTGGCCAACGACACCATCTGGGAGGACGCCCCAGCTGGAGAGCACATCGGTGAGAGCAATCTGTACCGCTAGAGAAAGAGGATGGGCGAGTGTCGGGGAGTTGATCTCGTCTTGCGTGAGCTCATTGGTGAGCTTGTCTGTATAAAAGTCAGTAACCACCGGATAAGATCTTGGAGCTGTCATTTAACGTACCTGTCAGAGACCAAGCTGACTTTTCCGAAGAGGAAAGTTCTCGAATGACGTCATCCAACAGAAACAAGGTATTGCGCGCGACTGGGAATGCCTCGAGGAGACGTTTTCCCATCTGCGACCATGTCGCTCCTTGACCAGTGAATGTGAATAGAATCTTGGGCTCGCTGCTACCAGTTGGCGCTTGGTTAGACTTCAGCGCGTTACCCTCAAGCTGCTGGATGAGGTCGCCAACAGTCTGTGCGACAGCGAAGGACTTCCATGGCCGAATGTGAATCTGACTTCGTGCATTCAGTGCTGTGATAAGAGGAGCGGTCAACTCATGGCATTCTTCGTGGGTTTTGAGGAACTCGAGAAGATTGGCAGTGTTTGTTTCTCGGGAGTCACGAGACGCGCCCGATGTAAACACAAGGAAGGAGGAAGAGGATTCAGCATGGCCATTAGCACCATTGGTAACGCTGACGTCATGTGTGCCATTCACACCATTAGTACCGTTGTCTCCATTGGTGATGCCATTGGTGATCTTGGGAGGTTCATAGAGTTCAACGACGGCGTGCGCGGTTGATCCTCCGATACCGAGGGAGTTGACACTTGCTCGTCGGATGGATTTGGAAGGCCAAGGCTGTGGTGCGGTAGCAACGCGAACTCTCCATCCATCAAAGTCGACTAAAGTCATGGTCAGTCATTGCAACAACACGTGAAGAAGACGGATAAAGACATACTCTTGGGATTGGGTGTCTTATAGTTGGTATTGGGAGGGATTTCTCCCTTCTCTAATGCCAGCACCACTTTCATCAGACTGCTTAGACCACTGGCCGCTTCTGAGTGTCCCACATTTGGCTTTGTCTGTTCTGATGTTAGTATTGTGTGCGCAAGAATCTGGAGTGACGCCATGCGACTTACCGAACCGACCCAAAGAGCATCTTGGGACTTGTGGCTCTCACTGAACACTGCTCCCACAGCGCCGAGCTCTATACAATCACCAACAGGCGTACCAGTGCCATGGCACTCGAAGTATCCTGTCTCGCTAAAGTTCGCAATTCCAGCTTGGGCATATGCTTGCAAGATTGTGTCTCTCTGGGCGCTGCCAGAAGGCTCTGTGATAGCCGGTGTAGCACCAGAGCTATGTTCGTTAGCATCGGGTCGTCGAAAGAAGAATGTGGAACATACCTGTTGGAGGAAGTTCCTCGAATGACGGCTCTGATACTGTCGCCGTCTCGGATGGCATCGCTGAGTCTCTTGATATACACAGCATTGGTGCCTTCACCACGTCCATAGCCGTTGGCAGCGGCGTCAAATGTCTTACACTGACCATCTGCAGCGATAGCACCCAGACGTGTGAGAGACAGCGCATAATCGGGGCTCAAGAACAGATTGGAGGCGCCAATTACGGCACCGTCACACTCTCCGGCTTGAAGTGCTTGGCATGCAAGATGCAAGGCGACTAATGAGCCCGAACATGCTGTGTCGATGGTAACGCTGAGTATTTATGTTAGATTTGCGCCAGTCTCAAGAAGAGTGATAACATACCTGGGACCGCCAAGGTCAAGGGCATGACTGATGCGGTTGGCAAGCATGGTCCGTGTCGTTCCGATGGCGATGAACGTCGGAAGATACTCCGGATCCTGCATCAACATGTCGTGATAATCACTCACAAACATGGCGCAGTAACAGCCAATCTTGGACTTGGAGATTGTCTCCATAGATATATTGGCTGATTCAAGACACTCGTAGACAACCTCAAGCAATTGCTTCTGCTGAGGGTCCATGGCTGTTGCCGTATCTTTGCTTATACCGAAAAACTTGTGGTCAAACTGCTTGATGTCTCCCTTGACAAAGTGGGCGCCTCTGAAAGCTTGTTCTCCCTTCTTGTTAGGGTCCATGGACAGGAAGTTCTCAGTGTTGAACCGATCCTTTGGTATAGGCGTGGCTGATGAACGGCCTGCTCTAACATGGTCCCAAAGGTCCAACGGCTTGTCAATGCCACCTGGTAGGCGACACGCCATACTCACGATGGCAATGGGTTCTCTCCATGGTGGGATCTCAGAAGGCATTGTGTGTATGAATCAGGGTGAACTGATTGTAAAAAAAAAATGTTGAATAATGTGATACAAGAGCCGTGAACTTGGACAAAATTCACATGAGAGAAGCGTGGATGATCTTCTAAGCTATTGGAAAGATACAGACATGGACATATATGGATCGCGTACGACCAAGTTGAGGAACTGGCAAGACATACTGTACCAGAGACATGAACCGTATCAGTAGACAGAAAGGTCATCCCGGTTCCCGGGTTCATTGCCTGCAGCTCCTAGTGTACCCCACCAACTATTCCAAACTAGGTTATCCTTGTGACAGTCGGCCTCGATTTAGGTCTTGGTTGGATCATCCTAGCACGAGTGATGATGAATCCGAGTCCACCACGATGGATGCGCTACGTCTGCCCATTCGCTAGGGTATTAGAAGAAATAACCGTTGTAGGCATAGGAGACGGAATAATTTGATTCTTTTATGCTAAATTAGACCAGCATTTATGCTACTTTATTTTGACACCTTAAGCCTTAGAGGCCATTTCTTCTGTTTCCCACCTGCCATTGCCTCAATTCGCCATAGTAAGCCGCCTCGGATACCGCGGTGTTTGTAATTCGTTATGGATACGCGGGAAGACGGGCTCTCCACTCTGTTGCTGCAACGTTGAAGGAGCCGATCTGTGGATATTGAAGAAGTTGCATGCAGCTCTAGGCTCGGAGGAGGATGCATGTTAAAGAACATGATGTGACACTAAGGCTGTCAGGTGAAGGTTGTCATCTTTTAGGTAATCAGTTATATGCCTCAATGGTTGCCACGCTTCCAGCTGCAGCTGTCATCATGCAGAGGATAGAAACGTGGAGAGTAAGACAGTTCAGCTGCCGAGAGGGTGGAGGTATTTACAGATACGGTCAAAACCTTCCACAGGAGTGGAAAAGAGTTTATAGTCAAATGTTGATCTTAGCAATCTAAGGTTTAGCCACGGGTGGAAATAATGTCAACGGACTCAAGTACAGCCGACGATGGCCATGGGTGAGGAAAATAGTAATCATCGTAAGATCCAACGTAGACCCAAGCTAATGCAAAATTGACTTTCTTCAATGGCAATCATGCCTCAAAGAAGCTAGATCCCGCCGAGGAAGAAACCGTTGTGTGTTTCTCGCGTCATTTGCTCGCTTAACAATCGACCTTGCACAGAAAGCCTTCATCTACCCATGTCGACACACTCAGACTTCGTCAATTCCTCACAACATCATAGCTTACCAAAATTGTCTATAACTTCGGCAATTTTATAATAGACGGTGTGCTGTGCCTCTTTCTGCAGATTCGGCAGGTATATGCAGGTAGGGTTGTAGCCAAAATCCTTGAAGCTTGTTATATGCACAGCCTACCAATCATTCAAGAAGATCCTGGGATAAATTTCGGGTCAGACGGTTGGTTCCAAATCCTCAGCTAACCAACAAGACTCTGCAGGAATGTTCCTTGTAATACAGGGGCTGTCATGTCGCTCTTAATCGCTGTTGGATTACATACGACGTTGCGACCCCACCTGTTGGTTCGAACTCATACAGGGGTTCAGAATTAGGTCCGGTTAAAGCAGCGATTACTTTCGTATGATAGGAATTACGAATTGCCATTCCTTCCCTGGGTTAGTTCAAAGAGCTATCACTCATAGAGCCCGTCTATACCTCGGCTTATCAATGTAGCAGGCGGCTTCCTCTGCATGGTCACATAATCCACTACCATGGGTTTCAGGACGTGCCATTTCTACCGAGCCTGGGATGGGCCGTGCCGCTCCTAGTTCTGTTGGTCCTGCTCTTGACGCATGAAAGCAGTGTTCAAGTCAAAGCGTGCATGGATATTATTGTTTCGCGATTTGGTATGCTTCTTGCTGGGATGAGCTCTGACCTTTGCAGATTCCCATGACTGCTGATCATGATCTTGTTTGTAGGAGTTGGCCTTGATAGATAAAGCTTAGAACTTACTGCAATCGAGGGTGGCTTCGTGTGCGTTGTCCATTGGACATTGCGTACACTAAGATTGGCGTCCACTGGCCTACTGATAAGCCTATACTACGTATATGCAATGGCAGTCCTCGCTACCATGCCAATGGCTCCCAACCCACTTACTGATCGTGTGGTCTCTGGATGCTACCTCATGGTATCAATCGCTCCTGTCGAGAAGAAGACAAGGCCCCGGACACCAGGCCCTACCACTCGCCGACAAGTACGGCCGACAGGGTAGCAGAGTGATTGACCGCTGAGAGCCTAACAAACACAACATCTTATTCACTTGGGTCAGTTCATATCAACCCTTGGGCGACTTTAATGTCGCGAACCTCTGGAGAGACGAAGTTGTGTAGTGAGTTTTCCAGTGGGACATGTGACTTTTGCTTTTCTCAGAATGAGAAGTCAATCAATAGGGACGACCCTAAACTTGTAGCCAATGTGATGTTTTGCGTGTTGCCCAGAACTGAACTTCTTTCGATTTATTAAGTACGCATTGCGGGCATCTTTATCACCAGATGAGCCACTAGCAGACCCCGAGTAGAACTTCTTTCGAGCTTTGGCAAGAATCTCATAAAACATGCAGTAAGTCCCTCGTAATCACTTGTTATGTATACTGTTTTTAAAAGGCTTTTAATAAAACTATGGGGTCATTACTACCCCAGACCACGGTCGCCATGAGAACCTATTGTTCAAAAACACAAACAGATAACCCTTTTTGTGGCCTACAAATTCATTTTTGCCTAATCCTCGGCTCGTATCTCAACGGCCTGGCACTCCTCTGTATAGATGATTAGATACTGTCATGCTTCAAACGGGGTAGACTTACCTTGCTGGTGAGGCGCAACAAGCTTGCCGTCATGGATAGCCATACCAGGAGAATCTGCAGCAACTATCAGTAAATGCTACATAAACAGTAAAAAGGACAACTTCCCTCCGAAGGTAATCTCAGGGCCAGTGGCACCGACCTTGACCTCAACAGGCTGCAACTCCTGCGAGGCCTCCTCGTTCTTGCGCCACATGACAGGCTTGGCAAGGTAGCTCTTGTTCTCTACAACCCAGCGACCAAGAGTCCACTCGCCGCAGACGAGGCGGTCATCCTTGATCTCAAAGACAGCGGGTTCATTGCCGGATTCAGCCTGGAACATTTCCTCGTTCTTTTGCTCAGGCTTGGCAATGTGCTTGCCGTCGACAGTAATGGTAAAACGGTGGGGAAGGCTAGACATGTTGAAGTGTTTGGTGAGAGTTGTTAAAGTTTAGAAGAGTTGATATTGTAATAGTCAAGTATGTGTTAGATGCTTTGTTGTGTAAGTTTGGGAAAGGGAGGAAGATTGTCGATCTCTGGGGCCTTTTATACTTGTTTGGACTATGTGATTCACGCGGCTCAAAATCATAGTCAGACAATCATTCTCTTCAGTGTCACTTGTCATCCGTTAGTGTTCGAAGATGTTCACACAAGATTCTCGAAATGGGTACAGGATAGTGTCACCTTATGGCTTGAAAGGGATGTGATGCAGACTCGGTGAAGATGATTGAAGTAATCGGCCCGAAGTGAAACAGTGAAACTGCACCAATGAATCTGGATATGGTAGTACTGTAGAAAATCTAGAAACTGTGTGATATGGATTTGTTGGTGCGGCTTGAAAGCCGAGTGTTCTCACCGATATTCTGTCGTCGTCGTGAGATGACGAAGAAGCCTACGTTGCCTACCACAAAGTCTAGCGCACCCCGAAAGAGGGAATATGACAGAGGTATGATCAATTTGTACGTTTCACTGAGGCCAAGAACACATGAGCAGTCTTAAGGGATAAAGCAAAAGCTCCGTCAAACTGTTGTCTCAGGTACAAATCTAACAGAAGACCATCACACACTACTAACGACAAAGCCACCAATCAACGCTACCAATCAGGAAAGAGTTTCGAAGTGTCCAGAAGATCGATTCCCTCCTCATCATACTCATGCCAATCCCCCCAAAACGCGTGTACATTGTGCCTATCCTTCTCGCCCAACGCTCTGCCCTTCTGGGCGATGAGGTGAACCCTAATTTTGTCAAACCAGACCTCAATTTCGCCATTCCCACGAAACTTGACCCATCCATGGTTCTCGTCACCTCTGTACGTCCTGTTGCTGCCGTACCCCTTTCTGCCTCGCCATCTGAACCATACCTTTTCAGAGGATACCTCAGTTGGACGCTTCTCGAAGAACATGAAGGTTTTGTGATCGTGGAAGTTGCCCATCTGTAGCTGGCCTCGCATGGTCTCACCGTCACCGGGGGACAGTGTGATATGGCACAAGGCGTCGTGTGCACGGTCTGAGTGGCCCTCGCAGCAAGAAAAGTCGGTCTCGATGGCATACTTTCCTTTGAGGTTCCCAAGAGGCTTTGTGGGAGGAGGGGGCATTTTTGTTTCCCCTTCCGACTTAATTGGCGTGGTTCCTTTGGCCTTCTTTGCAGGTGCACCTCCAGAAGCATCTGACTAGCCTCACCGTTGTACGCGGTGTTACTTGCTTTTTCACGAGTGCGCGCGGGGTACGGTAGTTGCACAGTAAGAAATCCTTCCAAAACTAATTCACCTTCACCAGGAAAGTAATTAAGAAGAAATTAAAAAAACGAAAAAACGAAACAGAACACGCGGCAGCGACGGCTATGTAAAAAATTACAAAAATACATACAACAGCGGGGATT
>QHKN01000069.1:0-18233 GCA_004366955.1 Fusarium humuli | reverse complement strand
ATTCTGCACCACCAAAGCTAATGTCTGCCCCCAGGGTCGTAGCTACGACCGTCATCCTATTTTGCGTAAGAGTCCCGGTCTTGTCAGAGCAAATGGTAGTGGCATTGCCCATAGTTTCGCAAGCTTTCAAAATTCGAACCAGGTTATGTTCTTTCATCATTCTAGTCGTGGCGAATGCAAGAGCCAGGGTAACAGCGAGTGGAAGGCCTTCGGGTACAGCCTCCATGACGACAGTGACGCTGACAACGAAGAGTTCCAAGAACTGCGCACCTTTCTTGTCTGGGCTGTCTTTGTTGGATGGAAGCTGAGCGAGGAACTTGATGAAGAGAACAATGAACAATAGTAGTGCCGCTCCTCCGCCAAATATGTCAATACGATCAGCTAGACCGTTAAGCTTCTTCTGCAACGGCGTGTCTTCCTGTGAAGTTCTGAGACTAAATAGTGCTATATTTACCTACCTTGCAACCTTCTCAAGAGAATGGCCAATCACGATTCGGGCTCGAGGGCTCGTTCTTATGCATCCTTATGGATAGTCACTATTACTGCGAGCTATTATACCCTCCTAAGTCTTCGAGTCCTCCATCCCAGGCATTCAAGACGGCTGAGGGAGATTATAAAAGCTGATTCCTAACTAACTATTTAGTAGGCGGCTTATACAAATATCGGATACTACAGAATGGGGTTGGCTGTGGAGTTGATCTTAGAATGATATGCGAGCATACGCCGTATTATGTATGTCGGAGGGCGATCTTGTGGGAGGGGATATTGAGTGTATTTATGTATTAACACTATTATGACTTAGTTACCTTTTCTGGCGGCATGGGCCTAGTTGGGCCGCCAAGAACAATCACTCATCAACAACATCCAATGTGTGCCAGGGAAAATTCTGACGCAAAAGGATTAGCCGGAAGATCTGCGACGGTAGGGTGGTTTGATAATGCCGCTTGCGTCACGGATCTGGGAAAGTGAGCAAACGGCCCAACAACGCGTTCTAATGATGTGGGGGCGAAGAGCAGGGAGATTAAGAAGCTACCTTCTCTATAGCGTATTCAGAGGTGATGACGAAGGGCAGCTCGTTAATAGATAGTGCGACTAATGACCCTGACTGGCCAGAACCCACTCACCAAATTCTGGCATTCATCACGTTCCGGGTAGGCTGCAAAGATGAACTCATCAGCCTAGCAGCTAAGACCTTCGTCCTAATAATCATCTATCAAATATATCAAACATCATTTAAAATCCAGTATTTCACACTTATTTAATTCGAAATAAGATGTTGGCATATAGAGTGATGTATTCGATATGCACAGTCTTGTGCACACGGCAGCACGAGATTGGTTTCAGAAACAGGAGCGGGAGTGGCAGGCATCGAGCGATGCAATACGCCACCTTGCAGTAAGGTTCCCCAAAAAAGGCGATGCTCATTATGACCTGAGAGGGGAATATCTGCCGCATGCTATGCGGTTACTAAGCCGAAATCATGAAGACAAAACGGCAGAAACCTATCAGCCTTTTCAAAAGGCCGGAGAGGTCTTTTATACGGACAGACGATTCAAAGAAGCGACAGGATGTTTCGAGGAAGTATATCGGTGGAGACAGGGCCATCATCCTGAAACAGACCATGATCGACTAAACTCAGAGCACGCCCTTGCAAGTGCATACCTCAATGTCTGCTCGCCGTCGCGTCCCCCAGCGGTCCCAGTCCGGTGCAGAGGCAGACAGATGGCCTTGATGACAATGTATAATAAATCCATTACCGTTGCAGACATGTTCTTATCGTCGAGTGAGGCATGATCCATAATTGGGGTCACCGTGATTGTAAACAGCTGTCTTGCTGTCCTTGCTGTAAGACCACCAAGCCTTTAGAGCTCCATCGCAGCTTTCAAGGCCATGGCCGCTGCTCGTGTAATGTGCTCTTTGTATATGAAGCCAGCGTCCATGATCACCCCGAGAACCTTGATCTTGGTCTTGGGCCGAACAAGTTATCTCCTGATCGCAAAAGGTTTAGGCAAGTAATTTAGTGGCTATCTGGATGAGTTTGTAAAGAGACGCCAGAATTTGCACCCCACAAAGCAGTGGTGGATAGATGAATTTGGTCCAATTTAATCAATATCACCCTATGTAAATTGCAATTTTATATTCTCTATAATAATCTTACACATTAAAGCAATACCCATTGATGAGATAGTCTCAAGAAAACGGAAGGTTTCGTCACCTAGATTAGCAACGATTGCTCCATGCGAAGCCGACGATGATCAACCTCCACGTGATACAGCTCCATGCACCGTTTCGGCTTGGTTTTGCAAGTGCATCTTATGGTCTAACCTCTCGTCACACAGGCGGCAATGCAGCTTTTCGTTTGGTTGAAGATTAGAGAGATGGTGTCGTTTGAAGTGTCTGCTTAAGCCCCCCGATGAGTAGAAAGGCTTGATTAGCTTATCGACAGCTGGATCGGAAGGCTGGAGAATAGTGGCCCGACCAACACAGAGAAAGCACCTCCGACTCCGCTCCGTCCGGCTTTTAATAAAGACTGAAGTTATTGCATCACCCAAAACACTACCTGCTGTATCCTTGGTGGTGTTTTCGTGTAGATTGGACATATCGTTCTTCGTAGCCATTGCTTTGGATCTGGTTATAGGAGGCAGGGGTGATTCTTGGACAGAGCAGTAAGACATGACGGTCAGAATCGCATTATTACGGCGACGATATTGGGACTCGATTGTGTCGGTCACTGGTGCTGTTAAGGCTTCGTATAGGCGTTTCTGGGCTGGATGAGCATCTTCATGCGACGGCGAGATCGGTGGCTCCTCAAATGTCTTGCCAGCTAATTGTCGCTCGATATCAGTTACAGCTTGTTCCCTGGACCAAATCTTTCTGATCTGACCTTTGCGTTTTCTGCGTAGACGCGCCTTCTTGCTTTGAATAACCTTAGAAATCGTTCTTAGACGTGTGCGAGCTTTATCACACTTATTGCCTTTAGAAGCAAGGAATTCTCGCTGTCGAAGGAGATCCTGGATCTTTGGGTCATCGTTAATGCTCGCAGACTGCTCAGCAGTGAGATGGGTAGGCCGTCGCCTGCTGGCTGAGTACCCGATACTGCAGGCTTGACGCATCAATGCTTTTTGCTGCTCTTTGTGGCTCACAACGGCCATAGTATCCACAGGGACAACACGGCCGAGGTAATGCTTCTCAAAAGTCCTAGAGTTGGCGTGTTGAAGCATAAGGTTGCGGAGTCCATCGCTGATATTCGCTGCATCACTCGTCAATCAGTCTGTCTTTCACGTGACATATGTACGCACAGCATTGGTCAAACTCGTTGCCTGCGTTGTAACGGAGCGTATACAAGATCACAACAACGCCAAACCCAGCTAGTTCACCAAGTTTCTTTGTCCAACCGGAAATCATATTATACGTAATCCGTTCGTTTGCAGACAGTACGTATGCGTTCATGCCTGTCTTGGTGGCCCTGCGAAAGACGAATATATCATTTATACTCTGCTTAAGTGGCAGCGGTAACTCGTGCTCGTCGGGGTGGATATCAAGCTTGCTTAAATGCTCAGGAGAAGTGAGAGTCGGAACATCAAATGCCCCATGATGGAATAGAAGACCCAGAAGAAGGGTATGTGGACTGAGTAGCAAGCTCGAGTCAAAGATAGTCTCGGGAAGAGTCAAAATGTTGCTGTTTAAGTCAGGCTCAGCGGCCAAAAGCGCGTTTGGCTACCTCAGTTACGTTTCTTTTTCTCCAAGGAAGGTCTTCGTGAAGCAGAGCCTAAACCGAATAAGAATACGATGCGGACCGCCCTGAGGATCACGCGCCAAAGAAAGCTCGAGATCACCAAATCTTAAGAACAGGAGAGCTCTAGGTCTAGAGCCACTTGGTGCGATGAGAGGGAGGAACAAAAGAGCATAGATTCGATGCTCGCCGAGGTGAAACCTCTGTTTAGTCGTACTAATGGTGGTCTCTGCTTGCCGCTCAAGATCCTCGATAGTCATGCATCGGTTTTCGCGTCGCTCTCCTGTCAAGCCGTGATCGACAAAGAGTTGCCGAAGGATCTGGTCAACTTGCTCTATTATCAGACAACACAAGTGGATGTTGGTTTTCACAAAGAAGAGCAGATTTCCATCACCTGTGCTGGGCGACCTGGAATTTTGAGAGACCTTCTAGAAGACTGTCGACAAGGATACCTTAATGAATCAAAGAATAAGACGACCATCCACGGACATCGTGATGAATACTGGAGAAAGGAGAAAGCAGTGACTGCTCGGCCTCTGTCGACAGTCATTCTTGACGAAAAGCAAAAGGAGGATCTGAGTCAGGACATTCAAAACTTCCTCGACCCGAAACTAGATACTGGTACTCCCAACATTTAATTCCCTACAAGCGAGGATACCTCTTGCATGGGCCGCCTGGTACCGGGAAATCCAGTTTCAGTTTGTCAATTGCCGGTGAATCAGATATGGATATCTACGTCGTCAGCATTCCCGGTGCAAACGATCAAATGCTAGAAGGCCTATTTGTTGGCCTCCCAGACAGATGCGTCGTCTTATTGGAGGACATTGATGTAGCAGGAGCTGCATGTTCCAGGGACTCTCACTCAGAGGACTCAGACAGCGACACAGACGCAAGGCCACAAAGGAGGGAGGTGACTCTTTCAGGCTTACTGAACGTCCTTGATGGTGTTGCCTCTCAGGAAGATAGAATCCTCATCATGACAACAAACCATCCCGAAAAGTTGGACCGGGCACTCACACGGCCTGGCCGGATTGACAAAAAGGTTGAGTTTCAGTTTGCCAACAGAGGCATCGTCAAGGACATCTTCCGCTTCATGTTTGGACAACCAGAGAAGAAGATTGTGCAAATCAGTCAACAAAAGGTATGTGATGGACAAATAGAAAGTCAAGCAGATGGGTTTTCCGCGAAGATTCCGGAGTCAAAGTTCAGTCCGGCGGAGATC
The DNA here is from genome assembly GCA_004366955.1 of Fusarium humuli. Lineage (NCBI taxonomy): Eukaryota > Fungi > Ascomycota > Sordariomycetes > Hypocreales > Nectriaceae > Fusarium > Fusarium humuli. The sequence goes on along the minus strand of QHKN01000069.1, from coordinate 13,278 downwards.
ATGTCGTACCTTCTGCCATACAGGTCTTGCCCGGCTGGTGCAATAGAGAACTGCGGCCAAAGGGTGGATGACCTACTTAAGGAGAAGCAGGCCAAGGAAGATGCATTGAAGAGTGGTATACGGAATCCTCGTAGTTAGATCGAGATAGCACTGGGGTTGAAAGGGAGGGGGTTTTTGCCAGTTCTTACTGTAATTATTCTCTGTCATGAAGCTTATGCAATACCACGATCATGACTATGTAACCTCGGCAAAATAATCTTGGATATCTCTACGTAGGGCTTGTTTGTGTCGGTTTACCTAAGTACGTTGGTGTAGCTCTGGTCTGGGGAGATCGCGGAGTTCATTAAGGGTCGGTCGATCCCCTGACCCCTGAGATTGGCAATATGGAGGGAGTGGAGGCACACAACCATCTTCGTGTTGGTTCTTTTGTTCATTAATCGCGCGATGTGTGGTGTGGTGGAGCTGGGTGTCGCTGCGAACTTTGGTTGCAAGCATAAATAAGACCCGGGCTCCCTTCACCATCATGTCTCCATGCAAGCTGTGTACCTCATACGCGTCCAGTTCTTCCAATTCTTCAATAGACATGGACCATCTTTCTAATTACCAGGTCACTGAGACCTATATGACATCGGTTCTTTCTTTATTCTGCGTCTGTCTTTTCATCTTCATCGAGTACAATCACTTCTGGTCGCGAGAGAGGCACCTGATATGTTTGGTATTTGGCTGGGGTTTGTTACAACTGACGGCCTTGATTCTTTTTGGTCTCGAGCACAGCAAGCGTACCAAGCTACCAGACTTACTTGCGAGGCCTCTACATACCATCCTAGCCGCAATGTCCATGTGGGGAGTCGCCATAATCCAGGTTCGTCAGAATACCTAACGGGCCTATTGACATTCTGACGCAACAAGCAGATGATTGCGATTATCTATCCATTTGCAGTTGCGATAAGAAAAGAACCCTGGCTGAAATAGGTTGCAAAACTTCAGTGGGTTGAAGTAATGTTGATTGTAACCTTGGCTGTGATTCCGAGCATTCCAACTCCCGTCGAACTTGCCTACATCGCACCACTTACTTCCCAAGCTGTAGCCATTGGGGTCGTGTTCTTATCTTCTAGAGGAATACAAACGGAAAGGGTACCGAAGCATACAGCTTATCACTTGTTGTTCCTGGCCTTGCTCCTCGTGCTGATCTCGGCGTTGGTGTTTGGACTGTCGCTTACTGGGTACTACGAGAAGTTAGTTTTCCCACAGTGGCTTCTTTATATGATAACCTCGACTGTGGGCTATCGGCTTCCAGAGAATGAACACCAGGGCCCTCGTCAAACAAACGGAGACTCGGAGGTCGAGCTAGTCGTCAATTGAGCCTCAGCGATTCTTTCTAACGGCTCAAGTTCTCCGTCCTCAGTGGTTATCGATTGTTTTTCTCTGGCGTTGTCCCGCCATCATCCTGTACCACAATCTCAAGCAATCGACCCTGTCTTTTCAACAAAAGGTTCAGAAGGTCGTGTCATTTTCAGAACCCGTCTATTATTATCTGCACTCCTTTGGATGCGGCACGGATCTGCCAGCATGTGGCTGACATGAATCGGGATCCCAAGGTAGAACTAAAATGGTCGTCGCCCTCAGTGATGCGTTTAAGAAAAACTTCTCTTAAGAGGCCACTCTTCGAACTGAGCATGAAACATGTTGGCCCAGAAAGGGCTGATGTTGCCTGCGATGGTGTTGGGCGGATTTAGTTATTGCGCGCCGACGTCTGCTTATATTACTATCCTTAATACCTGAGCTAATTGATCTTGCTTATCCACCCATAGCCGATATCGTGGTTAATTGTCGCGAGGGCCAGCGGGGGCGAGCGGCCCGTTCCTTGCCCACTAACTTAATCTGAGGATGGGCCTTGATAATCGTGCCTTGCATGCACACTTCAGGTGCTCGCCGATTAGCGAATGACCTAACGCACCCTCGACGCCCTAAAGCCGAGTTTCGCGGGCAATAGGAGGATTGGCAACGGATATGGATGGGAGCAAGCGAAGCGCCCTTGTGGAATTTAAGCCTTGTACCTGCTCCTCTTTAGTTAGTAATAGCTGCTGCCAGTACCATACGTACTCAACAAATTCGCACGCTCGAATGCCTCTTTTTAGCATACTCCAATTGATTAGAAGCTTTGAGCCTTATCCAATAGGCCGTCTCGTATTTTGTGGGGATACGAGGGCTTTGATGTATCGATCATTACGAAATGCACAAAGCGCGTTTGTGTCCTCGGCAGGAAGCCAAGCAAGACTCCGCCACGCCACAGCCTCGTTAGGCATCCCCTGTGGTACCTGTTGACGGATCCCCTCTCTCCTCAGCGCTTTCTTTCAGCGAACCATAGTTCCACGAACATTGTCATTGTTGGCCCCCGCAACGAGGGCAAGTCGTCTCTTGTCAGCCGGGCCCCAGAGATCGGCATGCTTACCGTGGTAGCGCAAGGGTCAAGGCAAAGATAGGACAGATCTCGATGCCGCTCTTGGCGCTCAGGCTCCCCATTGCATCGTAGCGGAAAGAAGACGAGGCTCAGTTCGCATATGTAGTGTCAGCGGTTAGGCAGGGTAGCGATCAAGACATCTGGAGAGTCAGGGCAAACCCATTTGCGTGACCACAAGGCATTGCTGCTTCAGATCGGTTGCGTACGACCAACGACTTCTGAACCTTCTGCCTGGATGCGGCCTGGGGTGGGCGGGCCCTGACCACGGTGGACACGATAAATACAATAAGGCTGTCGCACCCTGCTGGAAGCCCTCGTGCAAGAGTGGTTGAAAGTCGGTTATAAAGCAAGGAACCCCTCACCCAGCGCTCATCATATGTCAACTCAATCAATCAATCACCACAATCAAATCAATCAAACCATCGAATTCTTCCCGCCATTTGAGAGTAGACTTCCATCTGCGATTATCTAATGTAGGGTAGTGCCTCGGGAAGATCTGGATTTTCCCTCGAGATTAGACGATCACATGATGCATATGTAATATGTCAATTATTTCAACTTTAGAAATGTGTGATTTGATTTGATTGAAAGGAAGAATTCGATGGTTTGATTGATTTGATTGTGGTGATTGATTGATTGAGTTGACATATGATGAGCGCTGATTAACGCAGGAGCTAAAGTTCAGCTTGGACACGCTAGGTAACGCCATATCAGACTGGGCAATCAGAAACCGTAGGTCCTCGTAACATTATAGACATTCTTACCAGCGGACTGAACTTAAGCATACTGCAACGGTGCCCTGAACATAACAGCTATAAATCTATACTTTGAGCGGTACAGCCCTTCAGGAGGTCACTCGCCCCACCTTGCTTAGTCATACGGCTAGTACTTGCGGGGTACCGGAAGTTCGTAAGATGCTTGCCAAGTCTGTAAGGTAGCTCTTTGTAACAGCCGTACTGCTGGGACTTTTACCATCATACAAATTAGTATTAGGGAGAAGTACCGCTAGTTTTATTCATTTTGATTGGTCCTACACCCCTGTCGCGACCCCGCTGAAGGGCTGTACCGCTCAAAGGGATAACAAAGGTGGGATACATCTGCCCTTATAACTACCTTTAACGCAAGAAAAGAAGCCTATCCCAAGATATTGGATTGTTGGCCATGGCTCTCAGCACCAACAACGTAATACTATCCATTGTGGCCTTCTTCCTGAGCCTCGGTATCACCGCTGAGACTGTCATTGTAGTGCTAGTTAAGTTCAGCCTCACCCAAGTTAGACCATACACTGCCTGGCAACGCTCCGTATATACAACCGTTACAACAATTATTGCATCAACCATAACAGCTTTTATATCCTCGCAGATTCGTGGGTTATGGATTGCACACTTGGACTTACACTTCGTCGGTGCGATCAACTCTGGTCAGTTCGAAAGAATTGAGGGCAAGTGGCAGACAGTTCTCGGCATTGGGAAAGTCTCGGATCAATTTCGATTCTGGAATATTGGTGCGACATACTTGGTGGCCGGCTTGATTACGACATCCGTGGTCGCCAGTCTCAACCCCACGATAAGCACTCGTACGACGACCTATAAATGTCACTCGGTTTGCCCTGGCAATGTGCTCAGGTCACCGACAAGTTGCTCAAACAATTTTCCGTTTAAGAATGGCCTCTCGGCAATGGGTCTTTTCTCTCTTCCGGCGGCATAGCGACAACTATCTGACAGGTCCTTGCATTATGTCCTGTCTTGCCGCACGCTCTACAGCGCCTTTCCTTCATTCGCGCAGGCCCTCCTTGACCACCACTTCTCGATGTTCCAGCCACCGCCTGCGCATCAACATCCGTTTGATCAATTGCTTGCCTTCCTTCCTCTACTGTCATCGCCCTTCCTTTCTGTAGCCGGGTTCTTTTTGCCCTCCACCGCCGTCTTAGTATCTCATTTGCCTGTTCAAGATCTTGGACCCTGGCCTCTAATAAGGCAACCTTATGCATAACTATCTTTGTTCCCTTGGAAGAAGACCTCAATGCTTCTAGAATCAACCCTGGAGAGCTACTTTTATGCCTTTTAATTCTTCCTTCAAGATATTCAAGCTGAGAGTCAGCTTCAAGGATAGTCTTTGGGGTCTTTGAGACCCAAGGGGTCGAGGGGCTAACTACCTCCTCCGCAGGCGTCGGAGTCCGCAGCTGCACATCGAGCTTCGAGATTACACTTTCTGGGTCGAGAGGAGCAAGTCCGGCTCCTCTAAAAGCTGGTTTAATATTTTTCTCTGTCATTGTTGCCTTGTAGGCGGTGTAAAAAGCCGGGAAGAACTCGGTTTTGAAAATGTGGGTTACACAGCATCTGGTCAAATGCTCGATTTCTCGCCCGTAAGCCTTCTTAAGCAGGCCAAAGCAAGATATGAGAACAATTGAGCTTGTACAGATGACGTGAGGAGTTTCAGTTCTTATGTACTGAATGATGATATTAAAACAGCTGTTGGGAAACGTTCTGAAGACTATCTAAGTTCAATTAGATCATCCCTCCTCCAGGTCTATAAGGATAGTTCATATATCCTTCAGTGAGATTGCATTACTCTTCCATGTCCCTTTGGTTCAGTGGGATGCAATTGACGCATAGAAGACCTTTGGCCTCGGCCTCAGCTCCCCGTGGCATCTTCTCCTCCACAGTTGTCTTTCTCGCCAGGCCGTTCAATTCGTAAACCAAGACAGCCCTTGTGAATAAAGCCGCGAATACAAAGGTGTAGATAACTGGCAGGGAGTCTGCCAAAGGAATAAGAACAATGCTACCAATGAGAACAGTACCGAGAATGATGTGAAGACCTCCAATCACTCTGACAGCTGCCCCGAGAAGGTTCTGTTGAAACAGTCTGTTATCCCGACGCCTGATTGTGTGGTTTCGACCTTGGCCACAAGGAGTCAGCTCATCAACGATCAATCTAACAAGATTGCTTCCTGGCGTCGTCCGGCGGAAGGTCAAGGCGAAGACACCAAAGCTTAGCAGATAGATAGGTATGTTCAGAAAAGCCCAACCAAACAGTATGGATGTCTCTGGCAAACCGTGAATGTAGACGACCATCGGGGCCAGGGATATGGCATGATATGTGAACTTATAGACTTCCCAGAATAAGTTCCCTGTCGCGGCCAACCCGATGCCATATTCAACAAGAGACACAAGAGCTTTTGCAGCGAATGAGCGCCCATCTAGAATCCGCAGGGGCACGAGGGGCTCGTTATTGTTGGAGGCTTTCTCCAAGATGGCCTCGTACTCAAACTCGGTAGGGTTTGGTGACATTAGTCCAAAGCCAAGGAGCATGGCAAGAAGTGGTCTGCGGGTACTCAGGAGGCTTATCTCAGCCATGCTAGGTCCGAACTGTACCAGACCTCCGGGAAGAAGCGCCAGTAGGATAGCTGTGACGGCCATGTTTGCCTTGTTGACCTCTCCATAGACATTGAGAATACAGTTCAACAGCTCACCTGAGTACCTGTGATCACCTGGTTCTTCCTTTAGGTTCTCATCGAAATAGGCCTCGAACTGTCGAGGGCAATCTTCCTTCATCCAATGTTCTTTGGAATATTCTTCTATTGTGGGAAACCATGTTCTGAACTGGGAGCGAGACCGGTCAAGAACCGCAGAGACGGTGGATAGGTACAGGCCAGGAACTGCCAGAAGGCATATCAGCCGTGAGAGACGCATTGTTTAGTAAATTGACGAAGGTTGTTGGGTATTTGCAACACGCCAAAGTATTGGTCTATGTATGAGGGAAATGTTGTGGGAGAAGGAGAAAGAGCGGGGTCCTCTCTGGAGAAAGAGTCAGTGCTTTAAAGTCCAGTCATAGCAAGGACGTTATTGAATAGGCGGGCTAAGCGTCAGACGAAGAGCTGATAACAAGCTGCACCATAAGCTTATCTCCCTCCAATAAAAAGGCCTTAAGCTGGTACTAGTCACGGTTGACACAGGGGCCTGAATCCTGAAAGACAGGGGGTAATTTGGGGGCCGAAAATGGAGCAATAAGGATTGACCAATACCGGTTACAGTACCCGTTTCGCTTGAGATGTGTCACATCGGATCAGGTGAGCGTTCTGGAAAACCTGCCATCATCGATGTTGTCTGCAGGCACTGGGACAAATGACAAGTATTCTCTGCCTAGACTCACCCGAGTCCACATCGCCATGAGCTGCAAATGCAAATAGAATCTTGCGCTCTGTAATCACAGGAAACGATATGACTTAAGTGATTACGCTGAGGCTGCACTTTCCGTTATACTATCTAGGTAAGATGCACATCTGGCTCGGCTTTTAACGGTAGTCTTATTTTAAATATGCTGCTTTAGAGATAGGGCCCCGCTTATACAAGGAGTTACGCTCTAGTAGGATTGTAATAAGGCTCGGTTCCTACCGGTAATGCATCCTGAAGTGCAAGTTAAACGTGAGGAAATGGACACCCTTTACTGAAGGATAGGCTTCGCCAGCTTAAAATAACAGAGAATCCTTTGAAATAACAAATAACAAGTTATCTAAAGAAGTTATTTAAAAAGAGACTGTAACAGCTCTCTTATGGCAAGATATTTTCACATTCAGCAGCTACAAAAGCAAAGTAAAAAGACTAACTCCAGGGGAAATCAGCACTTACGTTTTTAAGACCACAACCAGAATTTCTCATCTTGTATAGTTTAACTGTTATTTATATGCATCAATAACATAGAAATGCATTTTTTCTGTTTTAGATCTATGTTGCTGTTGTATTATCACGGAAGTAACTTCATACACTCTCAAAAGGTAAGAGATGATAGAATGTATGCGAGGCATAGAGATTTAGCTCATATCGCTTAGGTCGATATCGTGTAATTTATTGGCCCAAAGTATTCCTAGCTCCACACTGGGGCTAGCTAGCGCCAACTTAGGGTTAGCGCGACATAGAGGAAAGGGGACTTCAATCAATAGAGAAGAACAATAAGACTGCTTCTCTCTTTACTTTCTATCACCGTGATCAAAGAGGCGATATCAAGCTGTAATGGAGGACATCGTACAACTTAATCAGGACTGTCAGATACTGATCTGTCGGCTATGTTAAGCAGGATTCCCGAGAGAGACGCACATATCACTGCCCAACAAAGGGGGAGTCCAGAGCTGATTTTTTAGCACGGTAAAAAAGCTAGGCTAAACGGAAGGAACAGGCATCAGAAGAGCTTTACTGCCAACACCTTGTCAAATTGTGTTGCTAGAGTAAGCAGAAGCCAAGAAATAAGCTGACTGTGTTAGGACCTTGGTAGCAAAACACTGGGTAGTGATATGTATGTCACTCTCGGGAATCCTGCTTTTCCGATGCCTCCAAATCCGACTCACATGCATGTACGCCTTAGCCGGCCAGCTGCGAATTGTCGGGTATTCAACGAAGATATCAAGCTGGCAAGCTTCTAGAAAGTGTATATAATGGGGGTATATTGACGTCCATTGTGGAGGTATGTCGCTAAGTTTCTAGCTGCGTGCTTTCTGTCATAGCGGGAATGGCGAGGCCGAAGTTTCGGTCGCTAATCAGGATGTCAAACAATTGGCTCCACAAGGATCATTAATGGCAATTGATGAGAATTATCTAAAAAAACAAAGAAATTGAACAGCCATGCGCTCGGGCACAGCTATTAAAGCTTATGTCATGAGAATTGGAGTCCTTGATGCAACCAGTTGAATGTGAAACCGGATACACGACCCCAAAAAGAATACGGGCCGCGTTTCATATCCAGTCGCACGAACTAGTGGTGATATGCGACATCCCTGTGGGGGAGGTGGTGGATCCATATTCTTAAGAATATAAGAATTATGCATTCATTGGCAGCCTCTATATTCTTATCCTTATGCATAAGCTTAGGAATGAATATGCTCTTAAGAATGGATATATATTCATACTGGGATGTCCGAGAAGTGGGTGATTGTTGGTGCGGCCAATCTGGGACGTCAATTACCTTGTTGGTCAAATGGCAAAGGGCATGTTATCGGGTTCGTGCTGCTGCATATTATGTAGGCAAACGGACGTCTCACTTTCGCGCTGCATTACTGACTTGGTTTGCCGATGGGACTTGACGGGTTTAGCATCGTGGAGACCAATGAACACCACGCGGAACAATGTGCTTCTTTCCTAATTAGGAATGGTCCATTGGCGCTCCAGCAGGCTCCAGACCTCTCGATCTAGCCCAGTCCAAATTTCTGAAACTGTGAATCCAGTCCAGCCAAATCCACTCCATCCAAATCCACTCCAATGCTAGTCCAGTCCAACAAGGTCACTGAATGGTGGTCCGATCTTCTGGTGGCTAGGATGTGGCTGTGCTCCTCTTTGACACATGTAACTTAGAACTAACAATAACACAATCAACCCCGTTTTTGCTTCAACACTTTCAATGTAGAATATCGTGATTTTCACATCAACATCATGCCGCCAACACCACTCGAACTTTTCCAGTTTTTTGTACCTATTTCCCTTATACAAACCTGGTTCAAATACACTAACGCCTGGGCCGCTCATTGTTGAGATCCGTGGTTTAACGGCTCAATGGCTATTCCGATCCATTGGTGGCTGGGATGTAAATGACTTCTTGTCAATACCATCCAGGACCACTTAATGGACACCCCCACTTAATGAACCACCAAAATTTCAATATTCCCATACAAAATCCGAATTTTCAATTACACCGCATTTGACCAGGAATGAAGATACTCACAAGCCAAAACCTGTGCTGTATAGTTTATTTCATGAGATTTCAATATCGGCTCAATTTTCCCCCGTTCCGCCTCGTGGCCTTGTCCTCTAGCCCTTTGAAATCTTTTCAGTTTCACCTCATCCGGCCCATCCGACTTCATTCACTCCAGTAGGCATATCACCTAATTTACTCATGGAACTCCTGCCACAATGGTTCGGCGTGTTTATACCGAAGACGACGTAGCTGAGGCTATACTCGATATTACTGATAGTGGCCTATCGCCGACTGAGGCGGCCCACAAACGTAGAGTACCTCGATCGACCATTTATAGACGACTTTCTGGTCAAGCCAGCAGGAAAGAGTCTACCCACCCTCACCAACGTATTTCTACGAGCCAGGAGGTCCGTCTCGTTCGTTGGCTTCTGGGCAGGAGTCCCTGGGCTACGCTCTCACGCATAGCCAACTTCGAAGCTGCGTCGAAGCCCTCCTCCGTCAACAGGGGGATAACAAGCCTCTAGGCAAGCACTGGACCACCAGGTTCCTCAAACGTCATTCAAAACTATCTACCAAGCTTGGAAAACGTCAAGAAGCCGCCAGATTTGACGGCTTTACTCCGAAGGCGGTCAATTGGTACTTCGATATCCGGGAGAACGAGTACGGCTGGATCAAGCCTGAGAACACGGTTAACGTGGACGAGGGTGGCATAATGGCGGGTTTCGGTAACTCCTCCACAAGTTCTCTACGGGCTTTTATAGGGCATAACTAATTGGTTGTTCATGAGGCCTGGACAGCCTCGTAATCGGGAGCTCTGACCCGAAGAAGAAAGCGTTGTTGAAGGGCGTTCAGTCGCGCACTTGGACCTCGTTTATTGAGGCTGTCACCGCAACTGGCCGCGCTTTAAAACCGGGAATTAACTTTAAAGGAAAAGAGCTGCAGAAGCAGTTGTTTCTTAAGGAATTCGAATCGATAGCGGACTGGCACTACATCACATCACCAAACGGCTGGACCGACAACCATATAGCTCTCAAGTGGTTGAAAGATGTCTATCTACCTCAAACAGAGCCTCGCGGTGCATCGGATGCGAGACTTATTGTCCTTGACGGTCATGGAACCCATGCACAAGTGAGTCTTTTGGTGTTTTCACCGCAGAGTCTCCCGCTATAAGGTCGCTAACGAGCACTCAGGATGAGTGGATAGCTACGTGCTTTCTGAACAACGTCTACTGCTGCTATCTACCAGCGCATTGCTCTCATGGCCTACAACCGTTATACAATGGAATTTTTAATGTCATCAAAGGTGCGTATCGGAAAGAACTTCAAAAGCTGGCTATTTTGACCGATTCTGCGCCCGTTGATAAAGTCAATTTTATTGCCAGATGTTGGCTCCGTTTTCGAGAAAACTGTCCCAGTGTGCCTTTTTCTGCCTCCTGATCGCGTCGTGATACTCCTTTGCCGCTTCTCTGGCCTTTTGCTCCAGGTCTGCTGCCTCTCGCCCTCGTCGCCGACATGCCCTTGTCTGGTTGCGCCAGTATGTGTACATCCGCCGCAGTCGGGTCAGGTCCGTCGTCCACCACCTCTTGACGTAAGGCGACGGTTTGGCTCGTGGGACCAGGTCGTTGATCGCGTCCAGCACCACCGACATCAGCCTGTCCGTCTGAGCCTGCACAGTGCCGCCACACGGCAACGCTTCCAGCTTCGTCCTAACCCTTTCCTTGATCTTCAACCAAGGTGCATTCTTCAACAGCAGTCTGTCGCTGGGCGTTCGTTCCGGCAGTGTCGTGTCGAACTCCGTTCGGATCGCCCGATGGTCCGATCCATGCTCTGTTGGATGTATCCCACAGCTCGTCATCTCGTCCGCCAACTCCGTCGATGCCAGCACCAGGTCAATCGTGCTCGTTTTACCTCTTGGGCCTTCCCACGTCTTCGTGCCTCGGGGCAGCAGGCTGTGAAGGCCATGTTCTCCCATCAGCTCTATGGTCGGTCCAGCTTCGCCTTGCCTCCTTCTCGTCACCTCATCACCTCCCCATAGTGTGTCGTGACGATTGAAATCCCCTACCAAGATCACGTCAGTTCTTCTGCCGGACCCATTGCGGAACTCCACAATCGCCATGTGCAGCTGTCCCATCGCCGCTTCGAGAGCCTGCTCGTTCCTCCCCTCTACATATACCGACACCAACCCAGCACGTCTCTCTCAGGGAACCTGACGATCGCTGCCGTCAGGTCTGGTGACGGTATCGGGACCTGTTCTGCCTCCAAGTCTCTCTGTATCCAGAGCATGCTGCGGATCGGCCATCGCGACACACGCGGCTCACGCGTCTTGGTGGGGATCATCTTGGTCCAGTTGCTGTGGTGGTTGGGCGTCGTCATCACCTGTCCTTCGATTGTGCATGCCCACAGCTCTGCTACCGCCAGCGCTGCGTAGCCTTGGAGGTCTTGGTCGTTCATCATGCTCAGATGCACCTTATCGTTCTTCTGCACATTCAGTTGGTACACTTGTAGTCTAGTGCTCATTTCCTCCCATTTGACGCAATCCACACGTCCGAAGGAATGATTCGTGCCGTCCTCCGCATGACACGCACATTGGCTCTGCTGCCTCGCATTGCCTGTGGTAGTGTCCTCGTTCTGTGCATCTACCGCATCTCTGCGTTTCTTTGCAGACGAATGCCTTGTGGCCTAGCCCCCAGCAGTTGTAGCATTGCACCACACCGGCTCTAGGCTCGAACACGCTGGTCCTCGCCGATTCTCCTCCGAGGTGAAAGTACTTGTCCTCCAAAAGCCTCCTTGCATCGCTCTCCTTCGTCACATAAACCACCATCGACCCGTAGGCCTTGCCGTTTCCCTTATCGCTGAGCCAGTTCATTTTAGCTATCGTCACTTCATTTTCTTGGCCGAGTGCCTCACTCGCTCCGGACAGAAGGTTATCGTTCGAATCAAGAACGGCCGACCGATTGGCCCCGTTAACCTTGACCGGGTACAGCCGCTCTCTGAGGATCTTTGCCCCCGGCATGTCTGCTCCCAGTGCCGCTTCTCGGACCATGTGTAGTTCCGCTTCGTCTCTACAGATTACCTTGATGATGTTGGCGTTCCTAGCCCCTCTCATCACCGCTGCACATCTCCATCTCTCGTCCTTCTTCCTTGTCCTCACAGCGGCCTCGATTGCCTGTCAAACCTCTCCAATCTGCACCTTGTTACTGTCATCGTCGCCCACTCCGGAGATGTCTATCGTGCAGAACAGGTCCTCTCCAGGGGATGAAAGCGGCGGCGTAGGTGATGACACCGCCTCGGGGCCTCTAACACCGCCATCCTGCCCCTCCGTTGGTGACATACGAGCTATGTCTGCAAATGACTGCCTGGGGTTCGTCTGGGCAGAGCCGGGTACGGCGCGCTGCGCCAAGGTGTCTAATTTTTCATGGATGCGTTTGATCTCGTCAACCGCCTGCGATTGAAGAGGCTCGCTATCGCCTGAGGTGTGCTGCCGCATTCGTTTGAGCTCGTCGATCTGTTCCTCCATCAGCTTTCGTTCCTGTGCGGCTTGCGCCTGAATGCCTTGAATATCTTTTTGCAGCCGCCTAATCGCTTTCTCCTGGCCTTCGATCATTTGCTTGAACGCCTGCTGCTCCTTTTACCAAGTGTTCCACAGAGTCTCGATGATTCTCTCGTGAGAAGTCGTGATTTCCTTCACGGTTTCCTGCTGCGCTTTCGCCATTTGTTTCATTGTTTCGTCGCGTACTTCGCGGATCAGGGCTTGCATCACTACCCAACGTTACCGGACAAATTTTCCATCCCCTTCGTGGTGAGCTTTCGCGGCCGATCTGATTTGCGCGTGCTGGTATCCCGAGGGCCGGCGTCCTCGGAGGTCACGATGATACTATCCGCAACCGCGTCCATCGCGCCGTTCCGCGTCGCGTCGGGCCCCGCTTGACTCTCCAACAGGTTACCACGGTGACGTTTACACAGATTGTAAAGATTGTAAAGATTCTATAGCTGCTTGCATTCGCTTATATGGTGCCTGTTCACAATTGAACCAATGTTAAAACGATTTGATTGCTGCTGACAAGCGGACTCGTCCTCAACGCATCTGCAATGCGCTGTGCCTCATTTCAATGGTATGGTTGGTTGGTTGGTTGTATT